>JAXQHU010000032.1:0-423126 GCA_037041025.1 Entelexis sp. DX6506
CCCCCCAATTGTGCACAAACGATCAAACTCATCTACTGAGCCAGACACGACCAGTAGATCAAGGGAGGAAGAGGCAGACCATGTGGTATTGTGTGGTGCTCCTTTATTTCCATCAAACTGAGGATAAGGAGTTTGATCATTAGGCCTTATCCACCATGATGATACTTGCTTCATCAGACATTTACCATCACCTTTATGCCACACTGTCCTTTGATACTTCACTTTACCTCCACCGTCTGTCCCTACAGTCCGACAATCGTGATGGAGCCATGTCCTGCTTCTGTGTTCATGTCCCGCCCAATTGTCGTAGCCGACTGAATTAAGTACATTCGCGTGTTCCGAACCACATTGCCCAACATCAAAATTGTTGTTACAAGAACCGAAGTAATTTCCACCGCACCCACCAGAATTGTAGAATCTGAATCGCATATTTGCATTGCCGCGTTTTGCCAAGTCACCATTGACTTTTTTTTTTCAAATTCCGTATATTCGCGTGGTTTATAACTTGCCAGTTGTTCTGTACAGCTGACAGTCGTGTTGCTTGGGTACTCACCTAGCGTTTGTTGAATGTAAACGTTGTACTTCTTCACACAGTCCTCAATCCTTTCAAACACCTCATCACCGTCGACATCGCTATCATTGACATAGAAGTCAAGCTGTTCAAACATACCTACGTCGACCACTTTTGTGAAATTACCTGCCTCATCTAAGCACTTCTTGAATTCTGTCGCATTATACTCATCCAAATATTCACCCGGCTCCGATTGTATGTACGCCGATACATACTTAAGAGCAAGAACAGAAATCAGAATGGAAAACATCATACTCATTTAGCCGATCTGCTCTACGCGTCTGCACTAAAAGCTCAGTTGTTTGATAAAATTACTTAATTGGCTCCATGTCGGAGGTGAGGTAATGTGACCATGGCTAGGGTCGGGGATTACTGTGGTCCGGCAGCTAGACACAGGTTGTCAGGGTGTCTAGGACCATAATATCGGGCCTTAAGGTTCAAGGTAACGCAGAAAGTAGATATTAGAGGATTGTTATTAGAGTAGTAGGGATCAGCCTTATAAAGGCTGATACATGCCAGAGATTACGTCATACGTCCTCTCTGTCATCGCTGCCCATATCGCTGCCATTACCGCTGGTTGTATCTGCTAGGTGCATCTGTGTGGCCACGTAGGTTTGACGGAAGTGCCATATGCCGTCGTTAAAGGAACAGCTCCTGAGCAGCGCGAAGGAGCGGGCCTACTATAAGCTGAGTCCCGCGGACCTCGAACTCCTCTGGAATGCGAGCGAGAGCTTCATTGACAAGGGCAGGCTGCAGAGCCTCGAAATCGAGTGGTACGCGCTGCTCGAGCAGCACTTTTTTCTCAGCCTGCTGACCTGCCGCGACGCCGTCGCCAAGCTCATGCTGAAGCGCATTATGGAAAAGGTCGGCCTCGACTCGCGCCGCGTGTTCATGCTCCGCACCGCCTATGTGCGGGCCACGCAGGAGCCGAGCGACGTCGAGAAGCACCTGAAGAATCTCAATGACATTGAGTACGATGCGCGCAAGATCGGCAGCGTGGCTCTGAAGTCCGCCGGGAAGTGGAAGGATTATGTTGCCGTGCTCGTGGACTACCTCGATCAGAACCCCATCGACGCTGAGGCGTGGGCCGAGCTGGCCGAAGCGTACGCAACGCTGGGTGACTACGCGAGCGCCGTCCATTCCCTGGAGCAGTGTCTTGTGCTCGAACCGTTGGCATACAACATATTCGCGCGTATTGGCGAGCTGAAGAAGCTCCAGGCGGCGGGGTCCGTGTCGGGTGGTCTTGGGGCCGCTAAGGAGCTTATTCTCAGCAGCGAGGCGCACTTTTGCCGCGCTGTGGAGCTGAACCCGCTATACTTGCGAGGCTGGGCGGGCCTGTATGTCGTTACTGGAATCAGCACCAGCGCGACGGCAGACAAGTTAAACGAGAAGTCACGAACAGTACTTGAGAGGCTTGTAAAAAGCGGCATGGGGTCGCCTGCTGATGTCGATGCCGCAAAGGAGATTCTGGGGTATTCTTAATGCTCAGAATAGTGTGGCTTGAGATTGGACTTCTGAAAAATTGTGAGGATCGTTGCGTTTTCTCTAGGCCTGCAAGGAATTGGTCGTACTAATGTTATAGGCTCTAAATAAATCGACAATAGCCTTCTTTGGACCTCTGCTAGGCCAATATGCTAGTATTTAATTGCATTCGATCTCGCAATCTTTAAACATATATCGCGGGGCTAGGTTTGGCCTGGCGCATGAAGATAGTAGGTATCAGCGGGCCCAGCTGCAGCGGTAAATCCACGCTTGCGCGGCACCTGCGGCAGGTCCTGCCTAACTCGGCGCTCATTTACGAGGACGACTTTTATAAGCCGGAGTCTGAGTTGCCCTTGGATTGCGAGGGCAGGCCGAACTGGGATGTCCCTGAATCGTTTGATCTGGCGGCCATGCGTCAGGCTCTGACAGACATTAAGCTCAGCAACAAGCTGCCTCCGCATGCAGTGACGCGCGAGGATAAAAACAACCCGAGTGACTCGCTTTGGACTGATGAAGAGGTCGCTAGCGTGCGCCAAAAGTTACACGCTCTGCTTGGAGACGAGTCCGTGCTTCTTGTAGACGGGATTCTCCTGTTCCACGAGTCATCTCCGGTAGACGAGGTTTTCGACCTTAAGTTGCTCATGCCGTTTGAGTTCGAGGAGCTGAAGCGGCGTCGCGAGGGGCGTAAGGGATACGCCACAGCAGATAACGGTTTCTGGGTGGATCCGCCAAACTTTTTCGAGGAAGTAGTGTGGCCCGAGTTTGTCGCGCATTGCGGGTTCCTTTATCGTGGCCAGGACTTCAAGCACTTGTCCACAGCGGCAGAGAGCCGTGGCGTAGAGCTGGCTCCTCAGCTCAAGTCAATGCATGACACTGCTATTCGCGTAGGCGAGCTTGTGGCCCGGAAATGAACCCCTTGTAAAGAAAAATTAGAGTCCTTTGGCATATATGTTGCTTCGAACTTTGGAGCTTCAAAACATGCTATAGAGCCCCTTACATACGAAGCTCAATTGCGGTGCACAGTGTTCAGCACTCACCTTTTTCGCGATTTAGTGCGAGCGGCGGCCTTCCTGTAGCTATGCCGATGGCAACTACCGATCAAATTCGTTCTCAGGAGCTAATGAGTAGAGGAAATATGGCACGCACCTCCACAGCAGCGCGACTACCCAACCCGAGTGTATCGTATCTATATTTTAAGCAGTGCCGAGTAATTAATCGAGAGCGCCTGAAACGCCGCTAAATTTCCAAATACAAAGCATCAAGTCTTAAAGGAAGTCTTCCACTTCGCGCTTGGTCTCGAGCCTGTGTTTGGCCGGGGTGTCTAAGCAGGGTGCGGGTGCCCCACCACGATAAACACCATCCGCGAACCGCCGCACCGCATGCACATTTCGCCTAATGTCGGAGGAGCATGACAATGAGATCGAATGGACTGAGAGCGAGGGCGAGAGCGACGGGAATGTGCTTGACGAGGAACTCTTCGAGGCCGAGAACGACGACGACGATGACTTCGATCTTGACGACCTAAGTAGCGGCCCGCGCGCGCGCGAGCAGCAGCTCACGCCCGAGGTCCAAGCGCTGTACCAGGAGGCGAACCAGCTTTATATCCAGGGCGACTTCGAGGGCGCGCTCAAGGTGCTCGAGGAATCGATCAGCATCGAGGCCAACTCGAAACTGCTGTATAACCTGCTTGCCGCGATCCACGACGACCGCGGCGAGGCGGAAAAGGCGCTCATGGCGCGCGTCGCCGCAGCGCATCTCGACAAGAAGGACAAGGACACGTGGATTGACATTGCCGAGCGGTCGGAGGCTCTTGGCCACTACGGCCAAGCCGCCGTGTTCTTCCAGCACGTCTCGCGGCTGGCCCGCAACGACTGGACACTGCTGCAAAAGCGTGCCGATCTCCACACCGAGCTGGGGCAGCACTCGCTGGCGCTCTCTTTGCTTCAGCGCATCCGCACGCGCTTCTTCCCGCGCGGAAATAAGCTTGGCCTTGACCACGGCTACAAGACGCAGATCCTTCTCGGCATTGCCCGCGCCATGAAGGAGCTGGGTCGCATCGACGAGGCAACGGCAATCTACCTCAACATTTTCCACCGCTCGGTCGGCGACGATGCCTCGGGCGAGCCACCCGAGGTCGAGCTCGACTGGCAGAACCTGAACATTTTGAGCGAGCTGCTATATGCACAGGTGCTTTTCTCTGAGGCCATCGTCATGATCAAGAACGGTGCGCGGTGGATCCTCGGCCGCGGCCAGGAGAGGTTCTGGAACCGGCTGAACGCGGAAACAGACGCCGAGTTCGATGACCGCCGCTTCATGCTCGCCTACCCGGGTGACCCACGGCGCACCGTTCCGCTTTCGGATAACGTCGAGCAGTATATGCTGCCCATAGATATTCGGATCTGGTTGTTGGAATGTCGCCTGAAGCAGATTCCGACGCACATGCTGCTGAATGCGCGTACGGCAGCGGCCACGATTGAGTCGCTGCCCTGCGTGATCGACGCGCTCTTCCATCTCGACAACTTGAAGGAGCACCAGCCTGTGGAGTCCTACAGCGACCTGTACAAGCGCGCGGCGGTTGCGCTGTTCCATGCCCGCTTATACAGCCATGCGCGCGAGCTTTATATCTTACTGACCGAGATCGGCCATGCTACCGAGGACGAGTATCTGGAGATGACCGTTCAAGTGGCCAAGTGCGAGATGGAATTGCACAACACACAGCGTGCTGAGGAGCTGTACAAGTTCGTATTGGCCAAGGACGAGTCTAATCAAGAGGCGCTTGTGGCTCTTGGTGAGATTTATGCGGCAACCAGCCGTGCTGATGACTCGCGACGCATCCTGCTCCGTCTTGAGGCGGTGCGCAAGCGCAGCGCCTCTGCCGCGCCCGAGCATGAGCAGCCGCCGCGCCCTGTGATAACCGGTGGAAGCATGTACGTCGACGACAGCCTAACTGGCCGGTCGCGAGCCTCGGGCGCTCGTCCGACGCGAGCAGAAAGGGCGGAAGTGGAGCGCGTGGCTCAGCAGCGTGCCGACGCCGCGTTTGCAGGTCTCAGTCGCTTCCAATCGGGCTTAGAGGCCGGCAATGTTGTGGCTCTAATGGAGTGGCTTCGCTTTGCCGATGAGCTCGTAGATATGTTTGCATCCCATCGCAAGTTCTTCCCGACGAACCGGCAAAAGGAGTTCTTCTCGTTCGACGGCAGCAGTAATTCGACGGTAGACGAGCGCATTGCGCGTCTCATGCTGGCAAACGAGCCAGATGAGGGCGAGCCGTATGCTGGTGCAGAGAGCGACGACCAGACCAAGGACCCGGCACTTGCTGGGCCGCGTGCGCGTGATAAAATGGAGGAGTCATACATATGGCGAGGCCAGCCACTGTCGATGTGGTTTATTGTGCTCATGCGCTGTGCGCTTGTGCACGCCCAGACGCGCAACAGCCAGCGCGCGTCTGAGGTCGTACATGTCGCTCAGGCGGCCAACGTGTACCGGCTCAATTCGGAACGCAACCAAACCATGAGCCTGGTGGAGCTCTCGTGCGCATATGTTGCGAAGAACGAGATGGGCGTGAGTGATATCCTGCGGCATATGTATATGCAGAGGCAGTTCAACCCGACGATCTTTAGGTTGTATGGTGCGCTGTTTCCGAGCGGAGGAAGCTCGATTATCAACTTCGCTTCCAGCAACAATCAGAAGTTTTTCCTGCGCCAAATCAAGGCTCTCGACTCGGTTATTTCCGGGAAGCGGATTTCTGGCGCATCGAAGGTGGTCGATGCCGAGAATGCGCCAAAGCACGAGGACCCGCAGCTTTTTATGCTCTATGCCTACATGATGCTTCTCGGGCCGTCTTATACGCCTGCGCTCACATATCTCATGCGCGCACGCGAGCACCTCCCTCAGTCTTCGGTGCTGCTGCTGTGTTTAGGTATTGTTCAAATGCAGCGGTCCATCCAGCGCGTCACGCCAAATCGGCACCTTCAGCTCCTAGAGGGTCTCAGTTACATGCAGGAGTATGCAAAGATTCGGACGAGCACAGGGAGCATTGAGGACCAGGTCGAGACGGATTATAATCTCGGCCGGTTTTTCCATGGCGTGGGTCTGCTCACGCTCGCCACGCGCTACTACGAGCGGGCACTGCAGGCATCAAAGAAGGCTGCCGCCAAGTTCAACACGGGTCGCGAGGCGGCCTATAATTTACAGCTTATCTACGCTTGCAGTGGCAATATGCGGCTCAGCGCCGCGATCATCGACGAGTACCTAACTATTTAATACATATCCTCGATGGCCGTTGTCTCGTCAGCCTCTTTGTGGTACATGATTTTCTGCTCGTGTGCAGTTACTTTCGGTGCATTGCGGGAAGCCGCGACGATGCGGGCCTTGTTTTTGGCAAGCTTAATTCGCCGATCGGTATCCTCAACCACCTCTGGGTCGTTGGATAGTTGATTGGTTTTGACGAGATCGGCCAGCGTCTTCAGCTGCTCGTTGGCTTCGGGTGTTTCCTGCATCCAGGCCTCTACTCGGGCTTGCAAAACCCCCATTGCAAGGTACCGCTGAAACCCTGTCTGGATGCCTAGCTCGCGGCCCTCCTGATGGCCTTGACGCTTTCCGGCCTCGAACCCATCTTCTCGTCCTCGGTTGAAGCAGTCCTGCTCATAATTGAGGAGGCTGTCGAAGTCCATTCTGCCGTCTGGGCGGACGCTGCAGACGGGTTCTAATTTTTAACAAAGGAAGACGATTCTGAAGATCGCCCGTAACTTATTTACCAAAATTCAGCGTTCGGCGGGCTAAATTATGTTAGCTAAGTAAGCCCCATAACATCTATCAGATCGAATAAGGCAACGGTACAATCAATAATAGCACATTGAGCAGAACTGCAAAATATAACCGAGCTCTAGCACAAACCTAATATGAGATATATAGCGAGGCCGCATCCGGAATATCGTCTTAACGCATCAATTGAAGATGGCGGTGTTATTATAGACGCCACACATTTCAGAGAACCAGAGAACCAAAGAACCAAGCGAGCCTTACATGCAACACATATATACTAAATTGGAGAAACAGAAAACTCAATAGACCGCTAGAGATCAATTCTCTCAGGTTATGGTCGCTGGCCATGGCCATGGCCGGGCCCGGGGCCAGAACACGTGATGCGACGAAGCCGCCACTGCCTTGCGACGACATAAGCAAACGCACTCAGTACTCTCCAGAGTACCTTCGTCCAGAACAGGCCCATAAGATGTCCCGTAGAGCGACCGGACCGATTGGCGGGCTGGTGCTTCCGTTCGTCGGACTGTACCTCTTCCAACAGAGCATCTACGATGTCGGCGGTGGCAGCCGTGCCGTCATCTTCGACAGGCTGAACGGAATCAAGAAGGACGTGGTCGGCGAGGGCACGCATTTCCTCATTCCGTGGTTCCAGCGCGCCATCCTCTTCGATATCCGCACAAAACCGCGCAACATCTCAGCGACGACGGGCTCCAAGGACCTGCAGATGGTCAGCCTGACTCTACGTGTGCTGTCGCGCCCGCGGATCAACCGCCTGCCCGCCATCTACCAGAGCCTGGGCCTCGACTACGACGAGCGTGTGCTGCCGTCGATCGGAAACGAGGTGCTGAAGAGCATTGTCGCGCAGTTCGACGCGGCAGAGCTCATCACGCAGCGTGAGGTGGTTTCGCAAAAGATCCGTGAGGACCTGCGCATCCGCGCCAGCGAGTTCTCGCTCGAGCTCGAGGACGTGAGCATCACGCACCTCACGTTCGGCCGCGACTTCACGAAGGCGGTCGAGCAGAAGCAGATCGCGCAGCAGGATGCCGAGCGCGCGCAGTACCTCGTGCAGCGCGCTGAGCAGGAGCGCAAGGCCGCAATCATTCGCGCCGAGGGTGAGGCCGAGGCCGCCGACACGATTTCGCGCGCGATCGCGAAGGCTGGCGACAGTCTGCTGCAGATCCGCCGCCTCGAGGCGGCGCGCGAGATCGCGGCCACGCTGGCCGAGTCGGGATCGAACGTCACGTACGTCCCGTCGGGCGCAGCAGGCAGTGGAGCCGGCCAGTCCGGACAGGGCGGGTCCACAAACCTTCTTCTCGGGCTCACCGGCCGCTAAGCTAGACCGCGGAAGCCGGAGGGTATGTATATAAATGTCACTATTCCGCTTTACCATACTTAAACCTTGGTCACTATGGGTCGCCATGCGAGGCCGGTTGAGGGGCCTTGTATGGTGGTGTACACACCCCGAAATTAAGGGCGATATGGCGCAGCCGGTCATGGTTTTGGGCAGATCAGGCGAGTCAGGCTGAGCACATCCCCATCAAGCAGCGCTAGCCCAGAACTATCAACACAGAATCACCAAACAGAACGATGATAGGCAGGCTACATCGCCTGGGATCGTACACACACACCCCTGGATCTCCAGTGTAGAGGGCCATCCTGTCGAAGCGCCGGAGCATGAACCCGATTAGGCCGGGCGCTAGATCTGACTCCGATACATAGCCAGGCTAGCAGGCAAAGAGAAACCGCATTTAAACAAGGATTGTTAGCTACGATCACGCCTATACGACTGCCCAATACGCACTTCGGCACGACGGCACGACGGACCGCACTGCCATTCACAGCCCCATAAACTCAACAGAGTACCCAACAGAGAGCCTGTGCCTACTTAGCCAGGGTCAGACACGTCGCTAAGCACTGCTAACAAGAGTATCACGCCTTTACGGCCCAGGAATGCGCGATCTTACCCCACCGCAGCCAGAACCCGAGCCACTCGATCAGGCATCGCTTCCATTTTAGGCCTAATTGCCCACTCGATGTAGCAGCCCACCGGGTTCTTCGAGCCAATCAAGATCTAGGCTGCGTAGCGTGATCTCGGGCGTATAACGCCCCGGAAAGCTCCATAACAAAAGAACACGCCGGTGTATGTGCCACAGCATGATAAGAAGACGGCCGCGTCATTTGTTCAGAGCACAGGCGTCAATGTGTGGGACATAAAGGCAAGCGAATGGCGCCGAGAGGGTCTATGAACGCCCATCGCGCCCCAGAAACAACAGCCAAACCAGTCTTGGCGGCTGCATGCCACCCACGGGGAGAGAGTGGGGTACTTCTCGGCACTTTCCCGATGTTTGACAACTCAGATCCACGCCTCTTCGGTTTGCTATGTCGGAAGTGTAGCCGACATGGGAGCCAGGGCCGAGTTCCCGATTGGCCATCGTGCAGCAGTGGCTGCAGATTGCTCGGCGGCTCGACAGATGTTTCGCCGTGCATTAGAGTAATAACCTAAACGGGATGCGCGGCATCATCGGGACGCGTCGCGCGGGACAAAAATAGGTTCGGAATGTACATGATGATTACCTCAAGCATACTACGCCTGCACTCATTTGTTTCTACAGGCACTGCAGTCGTTATCTTGAAACGCCCTTGCGCCTGTGTTTGCATGCCAGTGCATTATCGTTGTATTTTTACTTTCTAATGTCTTTTCGTGCTGTTCTCGTACCGACTGGAACGAGGGCCAACCCTACATGATGATGAAGCCCGGACGCGTCAAACATAGCAGCTATGTGAATCCCCCAATATTCGTACTAAAGCGACACGGTTTCAACAATTTCAGCTCAGTTAGACCCCCCTGTACTTTTGTCAAACCCAACGACAATCTCAGACTGTCACCCCAGCACCCCTGCAGCGACTGCAGATCGTATTCTCGTCCTTGCCCAGAGGAATGCTGAAAGCGGATACCCAGGACAACCAGCCTCGTGATGATGTCCTGACAAATTAGCCGTCGGAGCTTATTGGCGGGCGGTCCCGTGCAGTGAGATAGTAGCACCATGACGTCCACTCATTTGGCTTATGCTGGGGTTTAACCTCGCATCACCACCGCCTGCATAAACCATACCCTAACGCCAAGGTACTCCGTCCGGAAACCGTACCGTGCTGTTTCGCACGTTGTGTATGGTCAACACCCTAGGAAAGTGACTAGATCTCACCGGAGAAAATAAAAACAATGCCAGAAGCAGCGGGAAAGTGCCAAATTAAATCCCGCAAAGAAGCCGATACATATTTCCGAGGGAAATCCACACAATACCCGTGTACGTCCCCGCACATTATCGTTAATTAAATGGGTTCAAACGATGCGGGGACCGCTACCCTAGCCCGATAAAACGGGGTTGGGGCACAGTGCACCCGACAGTAGTCACACATAGTCGAAAGAGTGCCGACGTATTCGCCGCTGATGACAATAATAGAACTGCGGCACGTGTCGGCGCTTAATTTCAGCGGACACTACGGGTTACTGATCATGGAATGCAACTGTCTTGGCACAAGACCGAGCTAGTGCAACAGCGAGCGTGAAAAAAAATCTATAGCCGCCGGCTTCGCCAATGGAAAACGTGCCTCTCAGCCGCTCGCGCTAATTACGCGTGCGCTCTACCATGGCGGCTGGGGCGGGAAACCCCATGACGCCCCATTTTCTCGTGACCAGTGCTTACCATGGGGTGCTTCGATCTCGTAAGTGTCTGCAGATGCTATGCGGAACCGTACCAATCGGGTATCCAGGGCAGATTCACTGGTCACGTAGATGCATAGCAGGGGCAGATGACACCATGCGCCAATAGCAAGCCAACATAAACACGGCGGGATTAGCGGCGAGAGCGCATTTGTGGTTTGGAGCGCGAAGTGAGGTGAGGCACGCGGTAGGGACGACAGTCTAGGCGGGAGAAAGGTGTAGTCTTATTTCCAGTAGATAAAACGCGATCAGCTAATAAAAGGCGAAACTGAAGGCATTCCAGCGAGGCCGGTGTTCCAGTTCTAATATGCAGGGCTTGGGGTAAATCGACTCGGGGAGAGCTGTGGAATTCGCGAAAACGCTAGATGCAGACGCGTTCGACAACAATGGTGCCTCCAGAATTCACAGGAAATAACAGGGGCATCCTTTTTAATTTCTAAAATTCGAGCAGGTAATGGCGCTCGCCACTAAGTGACAAAATTAGCCGTCGGCCACGATAATCATATAGCGAACCCTAGGGCCACAAGTGAAACCCTCGTGCATATCATGCACGGCGGTATACCCCGCTTACTGAATGAGGGGTGCGTTTCGTGTATCAGCGTAGACATTATGCATGAATGCGGGGACAACAGCGGGAAGCCCGACAAAGGCAAGGTTTCTGGCGGGGCATGTTGGGCTGGAGATTTTCCCGAGATCCCCAAGTATAAGTACCCCCAGGAGATCCGTTCCAAACTCCTCATCCAGACTTGATCTCGATACCACTTCAACCACCTTCACTTACAATGAACGCTTACCTTGCTGCTGCTATTCTCCTCCAGGCTGTTGCCGCCGACTTCAACGGTGCCGCTGGCTCCGTTAGCTCTGCCGCCGCCGACCTTGCCTCCAGCGTGAGCGGCTGGTCGTCTGGTGACGGTCTCCAGGGTGCCCTCGGCATCCAGCAGAGCTTCGGTGGTCTGTCGAGCGCTGTTGGCGATCTGTCGGCGAGCGCCGGCTCGCTGTCCGCTTCGGACGTCGACGTCAGCGGCACCAACTCGCTCGCCTCTGCCATCACTGGCCTTCTGTCTGCCCTTGTTGACAAGGCTGGCGACTTCCAGAGCGTTGGCGCCTCGTCGATTGTCAGCGGTGACATCAAGCAGCTCCAGCAGCCTGCCGCCGACATCGTCAGCGACATTGTCAAGGCCGTCTCTGACGACTGCGACAAGGTCGGCAGCCTGACGTCGGCTCTTTCTGGCATTGCTGCCGGCTTCAGCTCGGCTGACTCCGCTTACAGCGTTGACTCTGTCCAGTTCCCTGAGGCGCCCTCGTGCTCTGGCGGCTCTGGCGGCTCGTCGTCGGCTGCTTCGTCGGCTGGCTCCTCGGCTGCCTCCTCTGCCGCTGCCACTTCGGCTGCTTCGTCGGCTGCTGGCTCGTCGGCTGCTCCCAGCAGTGTTGCTGCCGCCACGTCTAGCAAGGCTTCTGCCCCTGCCGCTGTCAACGGTGGTGTTGAGGCCGTTGTCGGCCTTGGCGCTGCTGCCGCCGGTGTTGCCGCTCTTCTGATCTAAATCTCCTAAGTGGCTCTCAATCAATAGTCTTACTGGCAGCATCACTGTAACATATCTCTATGATATCCTTCTTGATAGTATAATTGTCACTTAGAGCTTCTCTGTTATCTTCCGTATATTCTACTTTTGTTTTCTTATCGAATGAGCGAGCGCCCTATTCTTCTTCGGGTGCGAAGAGCAGAAAAAGCACGCTATGAATATTGAAGGCGGCCGTGACTGGTCTCCCATCTGGAGAACTAACAACGCACTTTTAGGTTTGGATTTGCCTCGAGCAATGTGAGCTTGAGCTAGCAGAATCGCCAAAGCGCAGTGGTGGCATCGATTGCGTTAAGCAGAGAGGGCGCGAATTAGCTCGTGGTGGCTGCTAGGCAGCACAGCGAGGCGCCTCATTCTGGCACTTGTATAAGTAGTCGGAATGAAATACGGCAATCCAAGTCCAACAACATGTTTTCTTCACTTTCTCGTAGCAACCTGCTGGCGATTGCGTTGCTTGTACAGGCCGCTCAGGCCGACCTCGGCGGGTCTCTGAGCGGCGTCGACCAGCAGGCAGCGAGCCTGAAGGCTCTTGTGGACAAGTGGTCGGCAAGCCTGGGCCTCGAGGGCGCGCTTAGCATCCAGGAACAGTTCCCTGGGCTATCTAGTGCAGTAGCCTCGCTATCCCAGGCAGCCGGCTCGGCGAACGAAGCAGCTATCGAGCCAACTTCGGTCTCGTCACTGTCGGAGTCGATCAGCTCGCTGCTTCAGGCGCTTACCCAAAAGGCAAGTGACTTTAAGAGTGTGGGTGCCTCAGACATTGTTTCAAACGACATCTCATCCCTCAAGCAGCCCGCTGTCGATATAATCAACAACCTCGCCAAGGCCGTCAGCGCTAACTGCGAGAAGGCAAGCTCATTGACACCGGCGCTGCACAACATTGTGCAAGGATTCAGCTCTGCCGACGCGAACTACAACCTTCCAGCCGCCAACTTCCCCAGCTCCATTCCCTGCGCCGGGAACGCTGGGGTCAAAAGCAGCTCGAATCTGCAAAGTGCACCGGCTTCCTCGGCCGGGTTCTCGCGACCTCCGGCCTTGAGCACGGGCTCACCAAGCGCTGTTGCGCCGTCTTTTGCAGCGGCCGGCCAATTTCCCGGAGGCGGCGCGGCGACAAACGGCACTGTTCCTGTAGCCCAATCTAATCATGCCGCCTCGGGCAACGGCCCAGCCGTGGCCGTCACCGCCCTCAGTATCGTCGTGGCTGGCACGGCAATGTTTCTTCTATAGAACTAGAAAACTAGATTCATAAAGACTCGCGTATTCGAGTATATTCTATAATCTTTGGTCATGGCCACTACTATATCGGCGCCAACTCTTGGCACGTAAATCAAACAATAGACAACATATTTAGGAGCCCCACTATGCGCTTCGTTGCTTTCTTCGGATGTGGGGTGCAAGCCTGGCAACCTGGAGAGCCCTCCCCGCAACAACTACAACCAGCGTGGGCATACCCGTACCCAAGGCCCCGAGACAATTTCACCACCGTCGGGCGGCCGCCCTTGCCGGCTCGGTCGCTTGACCACGGCCTGATTGCTAATCGTGTTGACCCGTACTCACGTGAAAAAGTGGCGCCGGGTCCAGGCGTTGCCATCGCAACCACACGTGTGGGCGTATTTAAGAAATGAGTTCTTACATTTCATCAGCCATAAACTTCCTGTTCCCACCCAAAATGCCCATCTCGGACGCTAAGAAGCAGCAGATCGACAACGCCATCAAGAACGACCATATCTTCATCGCGTCGAAGTCGTACTGCCCCTACTGCCGCCGCGCAAAGCAGATCATCATCAACCAGCACGGCGCGAAGGCCGACGTCATCGAGCTCGACGAGGTAGAGGAGGGCAGCCAGATCCAGGACTACCTTGAGAAGGTCACGGGCCAGCGCACGGTGCCCAACGTTTTCATTGACGGCAAGCACATTGGCGGTTGCTCTGACGTAGAGTCCCTCGAGAAGAGTGGCAAGCTTGCATCGCTTCTTTAAGTAATTACTGCTTGATATGTACGCACAAGTATTAGTTATTTCCAGGACATTGTAAAATACACGTTTAGACTTTTCTGAAATTTACCCGGAGACAATTGTGCCAAGGCAGTTGTAGGCTTCGGTCTGCGTTTAGTCTCCGTCATAGGGCCTGGTTCCTGCGTGAAGAGGTCCACATCGCTGTGTCGAGTTCAACTTGGTTATCGTAAAGGGGCATCTATAAGTACACATCTAAACATCATAAGCTCAGCTATCCACGTTCAGTTGTCCACGCTCTTGCGTTCTTGATCAACAACCTCTTGGTTCTCTTGCGCGTCCCACAGGCTGCGGTACAAGCTGTTCTTGCGCGCTAGCAGCTCACTGTGAGAGCCCTCCTCGGCAACAGCTCCCGCTCGGAGCACGATGATCTTGTCGGTGTTCGCCACAGTGCGCAGGCGATGCGCAATAAAGACGTTTGTACCTCCGTGGAAGTTCGCGAAAATGTTGCGCAATAGAGCCCGCTCGGTCTCGGTATCGAGGGCTGAGGTTGCCTCATCAAAGAAATTAATGGGTGCTCCCTTCAGCAGAACGCGGGCCACGGCTAGCCGTTGGCGCTCACCGCCGGATATCATGAGACCACGCTCACCGACCATCGTCTCGTAGCCCTCGGGCAAGTTCCTGATCAAGTTCGTCAACTCTGACCGCTGCACGGCCTGCCGGCAGTCTTCGTCAGACGCGCTTAGATTGCCGAAGCGCACGTTATTCATAATCGTATCATTGAAAAGCGGCGTGTCCTGCGGAACAACGCCAATCGCTCTGCGCAGCGACCCGAGTTCAACTTCGCGGATGTCCTGGCCGTCGACAAGAATGCGACCCTGCTGCGGCTCGAACATGCGGAACAGAAGTCGCAGAATTGTGGACTTGCCGCTGCCACTTGACCCTACAAATGCCACTGCCTTGCCAGTGGGAATCACGAAGCTCGTGTTCTGCAAAATGGGCACACCAGGACGGTACGCAAAGCTCACGTTCTCGAAGCGGATCTCACCGCCGCGCGGTTTCACCTGCAGTGCAGGCACATCTGAGGAGATGTTCTTGATCTTGACCGGCTCGCGCTGCAGCGTGAACAGCGTCTCCATATCGAGCAATGCCTGCTTCAGGTCGCGGTACACGGAGCCCAAGAAGTTGAGGGGCATGCTCAACTGGAACACAAGTTGATTGACCAAAATAAGGTCACCCACCGTCAAGTTGCTTGATACAATGCCGTTACAGGTCATCCACATGATCACTGTCAAAGATGTCGAGAAAATGAGGTTCTGGCCGGAGTTCAGAAAACTAAGCGACTTGGCTATGTTGATGCTTGAAGACTCGTAGTCGGCCAGGGCCTTGTCATACTTAGCAAGCTGATTCTTCTGGTTATTGAACAGCGTAACACTCTCGATATTCTGCAACGTCTCCGTGGCAATGCCCGAGGCAATATTGTCGGCCCTGTTTGCGTTGCGCCGGAACTGCGACCGCCAAGCCGTGGTTCGAATCGTGAACCACGAGTAAGCAAGCATTGTCATGATTGTCACCGCTGCGTAGCTAGGGCCGAACTTGTACGAAAGCACGCCCGAAACGAGGGCCACCTCGAACGTGACCGGCACGATGTGGAAGATCATTGCCGACAACACGAAGCTGATACCCTTGCAGCCGCGGTCAATGGCCCGCGTAAGCTTACCCGTTGAGTGGCTCAGATGAAAGCCGCTGTCGAGCTTCATGATGTGGTCAAACGTTGACGCGCTGACCTGGCGAATGGCTCGCTGGGCCACGGTTGCAAAGATAGCATTACGCAGCTCGCCAAAGAAGGTCGCGCAGAACCGCGCAAGGCCGTACGCCAGCACAAGGCCCGTAAACGCGGTTCCGACCGTTCCTACCTGCTGCCACGGGATGTTCATGGCGTCCACGATCTCCTTGAAGAAGAACGGGACCTGCACATTCAGGACTTTAGACCCAATGAGGAGAGCCAGCGCGAGAAGCACTCGCGCACGCGCACCCTTGTGGTCCTTCGGCCACATGAACTTCACAAGATTCTTGAGAATGAGCCGGTGCGTCTCGGCTACGTTCTCGGGCTTGGCCTCGAGAACGAGCCCACTCAACTCTTTCGTCCGCTTCTTGGCCCCGTCTTTAGCTTCGTCTTTGCCTCCTGCTTTGGCCTGGGTTCCTTGAAATCGGATGCCCCGCGCAAACCCACCAATGAACGGTGAGGACGCGCTGATGTGCGAGGAACCGCCAGCAAAAAGCAAGCTCGTTGGCCGGCTTGGGGTTGCCCGACACACGCCCCGAGCCCGGCTCAGCGGCTGTGCGCGGCTGCAAAGCCAGGCCGTTGCCTTAAGCACTATTGTCATTGTGCGGTGCTTTCCACGCTGACAGGCTGAGATTTAACGTTACTGCATAAGTGGCGGTCGCTTGCATAATCATGACGCGATCGCGGTGCGCGTGATTTCGCACCACTATAGCGTTCACTGTGTCAGCTTGGTTAGGTTCTTAGTGATAGTGGGTTCGCATGCACGCCGTGCCGCACGGGCCGCAAGTTATGCGTATGGCTGCTCGAGTGGCCTGGATTTGACCCACCGGATTTGACTTTTCTGATTCGAGCGAAAATCACATCATTGTTTAGGGTTGGTGATCGTCACACTAAGCAGCAGCTCAGGTTTTGCGCCAAAACAGTTTCAGATTAGCCCGCGCTCACTATATGTAGTATGCACCGTGAGCCGAAACGAGGCAATAATCCCAAGCTAATAAGCGTAGTTTGACATATGAGCAATGAAGTAGGGCTCTGCGGGCTTTGCGGACCATGAACATCCCGACGGAGCTCGATCCCTTTCAGGAAAATAATAGGGCTAGGTACAACAGATAAGTCATCAATTCGCTCACTATGGTTTTGCCCACTGGCTGGCCGCTAAGGTAACAAAATACGCAGAAACACAGAAGTCTTATGGACCAACAAGTCCACAATACACATAGACGGTCAAGACACCGCTACAGCTCTAGCTGCAGGCTACCGAAAGAGTGTCTGCATCAGTGCATGCCCTCGTTTGATAATTATTAATAATCAATACGTGTGCGGAAACGCTGTGCGGCGTATGTAATCATTGTCAAGTCTCCACAATTAGAAATCCTCGGCGCGTGAGGACATGACAACACTTGAGATTTAAGAATTCAGTTTAGAATCCCAGATCCTACATAGTTTACTATGTCGGATAGCTCATATCAATTGGGTGGCTCCGTGCCATTCAATCGTGCGACAGCTGGCTCGCATTCGCAGGGCCAAAGACCCGCAGAGGCCCAGCCGCAGCAGCCCGCCATTCCGCAACATTTGCAGCAAGCATTAAACAGCATACCGCTTCAGGGACTCGGCGGATTGCCCCTTGTTCCCAATAGCTTGCTTGCACCTGGATTGATGGGTCTTCCCTTAGCTTTGCAGAGCCAGGGCCGGGAGATTCCTGGACAGGGGCTTTTTGGCGCGCAAGACTTGGCTAGGGCCTCAGGATTATCTGGAGTCCTTGGTTTTCCCGGAGCTGGACCACTACTTGGCAGCCTACCCGGAAACACTACATGGCCCAATCTGGATGGCACGGCTAATTTGGGTGGCAATACTAGCTCACAGCCACCTGGTAGCAGCGCTAAGCAAGATTCAGTTCCTAGCGTCCAAAATGATTCCGCACATGGGGATTCAACCGGGACTGCTGCATCGGGGAGCTTGAATGCAGGAAACCTTCCAAGCCTAACGCTAGATCAACGTGAAAAGGCCGCATCCACGCCATCAGATAAAGCTGTAGCGGCTCACAGTGACACAGCCGCAGCGAGCCATGATTCAGATCCGTCACGCAATCCAGCTATCCCTGCACAGCAAAATGGAGCCCCCATTCAGAATGGCCCACAGCAAGCCGGTGCGCCTTCTCTTCCCGGCTTGCAAGTCCCGAACAATTTCCCAGCTGCCGGTATAGGCAGTGACTCCACAGACATGAGCAGCATTTTGGGCATTGCTGCGAACCCACTCATTCAGCAACAGCTTCTGATTCTCCAACTCAAACAACAGCTTCAACAACTAGAGCAAATGCAGCAATTACAACAGTTACAGCAATTACAGCAGCTCCAGAGACTCCAACAGTTACAACAAGAGTCGGGTGGTGCGACAAATAATCTGGGTCAGCCGACGTCAAACCCTCAAGTGTCTGAGACACCGGAGTTGAAACAGCTCCAAGGACTTCAACAATTGCAGCAGCTTCAACAGCTTCAACAGCTGCAGCAGCTGCAACAGGTTCACCAGCTGCAACTTCTTCAACAAGCGCAGCTACAGCCTGGACTTCTTGGGCTGCCAACTCAAGCAAGCCAGGGGTCTCAATCCATCTCTGCTAACTACGGAGTTACGCAACCTACGCAACCTAACGGCAGCACGGCAGGCTCTCATGTACCTACAGAGCCATTTACGCACACTCACGACTCAGAAGCCCAAGGTCACAGTAATAGCAAGGAGAGCCAGTCCGTTCCCCCTCAGTCCGGTCCGCCTCAGTACTCTGGAGCCGCTACAAATTCTGTTCAGCCGCAAGAACCGTCGCATCAACCGCATTTACCAACGCAGGCTACTTCATCCCAACAACTAGAGGCTGGGCAACAAAATAAAGACCCAGTGAGATCGCTTGAGGCACTGGGATCCCGTGGAGGAGCTGAAACGGGCGCAGAGAAAAGTAACGCGGCAATTGACACTAGTCCTTTCCCGCCTCTTCCTGCGTCAGTTATGCGTCAGGTAGCTGCGCAGCAGTTACGGGCCGCGGCAACGGACTTTAACGTGCCCACGCTACCGAAGATGCGACCTGGACCGAAAAAACACAGCGAAATCATGCAAATGCGAATGCAAAAGCCTATTGAAGGAGCAAGTGGGTCTAGCAGTGCGCGGCAAAGCTCTCAGCCATACGTAGTCACTTCGAAAGGCATGCTTGGTGTGATGGGGTCTCGGGCTTATACGAAGAATAATAATGGTCATGCTGTCCAGCCGGAAATGCCCAGCAAGAAGCCCCTTTTTTCGGCTAATCGCAAGCAAAGGTTGAGGGCAAACAAAAAGGCGAACAATGTGGAGCAGCAAACTGAAGCGAAAAACGTCGTTGCCCAGAGCCCTAAGAACCAGCGTGCAAACCAAAACGCACAAAGAGCAGAGCCACCGCGAGCATCCGTTACCTTCAAAAAGACAGACGAGTCCGAGTTTGGTGAACAACGCAATGAACCGAAGGAGTTAACGCCAATGCTAGCCAAACAAACTGTAAATGTTCCTGAGAGCGCGCCGGGTCCAGTCACAGAATTGGGGGACAAGCACCAGAAACCACGACCAATAACAGTGCCCATTGATGAGAAAGGGAACTATGTGGAGATTACCCCGATCAAGGTAGATAGTCGTTACAAGTGTTCGTTGTGCGACAAAACCTTCAAACACGCAAAGCACGTACGCCGCCACGGGCTGAATCACAGTCTGCTCCGCCGCTATACATGTAAGTACTGCAACACGAGCTTCAATCGTAACGACTCGTTGATGCGGCATACAACGAAGTGTGTTCAGCGACTTGAGCGCCGGACCAAGCAACCTGACGATGATACCGCACGAGAGAGGCTTGATCAGACAGGGTTATCTAGCGCCATGACCTCGCCTACCTCTAGTATTCCACAGCCAGTACTGCCTCTCAGCGCACGCTCGGGTAAAGCGAGGCCTGGTGGCGTTGATAACTCAGACGACCACGACGTTAATTTACTGCCGGAGATGGGTGAGGATTCTGACCTCAGTTCTTCAAGTGACTCGAGCTTTGGCACATCTTCCGGAACTTCAGATTCAGAGTCAGAGTCGTCTGATGAAGAAGTTGTGGAGAAGCCACGCGAAGACTCTGGAGCTACGATATCGCGAGCTAGGAAGCGGGTGAAGTACTATACACCCAGACGGACTGCCGGATCTCCATCGACCGAAGCCACTGAAACAGTA
Organism: Entelexis sp. DX6506; assembly: GCA_037041025.1. NCBI lineage: Eukaryota > Fungi > Ascomycota > Dipodascomycetes > Dipodascales > Trichomonascaceae > Entelexis > Entelexis sp. DX6506. The sequence continues at coordinate 20,068 of JAXQHU010000032.1, forward strand.
AATGCTCGGCCACGACCAGAGCTACCCCCGCTGCCCTCGGCCCTCACACCATATACATTCAGCGATGATCTGCCAAAGCCGCCACCCACGTTCTTTCGAGGGCCAACTGCGTTGTCATGGTGCTCGAGCTTTCAACGCCGAGTAGACACTCAAACACGCGCACCAAATAGTGAACCGCCGAGCAGCACGGAGCCGACTGAGGCTAGCAGTAGTCGAGAACAGCCGCCTTCTGTAGTGGTGCCGCTCAAGCGCTGAGACTACGCGGAGCCAAGTAGTCTTAGAGCTGCACGCTAAGAAAGATGACTGATTTTGAGAAGTATACGTAACACCGCAGGCCGCCCGATCAGCAGCGTTGCGGCAAGCAGGTAGTATTCGGGATGCACGGTCGCTCACGCTCCCTCGATGCTGCTTAAGCTTGTATAGATCGCGGCATCTATGTGACGGTCATTTAGTTTACAAATTTTGTTTTACAATTCAGTGACGTTTTTTTGTATTATATAGATGATCAGAGCGAGCATACTTCGTTGCGTGAAAAAGGTCGCATAAGAAACAATCTTAATCGGCATTGACGTTGACGGAGGTGCGCCCGGACAACAACGCGTTCGCAAGCCGCGCAGCCGGTATTAGGGTGGATACTCGGTCACATGATACTATCTATATTGATGAGCCCTGTCCGCGCCCGCGCCCTGAGTCTCCACATTACTGCTACACGGCGACACCAGGGGTTGAAAGCCCGACATTGAAGCGTAGCTAGAGCGTAGCATGTTTGGCCATCCACGGAGAATTATAGCCACGATCACAGTGCTGCTTGTGCTCGCCACAACTGCGCTGTTCGCGTTCTCAGAGGACGCACACGCAGCGCTAAAGACGGCGCACGAGAGGTACGGTCACGTATTCAGCGACAAGGAATGCCCGCCAGCGGCGCCGGCAGAGGCTCCTGTCAGTCACCTGGAAAACGCGACGTTTTTCACCTTGTGCCGCAATGATGACAAGATCGGAATCATTAAGGCGATCCACAGCGTGGAGAAGCAGTTCAACTCGCGCATGCACTACGACTGGGTGTTCTTGAACGACGGCGACTTCACGGATGACTTCAGAAGCGAGGTTTCGGAGGCTGTGAGTGGCAAGTCGCATTTTGGCAAGATCCCACACGAGCAGTGGTCGTACCCAGAGTGGATCAACCAAACGCGTGCGCGTGAGACGCTGCACTGGATGCGCGAACACAATGTCGTTTACGGAAACCTCGAGTCATACCACCACATGTGCCGGTTCCAGTCTGGGTTCTTTTTCCAGCACGAGTTGCTGCAGAATTACCGCTACACCTGGCGGGTGGAGCCGGACATCCAGATCCAATGCAAGCTGAAGGCGGATCCGTTTAAGATGATGCGTGAAAACGAGTATATCTACGGCTTCAACATTGCGCCGCAGGACATCCGCGAGAGCATCACGACTTTGTGGGATACGACAAAGGAGTTCCTCGATGGCCACAAGGACTATGTTCACGAGAACAACCTGCGCGAGTTCATTTCTGATGATGGGCTCGAGCACTACAACCTGTGCCATTTCTGGACAAACTTTGAGATCACCGATCTCGATTTCCTGAGGTCGAAGGAGTACATGGACTACTTCAATTTCCTGGACCAGGCCGGCGGCTTCTACTACGAGCGGTGGGGAGACGCGCCGATTCGGTCGATTGCGGCATCGTTGTTCCTGCCAAAAAACAAAATCCACTTCTTCAACGAAATTGGGTACTTCCACGCGCCTTACGGACACTGTCCATACAACCAGGGACCGCTTGAGCTCGAGTGCACTTGCCACCCTCGGGAAGACGAGTACAGCAACAAATACTACGACTTCCACAAGAACAGTTGCATGCGCCGGTACTTCAAGGCGAAGGGCCGGACTTTCCATGACATCAACCCCAACGAGGAGGAGTGATGGCCGAAAATATGCATATATATAATGCCTTCATGGTTCAACGTTTAAGTGAACGACATCATAAACAGGTGGCAGATATCTGGGAACAATTGTAATTTAAGTGAGTGAATCTTGGGGCGTCGGTAGATCTCCGCACGTCTAGGATCGACTTTGTCTAGGATCGACTCTGTTTAGGATCGACACTCGTAAAACACAGTAAAAGTCAACAAAATGAGGATGCTCAATCGCGAGCTGGTTTTGAGTGAAAGACAGGCACTGGGGCAAATTTGACCGTTTATATCATACTAGTTAACATGCATCTGTCAAGTGAAAACATACTAACTCGCGTACATCTGTGTGGGGCGCGTACTCCTCTGACTAAGACGCGTCTTTAATGGCCGGCGCACGGTAAACACAGCGGTAGTGAAGAAGAATGGCGGACCACAGCAAGACGCCAAGCCCCATTTCAAGCATACAAGACAGCTTCAAACCCAACTATGATTCGCATGAGTCATTTGGGTACCAGAAGATTCGTCGCAGAACATACAGTCTCGCGAACTCGGTCGAGGGACCAGAACCACAGACGGACGTAAGGCAGGACGAGAGCGAGGGGTTTATGAGCGGCATAAACATGAGTTCGGAGGCAGCGTCGAATACGGCGGCAGATATGTCGATGACGTCCATTGCGTTGGGCGACGATGATGATAGAACGCGATCGATAAACACGACGCGCATCCTGCAGCGTGCGCTGGACTCAAAACCGCAGTGGGACACTGGCCTCGAGGCATTCACGGATTTCCCACCGCGAGGCGTTCGCCACGCAGACTACAACAAGTACGTTGACGAGCTGCCAGACGACATGAGCGCCTACACGCAGGTGTTGATCTGGTGCCTTGCACGACGCATTGAGCACCTGCGCAAGGCACCGCCGGAGCGACTGCGTGAGTCACTCCTCCTTGTGAATGTTTTGCAGAACCTGCAGCACAAACTCCAGGCACGGCTGGTGACGCCGAGCACTGCCTACCGCGAGCCGCTGCATCTCAAGCCGCAGATGGCCAACCCCACAAACGAATGGTATCTGATTGTCCAGGATAGGCTCAAGAAGGCCTACGACAGAATACATGAAACGACGCGCGAATCCTACAACATTGCTGGGGAGTTTGAGAGGCTTGACAATGTGAACGACCCGAAGCCGGAGCATGCCGAGGCGCCGCACCTGGAATTCGAGGATAAACTAGCAAAGAATGATGCGGAAACACGAAAGAACATTTCCGGCCTATTAGAAGACGTTGCGAGCTTGGACGGACTCACATTCCAGGCGCGCGAAAGGGTATATGATGCGGTGGAATTGAAGGAGCGCCTAAGAATACTTGAGATGGACGATCCGATTGAGGTGCTCAGAGCCACCGAGTTTCAAGAAGAGTACTAGAACACTTATACGCTTATTTATTTATTGCAGTCACACAGTACCTTAGGTAGTAGCTGAGGAGATTGAAGCTCAAGACGAATCCCCAGATGAAGCTCAACCGCCGCATCACATGACAGGGACGGAGGAGAGTTCGTGCGCCGCGCCTAAACAGCAGGATTAAGTCTTGATCCAACAGAAGTGATCCGGCCGCGCACGAGCAGGGCGTAAAATGAGCGGATCGCTGGGGTACTCGCGTGGCCATGTGCCCGTCGGGTACGCCGCCCCGTCGTTCCCCTCGCTCAGCTTCCACCTGTCTCAGAACCCGTACACATCGCCGCTGCTGTTTACTACGTGGGACATCTACGTGTTTACCGTGTACTGGTTTCTGATCTTCTCGGTGGGATTCCACTTGGGGGCGGTGGCGGTGGCCTGGATTGCCAACACGAATGTGAAGAAACGGAAAAAAATCACTCATTTGTTATGGATCCTCATAATATATTGTTCATTAGGCGCGTTCTACGGCTTCGTGATCGGGTCGTTCATCGGGCTCCTGCTTGGCTCTGTGTACCGCGCCGGAGCCCTGCACATGTCGACGTGGATTCCCTTCACCTGGGCATTTGCCATCATGCTGTTTGCAGTTCTCGTTTCGTACGACCACAACACTCTCGACCTCTGAGTCTAGTCAACATTAGTCTGTATATTGGATAGTGCGCGGGCAGCCGCTGCGCGAGGCGATGCTGCTGCGTGATGCTATCGGTTCAATGCAATAGAATAGTAAAGAAGAAAGCAAGATATGGAATAGGTTTGACAAATGGCGCTACCAAGAGTACATAGACATCCGCCTTCTTGTAAGTTTGGTCACGCTAAACCAGCTCCTCGGTAGCTGTGTTTGTGGTAGCGTCCTCCTTCGTCTGTTCCTGAGCCTTGTCGGCCTCGCTCGCCGCCGCCTCCTTGGCGTCGTCGCCGTTCAGCTTGGCACCCTTGGCACCCTTAGCCTTCTTAGACTTCTTAGACTTACTAGTACTCGGCTCCTTGGCAGCCTCATTTGTGTTCTCCTTGACATCCGTCTTGGGCTCCTTAGCAGCTTCCTCGGGCTCCTTGGGCTCGGTAGGCTCGATGGGCTCCTTAGACTCCTTAGACTCCTTGGGCTCCTTAGGCTCCGCGGACTCCTGGGCGGCCTCCTTCTTCGGTTCAGTGGTATCAGCTTTGGAAGTGGGTGCGGCAGCCGTCGTCTCCTTGCTAGCATCCTTGCTTGCATCGGCCTGATTCTCAGACAAGTCGATCTCGTTCAGGCCCTCGGCAAGTTTTGTGCTGCTCGTGTTCTTCGTGCCGGGCTCCAGCTTGATTGTGGACTCATGGCCCGTGCGGTGCAGGCTCGTGGAGCTGCCCGTGGGCGACACGAGGCGCGGTGTTGTGCGCCCAGAGTTAACCGGCGCGTTTGAGACGGACGCGTTCATGGCGCTGCGGCGCGGAATGGCCGGCTTAGACGGCAGCGTGCGCTCAATACGCTGGCGCAATACATTAAAGTATGACACAAGGCGGCCGTCCGGCGCCTTGAACGCGAACACAGCGTTCTCCACGTCGTCGTCGATGAAGCAGCTGCCGCTCTCGAGATCGGCCGCAAACTGCGCGAGGAAGTCACCCCAGCTCGCGGCCACGGCATATTTCACGTCAAAATCGCGGCCGAACAGAATCACCTGGCCGTAGCGGCCCTTCGGCCCTGGTGCCAAGTCCACGGCAATGTTGTTGCCATCGAAGTCCTTGGCCAGCGGGATCCAGCCGGGGTGCGCGTAGACCGGCTGAACATGGTCGGCAGGGCAGCTCGCCTGGCTGTCCATCCACGACAAACCGTCGGCATGGTGCTGCGGCTGCGGCGCCGTCGACGAGGACGCCTTGGGCGCGTGCCGGCGGCGCTGCTGCATCTCCTCGAGCCGGATCGCGGTCTGGCGCCACACATTCCACTCCTCGCTGACGCCCTCGAGGTCGAGCAGCGTCACGCCGTAGAAAATGCCCGTCGGCCGGCCGCCCTTCTCCTGGCCGTCGTGCACCTCGAAGCTCTCGCGCACGTCCGGCGGCAGCGCGCAATCAAGGTCGTGCTCCAAATCATTCAAATCGTTCTCCGTCGCGCCGCCAAGCACCTGGTCGAAAAGCTCCGGATAGTTCTGCTCAACCCATGTGTCGATGCGGTTCCAACTTAGCGTTGGCGAGGGGATGGGCGGGCCGTCGCGATTGAAGTCGCTCAGAGGGATGCCGCCCGCGCCGGATGAGCCCATCTGCTGCGAGCGCATGCCCGACGTGTAACCGCCGGCGCCGGCGGCCGCGCTCGCGCTCGAACTCGAAGACCGACGGTCAGCGGCCGCCGTGGCCAGCGGTGCCGCATCCTCCTGACCCTGCGGCCGCGACGGGTCGTACGCCGCGTAGTGGTCGCTCGTGCTGATGGAGTGCACAAACGACTTGATTCCGTTCAGAAACCGACTCATGACGCGTAGTTATTCCTGTGTTTCCAAGCAAAGAGGGAAGCACGCGCCGATGATTATTGAGCAGAACGGGGTCTCCGCGGCAACGCGCCGCTTAGTCACCAACCCGCCGGGTCACGAGGACCCTCTTCGGCGAAACCTTATGCGGCCGAAGGGCTGTCTGCTGCGGCCAAAGATCACGTTGCTAGGTACCAGAATCGTGGCTTATCGATCCCGCTTGCCATGCACCAAGCATTGTGCGATTTGGCCCCGTGTAACCACCGCTGTCAGGTGCCCGGCTATGACGTCGCGGGGCCGCCATTGCCGATCACGCGTCTGAGGGCCATTTGCTGGGCTCGGCGTGACATGGCCCTAACCCCAACACTACCTGCTTTCGGTAACTTACAAACACGAAGCACTTAACCCGTGGGACTTGTCTCGAGAGCCGGCTATCTGACCTGAGCTGTTGCTCACTTTCACTCTTCAGCTTCTCTAATGCAGCGCTCGTCCGAATCCCCGGTTAGCGACCCAGTGTCCACTCCGCGACAATTCCCCTCTAGCTTCAATGCGGTCTCCCCAACTGACAATCTTCTTTCACCATGCTCTAAGAAACTATACGGCACACGCGCGGGAACTCGTCTTCCCCAGCCAATGCCGGTTTTCAGGTCTGCTGGCGCTGGCCGCCAACATGCTGACTCTCCCTTGAAGACAGAGCTCTTCAATTAGCGTACTTCAGTGGAGCGACAAGTACCGCAATGAAGAGGCATCTATGCATATTTATTTTGTCTATTAGTGTTTTCTTGACCATCAATTAAAAGGTAATCATCGAAGCTACTCGTAGAAGTGAAGAGCGAGGTTGTGCAGCGCGTCAGGAATTCAACAGTGTTATTATCTACGTTAGCTTCAACAAAATTGCGCTATTTTTACAGCGCAAAAAATACAGCACATTTAAAATGTCCCATTATTACGAAAATCAAGCCAGAGCTTCAACTATACATTGCTTATCTAGTTTCCTGTGAACTCTGAACTCAATTTTACGTCTGGGTGAGAACCCGACTTATGCATGCTCTAGCAATGGGTCTACTAATGTAGAGTGGTATAGTGAAATGCGCAACAGGTGTTGATTATATAGGACGAAGAGTGTCCGGTGTGAACAACTTACGAAGAACGAGCTTTGAGGCAAACTCAGAATGAGCCGGCTGCATTCGAAATCGAACTTATAGTGCTTTCATTACGCCGTATTAGTCTCAGATATAAGCCTCCATGGCATCAGACAATCTTTTCTAGCACTTAAACCGTGATCCAGGTCACAAGATAGTCTAGTCTATCATGGGGAAAGTCAGACAATTGCCAGTGGTGGCGGGAAAGATTTCTACATTACCGTGTCCTATGATATCCGTAGGACCTCTGTGCCTCTGAAATATCTAGTTGATGACAACTTGCTATATAGGCTCTGGCAAATTTGTATGACTGACGTGGCGCAAGCAGTACTTCCTTGATGCTAGGATTACGGACTCCATGTTCAGGACCTCAAATGGCGGCTCAAATTAAGATTAGCCTGTGGCAAGTAAATAAATAAAACTGTTAATTATCCGAAATTAAATAAGTTAGAAAATAAATAGACGTGGTGAGCATGCGACCAGAACGCGTCTAGTGCTCAATGAAGTCCCAGTTGTAGAACACCTTGCCGATCTTCTTGACGAAAGACTTCTTCGGCTTGCCGAGTGTCCCATCAGTGCGAGTTGGCGCGAGAGCGCTCGAACCGGACTGGGAAGGCGCAAGGGCGTCCTTGTTGTTGGCCGCGTTGACGAAGGGCTGGAATGGCATGTGAGGCATGTTGAGATATGAGAGATGCAAGTGAGACTTGAGTGTGGTTCTTGTCTTGTTTGATGATAGCCATCTGCTTTAGTGCCACCTTATTTATACTTGAGGTATACATCGGATTTTCTTGCGGGGGTAGGCAATGTGCTCGTTCACTGCATATGGGTAAGGTTATTGATGCATATCTAAAAATATTTTACATTTTGGCTAAACGCGCAGAATCGGGGGTTTCTGGGGATATCAGAGAAAAATTTTGAGCTTTCAACTATTCACGTCACAATAAAGAGGATTGTGACATTAATTTTGCAGTTCATGTATTTTAAATTCCATGCGTGGTAACCGGAGTTTTATTTCTGGGTAGGGGTATGGCGCAGTCACGAAACGATCCATGCAAAGTTTTCTAGGTAACGGTTTTTTACATGTGATCATCAAGCCAAGACCAGCGCCGCGGACGATGCTAATAATTGATGAAGGCTTATTCCAAAGGGGTACAAAATGTTCGAGTATTGAAAATGCCATTATTTCATGAGTGATTGGCTTTTTACAGCTCGTTTGGCGGACCCCAGACCACAATTAAGAAGGATCGTCGTCGCCTCACTGCCCGCGAAGCTTCAGGGCACGTGACACATGAAGATCGTCTCGCGCGTCCTTCGTAAATGAGCTCAAACGGATGTACGGCTCTATTGATCTCCGCATGTGCTGCATGTGTAAACGAGTAACCTAGGAAATCCTAGTAAGCCGCGGTATTAGGATGGACCATGTGTACATAACGCCGGAAAATAAGTGAGCTTTATTTTTTCACCGTGTGTGAAGGCTTTCGCGGCAGTCAATTTAGACATAGACAACGTAGTACGCGTTTATAGGGAAGACGCTTATATATGAGCCAACTGTTCGGGATGATTTATCTCGTTCCGAACAATCAGCAGTATAATGCTTCCGTATACGCAAGCGCGGCACCATGAACATGGTGCTGTACACATTTAGTAGCAGTTTGTAGAGCCTAGTAAACTATAATATAGAGACATAGTAAAAGAGCATTTCCTTTATGACTGGATTGCACCTACTGCATTTTGTGCAGACGGAATGTGATGGATATCTAGCATATAGTTGGAAGTTCATGCTTGTGTCAACGAATTGTTCAGTCTCAGCTTATCGAGAATCGTCTGCATGGCAGATAACTACTTTCAATCATTCTATGCTACACTTTATTTACATTTTCTCCGCTAGGTTTACATGGTCCTTCATGTTTAGAGTGTATGTTGTAAGCAGTCTTGACCACCGCCTTAATTAGCACCGCTCACTTCCTCACTCAAATCTACATGGCCCATGGATTCAAGCGACGATGAATACGTTGAAGACATCGATGAATCGGTAACAGGACAGAGGCCCGCTCGGCGGACACGGAGCCGGACTCCCGGAGCCGCAGGCGAAGGCGGTGGATATAGTTGGGAAGACGAGTATCAGCGAAGCTGGGATGTGGTCCAAGAGGACTCTGGAGGCAGCCTTGCTACGACAATCGCAGGAATGGTCGAGGAAACAAAGCGGCGACGCATTCCTCAGGACACACGACCAGTTCAGCGCGGAATCATCCGGAACCTTGTCCTGGTTCTGGATATGTCGTCTGCCATGGCTGACACGGATATGCGTCCCACGCGACTGGCCCATGTGCTAGGCGTTGCATCAGACTTTGTTACTGAATTCTTTGCGCAGAACCCAATTTCCCAGATTGCAATTGTTGGTCTGCGCGATGGATTGGCTCAGCTTGTGAGTCCTTTAGACGGTAACCCCGAAGTACACCTACAAAAACTTTCAGCTTGCCGCAAACTAGAAGGTTCCGGTGTACCATCGCTACAAAACGCGCTCGAGATGGCGAGAGCTATTCTGTTCTATGTCCCGAAGCACTGTACACGAGAGGTTCTTGTGGTCTACGGCGCTCTAATGAGCAGCGATCCTGGCCAGATTAGCCGAACCATTGATCAACTAGTAAACGACAAGGTTCGGGTTCGTGTCGTTGGTCTCGCGGCTCAGGTCGCAGTCTGTAGTGAGATTGCAAGACGCACGAACCACGGAGATACCACTGCGTACAATGTTGTTTTGAATGAGCCCCATTTCAGACAGCTCATAATGGAAGCAACAGTCCCATTAGCAGTGAGCCAAACCACAGCACGAGCTAATTCTGTTGCTGTCAAGATGGGCTTTCCCAGCAGGACAAAGCATTCGAGCGTGGCCACTCTATGTGCGTGCCACTTGCGGCCCACAAAGCAAGGATTTACCTGTCCACAATGCCGTTCAAAGGTGTGTACGCTTCCTATGGTATGCCCAGTGTGTCAACTGACTCTAATCCTTTCCACACACTTGGCGCGCAGTTATCACCACCTGTTCCCACTCAAAAATTTCAAGGCTATAGACGAAGGAGACAAGGGACAATGCTTTGGGTGCTTGACTAGGTTCGATGAACGGCATAGTCGCTACGAATGTCCTGATTGCCTGCAAAAGTTTTGTGTTGACTGTGACTTGTTTTGCCATGAGTCACTTCACAATTGCCCAGGCTGCGAGGTTAAACCTCAGAGTGCTACAGGGAATTAACACACTCCATTCCCATGTTGCGCGCTTGCTGCAATACATTATCTAAAAAACGCATTGGACATTGCGACATATTTACAAGCTAGCTTCATTAATCATTAATTTATTACAGAAGCGCTATTGAGATATCCACTTCGCGCCTTTACGCACCTGAGTGACCTTCCTAGGAGGTAGGTCCCACCCAAGACCTCCGGAACCAATCGCTGCACCATATCTCGGCACAACCCAAACTTCACGTTTATCAGGACCTATCATCTTTGGTGCATAAGCGCCTCCCATCGGTTTCGAATAGGTGAGCATTGGAGTATGATTAGCGAGATTTGCCAGCTGTAAATCGGTCACGGCCGTCAACGGCCGGATTCTGACTTTATCGCTATCCTCACGAGTAGTGAGAGAGTGATATACAACAAAGTCTGGCGCCTTTTGCATGTTTGACATCGGATGAATATAAACAATGGGGCCACGCTGCACAGTGATGTATGGAACGCGTGACACCTGCCTTGACGTGCGTACCTCAGTGTCAAACATAGCCTGGCGTGCCGCAACCTGATCGATATAGCCCGCTGCAATTATCTGTTTGACAGCGGACAGCTGAACTTTGCTAGGCACGGGCAAAGGTGCGCTGAGTTGCTTCGTGAGACTTGACACAGCGTCGCTGCGCAGTGTCCTCGCGACTATGTTCGCAAGCTGATTGCGTAGGCTGGCAATCTCATTCATTGCTTTTGGACGCACTCCAATAGTCGTGCACATGTCCTTTGTTGGCGTCCACGAATACGCCGCTACTGCAGACAGCAACTGCAGTACATCGGCCTGGTCATCTAGGACGGGAACCTTGGACAAATCGGCGATAAGGTCTTCAACGGAGAGCGCCGCCACGAGTGCGACGACAAACGGCAAAGAACCGTGCTGGTTTCCGATGAGAAGCATTTTTGCGTGACGAGGATGCAACGGAAACAGGCTCATTTGTGATCCGAGTGTTGTGAGCTTTCCCTCTGCGTCAACAGCACCAAGATTTTCAAGGATTCGGAGGCCGCTGTTTAGTGACCCCTGGGGTACCGGTGTAGGGAACGGGAAATTCGCAATCTGGTGGATTCCCATTGCCTTCATCTGCAGAATCAGGCCTTCCACAGGCATCCTGGAAATTTCTGGCTCACCAAAGTCTGCGAAGGCGCTTTCATATACGGCACTAGAGAAGAGCCTATAACAGTGTCCCGGGCCCGTGCGACCGGCGCGACCAGCACGCTGGTCGGCACTAGCTTTAGACACCCAACGTACAGCGTACTTTTGGATTCCAGTGCTCGTATCATAAATACGCTGCTTTGCTCGACCACAGTCAACAACGTAACGTATACCAGGGATCGTCAGAGAGGTCTCTGCGACGTTGGTTGCAACAACGCAGAGGCGATGACCCGGAGGCACGGGTTCAAAAACCTTCAATTGGTCCTCTGTGGACAACAGGGAGTATAGAGGCAGAACATGCAATTTTTTCTGATCATGCGGCTCATTAGCGTCAGGCTCCATGTCTTCTCCCAAGTCTGATTCACCCTCGTCATCATCATCATCAGCAATCTTCTCTGCATCCGAGTCAAGATCCAAATCGTCAACTCCAAAATCTACATTTTCCTCTTCAACAACAGAGGTGCTTGCTGAGGGCCGTACTGTGTTGATTTGCTTTGAATTAGGATCGAGTTCACCCATCGCTCTCACAATCTCCTCCTTTCCTGTGAGGAAAATTAGAATACCACCAGGAGGGAGACGGTCGTGGATCTTCTTCGCCTTCGAGACAGCCTCCTCAACGTAGTCGGTAGCTGTGCGACGGCTGAAGTGTATCGACACGGGATGTTGGCGTGACTCCACGGATACAACCGGAGGAGGCGCCCGGAAAAGTCGCTCGTTCTCAGCAAAGTCTGCAACGCGCAGCGTGGCACTCATGATAACAAGCTTCAATGGCGAGCCACGTTCTCTTCGCAGTTTCACCACTCGAGAGATGAGTCCAATCAAAATGTCTGTATTTACACTCCGCTCGTGCGCTTCGTCAACAACAATGACTGAATAACGCGACAAAAGCAAATCAGAGCTCATTTCCTTGAGAAGAACACCATCTGTCATAAGTTTTATCTGCGTATTAGCAGACACGGTGGTATCGAATCGGATCTGATAGCCGACCTTCGCAGCTCCGCATAATTCAGAGTCAATGCGCTTCGCCATCGATACGGCAGCAACACGACGTGGTTGAGTCACACCAATGATCCCCTTGGAGCCATATCCGCTTTCGAATAGAAATTGAGGGATCTGAGTCGTTTTACCAGAGCCGGTTGCGCCTGTAACAACTACCACATCAAAGTGGTTGATTGAGTCCATAATTTGCTGTTCGCTAGCCACTGCAGGGAGCTTGGCCCTCGAAGCATCGACCTCAGGCGTTCGCTCCACAACGACAGCATCTAGCTCAAGGCGCTCCACCCAACCAGGGCGGTTGCGCGAAGCCTGGTCAGCTTCCACAGACTCTTCTCCCTCAGTTTTTCGCGGAACGTGAACGTAGTTCTCGGGGACAGGTGTGGGAATAGAAGGTCTAGACGCTTCAGGATCCATTGACTTGGCCCATGCCGAGAATTCCTTACCAGAAGATTCCTTAGGCTCAGATTCTACATCAGATTCAGATTCAGAATCGTACTCACTCTCGGATTCAGCGTCCGAGTCTTCGCTATTTTCAGATTCGCTGAAGTCGCCGGAAACCCCGACTAGAGCATTGTCTGGCTCATCGCCCGAATCATCGCCCGACTCCTCGTCGGAATTGTCTTTCGACTCGTCCTTCGAGTCATCTTCTGATTCATCTTCTGATTCATCCTCCGAACTGTCCTCAGAATCGTCGCCTGAGCCTTCGCCAACCTTATCAAGCAGCTCTTGAGCCGCAGGAATGCCCAAGCGCTCGTGCCAGCTCATTTTCTTCTTTGGCTTTGAGATTCGCTTCTCAGGCAAATTGGCAAAGCCGAATCCCATAAGCCCGGCACCGGAACTTCCAGGCCGGTGATCAATAAAGCTGCCCTGGAGATTCGTTGGCTCATCCTCTGACTCGGATGCTTCGGAACTAGTTCCAGATTGGTGATCCTCTTGATTTGCAGAGACTAGCTCCTCAGATTGAGGGCCTGGCCCACCCGCATCTTCGGATTCGAGTTCGGAGTCAGACTCATTGCCTGTGTCAGACTCCGGCTCGGAATCGGACTCGGGCTCGGAAGGAAAGCTTGGCTTAGCCTTTTTTGTTGTAGCGTGCAAATCCTCGGATTCGGATTCTTCTTCAGACTCAGACGCCAACTCTTCTGTGTTCACTTTTCTGGTTGCCTGCCTTCCGGATCCAAGAGTTCCCAGCGTGTGCAGAGCAGTTGTATCGACCTGTTTTTGCGACTTGGCCAGTTTCTGAAGCAGGTCGTCCTTCTCTTCTTTACGAACCTGCCTCTCTATGTACTTCTCCAAGCGCTTTCGCTTAGCTGCATTGGCCTTTTCCGGGAATTGCATCGCCATCCTCACTCGCTTGCGAGCATCCGACTCCGGTCGCGCGGCCTCGTGCACTTTTTGAGCCTTCTCGACCTCTTCTTCGGTCAATTCACGATTGAATTGTTTCTGCCGCTTGGCCTTGAGGGCGTTGCGTTTCGCGACACCACCAGAGCGTGCGGCATCGTTGAATCTTTGACGATACTTCGCCATCAAATAATTTCAAGTGTCAAATTCGCACTGATGGCGGTCGTCTCTAGGCTGAAATATTTATTTTTTGGTCTCAGGTGTTATCCCTTACCAGTATATAGTATCCAGCGCCAGGTCTAGCGTAACGGCCTCAGGACTGATCAGGGCACCTGGCGGATGCTCAGAACGGTCCACTATGGACCCCATAAATTAACGCCATGGTGTCCAGGAGTTGGATATGTTGACCCAAATGCCAAGTCTTTAAAATCGTTCCGTTGCCGAGAGCCGCAACCCATATGGCAGGTACTTCCCGCAAAAACCGAAAATCTCGGAGAATACGACTTGTATGTCTGCAAATATTGCTTGCTGTACTCGGCAAAGAAAGGAAATGTCGACAAACATGAATCTATGTGCCGATTTCGTGAATCCCTTCCGGGAGCGGCGGTTTACGAGGATGACAGGTATGTATTCCGTGAGGTTCGAGTGAGCGGCGTAAATTCTGAGAGCACCAAGCTGTATTTACAGTGTCTTTCGTTACTGGGAAGTCTCTTTCTGTCGACCAAGTCAATCAGCTTCGCCATCGAAGCCTTTGTATTTTATGTCGCACTTGATAAGCAAGCGGGCATGGTCTCAGGCTTCTTTTCGAAGGAAATCCACAGTTGGCATGACTACAATCTAGCGTGCATCGTTGTTTTCCCTCCGTTTCAAGGCCATGGACTAGGGCAGCGCTTGATACGCCTGTCGTACTGGTTAACAAGGAAGAAGAACACTGTGGGTTCACCTGAAAAGCCATTGAGCCAACACGGCGAGCTCGCATACAGAGCCTATTGGAAGAAAGAAATAGCGCTTTATATTGCGAAGCACGCTCAGCGTAAACAACGGCGCAAGCTGACATTGAACGGCATCGCGAAGGCGACGGGAATCGACCCGCGGGACATAGCCAGCGTTTTGGAGAAGCAGGGCGCACTAACGAAACAGTCCACAGGGAAAGTGCTCGATTTGAATAAATTAATCGAAAAGCCTCCACTCACTGAGGATAAGGTGACGAATGTGAATGGCAAGAAATGCTAATTTCGAGATCGGGCTGGACCTGATCTTTTGGTGGTTTTGAACTAGACTAGATTGATGTAAATAATATGCCAGATGCTACCCGGATCTGACTCTGCCAAGGTTCATCTTTTTATAATTCCTAACGTAAAATAGCTAATATAATTGTACAAGTCGACCAGCGACTCTGCAAACACATGTCTGACGCGATAGCGATATTCAGGAACTTGCAATGAGCTGCATTAGCTTGCGGGAGTCCACAATGGGCCCGTCATACACACTGCGCGGTGGCAGTGCGGCTAATACACGAGCAATTAATGAGTTTTCAGGAAGAGCCGCCTTATCAGAAGCCGCTTCCCGATCACTGGCCTCCGTATCGTCCAACAAATGCTGCATTCCGTCGAAGCGTCGAGCGAATAGGGCGACTGAATCTTGCTGAGGCCACAGCTCGCGATATCGACTTTCAAGCCGCTGGAGTGCACCAAGATTTGCTTCAGACTGCTCAGCAAACCGGGCTTCATAGCGCAGCATCGAGTCCCACAGGTCACGCTGTGGTATGCCAGAAGCCGCACTCTTTTCAAACACGGCCCTCGCATTCACAGCATCCTTACGCTCTATGAACAGATGCTCAATATAGCGCTTTACAACAGCGTTGTCCTCAGAAAACTGGGCATAAGCGAAGTCCCAGATTTTTGCTGCGAGCTCAGGGTTTTCGTTTTCTAGCCCAGCAGCAGTTATGTAGAGACTAGCGGTGGGCTCTGCGACAGAATCAAAACAGCGCTTCACAACGGTGCGAGCACTAGCCCGGCCTTGCATACGGTGAGTGCACCTGCAGAGCTCTGCCCAACCTGGCGTTGGATCTAGCTCAGCGTTTGCCAAACTATCTGTTAGTCTGAAGACCACGCGCTCCACTTCCGAGTACTCACCGGTGCCTTCATAATGCTCAACCAGTTTGAAACAAAGCAAATAGGACTCGGGCATGGCCTTTCCACCCGATTCCCAGAACTCAGGGCCGACCGCGCCACCAGCATCAAACCACAGGGCTGGAGACCACCGCGCACAGGCAGTGGCTCGACGATAGGCAAACTTGACGCGAATTGCGAGCTCCTCGGGGCCCAGTCCCAAGGGGTTAGATTGCTCCCAACTGATGTACTGGCGCCATTTCGCGGTCTCGCCTTTCGACGTTGCGGGCGACTGCATAGTACTGAAGTTCAGACCCTTAGTGACCAAAGAGTAGGTCTTGAGGCAGCTTCGTGCTGTCATGTACGCTGGTGACCTATCATCGATGAATTTACGGGCTTGTTGCCGGCTCACGCTAGTCTCAAATTGGCCGTAGCTTCGCCAAAGCGACTCGACATTGACTAGGGGAAGGGCCACGGCGCGTTTATAGGCACGGCGTACTTCATCGAGACGATGCTGTTCTTCCCACTCATTTGACACTGTCTTCGAAGACAGGAAATCGATGTACATCTTCCAAACGCCGCCCGCTTCTGGATCACAGCTGACCATCTCTAACGTGTATTCCAATGCTGCCGCAAGGTCTGACGGGCTCGTTTTCTTGATATAGTCGATGTAAAGGAGATAAAGCTTCGGATCGACGCTCAAAGGCAGACATCTCTCAAATAGTTCTTTGGGCGAAGAGGACGCGCGAATATATATCGACCATATTTCTGTGGAATGGGGCCATATTGCTAGCGCATCTTCGCAAGCTTCGAGTAGCTGGGCTCCTGTCTTCTCGGAGAGAATCTGCGTCCAAGCGGCCGCATTTCTGTCCATTTTGGATACGACTTTGTCTCGGTGAGACTGTGTATGCACTGATACAGATCACAATGAGGGGAAGGGTGATACGGTTAAAGGGATGATCTCAAGGCCCAGAATAAAAAGGATGGCGCCTTAAAGGGAAACAAGCTGGCAGGTTTACAACCATGGTATTAATGTTTAGGATACAAATTACCAAGGGCTATTGAGAGTGTTCGAATTAGATATCAGGGATGATGTCTCAAAGACTGGAACAAATAACAATACATTAATCGTCTAAACTAACTTGTGCGTAATGGCCACGGGCCGTGCACTACATTCGTGTGCACCTTTTTTAGTCGGCTACTCAGCAACGAACTTGGACTCGCCCTTCGAGTAGTGACCTCTCAGATTCACCTTGAACTGAGCACATGCAACACCGAACTGTTTAAGCAGACGCGTCTGCTTCGAGTCCAACACCTGGCCCTCGCGACAGACTGTGTAGGGAATGGCCAGCACCACCTTGCCCTTGTCGAGTCGCGTAGGCATACCAAGAGCACGCACGGCCGACTCGAGCGAATGCACTAATGGAACGTCCTCCTCTTGCGGGATCTGACCGCCCGTAGAGTAAACAACGCCGGCTGGCACAGTGAACTCGACAGGAGACTCTTGGCCCGAGCGAGCGAAGTCGGTCTTGACGTACGATTCGAAGTAGTCACGCACCACTTGCGGCTTCTCGTTCGTAAACAACAGGCCCACATCACCCTTCATGACCTCCGACATTTGACTGCTGTTCTCCATGTACTCATCCTCGGGGCTGCGGCCAAATACATGCTGCATGAGTTTTGTGCGGCCGAACAGAATCTTGCTTCCCTGCCAGTGCTGCCGGATCTCCTTCAGGAACTGGTTCCGCATGTTCTGCACGTCCAGGACCCACACGTAGTCAAAAGAATCCATTGCCGAGCGAATCTCATCGGCAATCCTTTCCTTGTTCTCGCGGCCCTTCTTTTCCGTTTGCGTGAGCGAGATTACCTTGTTACGCGCACTCCTAGGCATTTTTGATAAATTGTGGAGCTGGGCTTTTCTTTTTTTGCAAGAATCGCTCGTGGGCCAAAAAAATTATATAATTCAACTGGCGCCGATGCCTAAGCCGGCGACGCTGGGATGGTTGATAGCAGAGAACCCTCGCCTCGTCTGCCCTGCATCAGACTAGCGATAGGCAGAGGGAAGAATGCCTGTTACAGTATTGGAGGTCACAAACCAGCTGAAGGGCCTGTACACAGTGCTCAGGAACCGCGACACGCCGCGCTCTCAGTTCATCTTTTTTGCCGATCGCATTATCCGCCTCCTGGTCGAGCGCGGCCTCGAGCTGCTGCCTGTGAAGCCGCTCACGGTTCTGACGCCCACGGGCGCCAAGTACGAGGGCGTGCAATTCGAGGGACATATTTGCGGCGTGAGCATTATGCGCGCCGGTGAGAGCATGGAGCAGGGGCTGCGGGACTGCTGCCGCTCGGTGCGGATCGGCAAGATTCTGATCCAGCGGGACGAAGAGACGGCGCAGCCCAAGTTGTTCTACGATAAGCTTCCCTCCGACATTTCTGACCGCTACGTGTTTCTGTTGGACCCCATGCTCGCGACCGGCGGCTCGGCGCTGCTGGCAATCGATGTTCTGAAGAACCGCGGCGTGCCGGCCGACCGCATCATTTTCCTTAATCTCATTGCATCCCCCGAGGGCTTGGAGACGTTCAAAAACAAGCACCCGGAGGTGCATATTGTTACGGGCTGGATCGACGATAAGCTTGACGAAGACCGCTACATCCTTCCTGGTCTTGGCGACTTCGGCGACCGCTACTACTGCACATAAGTGCCCTGTCCCTAGATCTCTCAGTTGTGCTAGTCATATAAATTCACATAATCGCACCTCCACACGCCGGCTCTGTGGTTGACGAAAAGTGCTGCTTCAGGCGCGCTGCACTGACGCGGGCAAATGCGCATACCATCCCCTCAGTTGTATGAGCCCATCCAAAGACCGTTTTCCCTTCTATAATCGACGCGCTAACAGCACCGAAATACGGTTCTTGACACTGCAGTTTCTGTTTCCAGGACCGTGCCAGCACGTCCTCAACATCCTCGCCAGTTTCTACAACCACTTGGGCCAGCCGCGTGGATGTTATGTCTTCGCCAAAGCCAGAACAGATAGAGGCCCTGAGGCCGTCAGTGTAGGCCGCGCATCCGTAAAGCGCTGCGGGCCCGATGCGGCCCGGATCCTTGAGAATTGGCCCACCCGAGCTTGAACAAACGCAGACTGTTGAGCCCTGCACCAGAATCAGGCCCACTGTATCCGGGTATCGGTCGAGGCCGAGCTCTGCTCCGTGCGAAGTTAGATACTTTTGACGCGTTTCCTCAGCACGTCGGGTGGTGAGATCGCCCCGACTCAACCCGAGACGGAGCCCGTACTCGCGCGCGCCAGTTCCTGCTAAGAAATTGGGCACTGATCGAGACTTCGGACTCGGGTCCAGCTGTAGCCTAATCAGTTCAGCACACAAAGAGATAGGATTAAGCAAATCCGGCACTGCGCCGCAGCTCCCAAACACTTGACCGTGCTCTTCACTGTACAAAGCCATGGTAGCGTCACACTGTACCTCGCCGCCCAGTGTTAACTCGCTGCCGCGCCCTGCATTAGTGAGCTCCGAATCCTCGAGCTTCTTTGTGAGCAGCTCGGCAAGACGCGCGAGGCCAAGATCCGTTGTGGGAGCGGCGCTCGCCATGAGCGATTGCGCATATGAGAATACGTCTTTCGTGAGTTTTTTTAGCTCTGAGCGAGTGCCAGCGCTAAGACGCGGACCAGCGCCCAAAAGAAGGCCTATTTGCACATCTGATGCGGCGGCCTCTGCCATGGACCTTTGTTGACATGCACACAGTGTGTGACAGCACGCGTCTCGGTAAGAACTGAACGTATGGTGCGGCGAGAGTCGATTCCTAAAGAGTAGAATGCGAGTGCAGGTATACAACAGTGACCGCTGAGCGGCTACCTGGCAAACTTCTGAACATCACGGGAGCTTCATTGATGGATATATAAATAAATTACAGAGCTTATGTGCTGAGGCGCGCAATCCGTTCATTGAGTACCGACTCTTCCTCGCCGCTCTCATCGCCGTCGTCGCCTTCATTCTCACTAGCAGAGCTGCCATTGCTATCGGCAGTCTCGCCTTCGTCCCCGTCCTCGTCGTCATATTCCTCGGCATCACTGCCAGAGTCCACACCGGGCGCCTCTGATGCCTGCTCCTCGATCATGCGCTGGTATTTCTCGAGCTCCTTCAAGGCCCGGCGGTCAGTGCCGCTAGCGTCCGCCTCCATGTCGAGCTGGCCCTCTCGCTTGACGTTCTCCCAGCGAGGATAGTCACCCTCAACGTCGAACTTGGCCGAGAAGAAATGCCTGATGCTGTTCACGTCGCGCTCAAATAGTTCTTGAGCATTAGAGTGATCTATGCTCACACACTGAGGGAAATCAATCACAACAACCTCCGACTCGGGCGCCTCCGGGTTGTAGTCGCAGATCATAATGTTGAACTCGTTGAAGTCGCAGTGCACAAGCCCCTGGTTGGCGAGGTTCGCAATGAAGTCCATAAGCAATGCATAAACGCGTGCGGGGTCCTCAAGCTCAGCGACTTTGCGCAGCACTGTTCCCTTGATAAGAGACATGACGACGTGGTGCCGGCTTTGGTCTACGGGCGTGGGCACCGAGAATCCTGCATTGTGAAGGGCTTTCATAAACGCCCACTCCTTTTGTGCCGAAAGCCGCGACAGGTAGATCCAGCTCGCGCTCTGGCGCTTGCCGAGATAGTCACGCTGGTTCTTTACTGCCTTGAACGATACACGCCCCAGACGGTGAACCTTCAAGCAGAGCTGCTCTCCTTTCGGGTTTGCTACGGTGAAAATGTCCGACTCTTTGCCGATGCCGATCTGCTGGCCAAGAGCCAATACAGTGTCGCGATTCACCATCGCTTTCAGTGCCAGGTAGTCGTACCCATGGTACGTGAGCTTGTATCCGTCGTACTTCACGTTTTTCTCGCGATGAAGCAGGTTGATTTTGGTGAGAATCTGAATAGACTTTTGCAGGATCGCATTGTTCCGCAGCCCGCTGATCGACAGAATTAGTGGGGTAGGCACTACCTCGTGGTTCTTCGAGCCCATTTCGACTGCCGTGAGAACACGAAAGTCGTTCTTGCTCAAGTAGCGCATGTGCGAGGTATCGAGCTTCATATTACAATATTCAATGGCCGCAGCTCCTCCTCGACCCTGTCAATAAATTTATTTCAAGTGGTTTTGGATCTTTTTCACGACGTGCACTCTAACGGTATCACGGATCAGATGCCTATAATGGCTGGCAGCCATGGCGGGGTGCAAGAGGTTCATGCGCAATTGAGGGTCGAAACAGGAACCAAGGGCAGCAATTGGAAGGATACGAGATATTCAATAAATACATACAATACTTTCATGCTAATTAACTACATAAGTGCTACGCCTAAAGAGCGACGGTGAGAAGATTCGACTTCAGCTCGTGCTTGTAAACACCAACGAGGTGTTCCGCGCGCTGATAGAGCCGCTGCTTCAACGAAACGACAATATACTGTGTCGCCTTCGAGTGATCACGGATGTACTGTGCCACGTTGGCCACATTCACGAAATCGAGGGCGGCGTCGACCTCGTCCAGCACGACAAAAGGTGCTGGACGCAACCTCTGGCACGCAAAAAGCAGCGCCAGCGCTGCCATTGACCGCTCACCACCACTCAGCTGGGCCACGGGAGCGAACGGTTTCCCGGGGGCCATTATAGCGAACTCCACACCTTCAAAGGGCTCGTCGGGGTTAACTGGCGTAAGCACTGCTTGCGCGTTGACACCAACAAGCTCTGCGTAGACCTCGTTAAGGCTCTCCTGTAGCTGGTTGAGGGCAGCGTCAAATTTGGCTGCGCGGCGCTCTCTGAGAAGCTCAAGGCGTCCGCGAAGTTCATCGCTATCGTCACGATGAGCAGCTGCCTCTTCATTGAGTTGCGAGTATCGTTCAGCCGCCTGCGACAGATACGCTTCAAAGTCTTCTGAGACGTTCAGCGTAGCAAGCTCTGCCTCGATTTCTCGGATGCGATCCTCCAGCTGTTGGACAGATAAAATGGCCGAAGTATCAGGTGCGTCACTCATATGAGTATCCTCATCCTCATCCTCATCGTCTTCATCTTCATCTTCATCTTCACTACTGCTCTCGCCACTGCTGCTCGCTTCATTTGCGTTCTCGATGCTGTCCTCTTGACGGTCACTCTCAACATCAGCCGAGCCATCGGCACCCAAACGTGCCTTCTTGCGAAGGCGCTCAGCAAGCTTTTCGGCCTCGAGATCTGCGGCAGCACGTCTCTCGTTTTGCTCTGCCTGTTCAAGCCGCTCGTTCGCTTCGTCCATAGCAACTTCAGCTTGCGCTACTTCATCACTCTTAGACTCAGCCTCAGCCTTGAGCTCACGCATGCGCGTAACCGCGCGTTCCAGCTTGGCTGTTGCAGTTCGTGTCGCCTTCTCCAAATCAGCCATTTCCGCCGTGGCCGCTGCGTGAGCATCAGCAAGTGCCTTTTCGCGTTGCTTCACGTTATCCAAAGCCTCGCGCGCTGTCTCGACGCGCCGCTGGCTGGACGCCAGTCGGTCATTTAAGGTCGCGCGCTCACGTTCGAGCTCGGCTAAGCGCGTAGAGCTGCGATCAAATACTGGCTCCCAGTCGGCCAGAGTGCCACCAGCTCGTTCCAAAAAGGGACCGAAAATACCTGCTTTCGAGGCGCGCAATGCATCTTTGAGTTCCTGTAGAACGACATGATCTTCTTCCAACTTTGCCAAAGCGGTAGGCATTTGAGTCTCAGCATCTATAGGCTCTGACAAGTGATCAGCTTCGCGTTTAGCGCTGGCAAGCTGTTCAGCAGCTATAGTTGCGTCACGCTTTGCCGCTTCCTGAGCCTCTAAGCCGGAGTCGATACGGCTGAGGAGTTCCGCCTCATGGTCAACGAGATCAGGCTCACGCGCCGAGGCCGCTTTCAGGCGCTCAACTATCTGAGCTGTCTTGCGGCTCAGAGATGCAATAGCTCTATCAGAGGCCGCAGCGCTCGCCATACCGGGCATCACACTCATAAGATTGTTCGGGCTCAAGACGCTGCCGTCAAGGGTAATCAAACGAACATTGAAACCGAGCTCACGCAATCGGAGAGCTGCATCCATGTCTGGTACGACCACAGAATCGCCAATTGCATAAGCTGCGGCAGGACGAGCTGCTGAGTCGACGGAGGTGCTGTCAATAAGAAGCCGTGCTCCGGATACACCTGAGGTGCGCAGACGGGCTCGAAGACCTGCGTCCACGCCTTTCACCTCTAAATCTGACACAGGCATGAACGTAAAAGCACCCAAGCGCTGCTCGCGCACGAACGTCGCACACTGGATTGCCGTCTCACCGGTATCGACAACAAGCGCATCACTCAAAGACCCCAAGGCGCGTTCGAGAGCAGCCTGGAATTGGGACTCTGACGGACTTACGATGTCACCAAGTAGGTCAATCACGCCAGGGAAGTTCCGTCTCATACGGTCCACAGAGTCAAGCAAGCGCCGCCGCTTCTCGAGCACAGCCTTGTTACCTCCAGCGCGCTGTAGTTTCTCGGTGTTTGCCACGAGCCGAGGCTGCAAATCAGCTATCTCTGCACGCACATCAGACAGCTCCTGTGTGACTTGTTCGAGCTGAGAGCGGAAAGACGCCGTGCGCGCAACATGCTCGTCAACAAGAGCCTCTGCCTGGGCAACTTTGGATGTTAGCTCTCGCACCCGCATATCCGCAGTCTCGCGTGAATCTTTATGAGCGTCAATTGCGACCTCGAGGCTCTCGACCGCCAGTTTGCTCGTATCCACTCGGTGTTGCGCGTCCGTGATAGCCTCCAGTTCTGTAACATGAGTACCACGGAACTGCTGGTCCAACTCGTTCCAAAGGTCGCGCAGGTCAGCGCTGGCGCCAATGGCTCGCTCGTCCTCGGCACGCGACTGAGTCTCGGCCCTAGAAAGTAAGTGCAAAGCACGCTCCACACCTTCAAGCTCTGATTCAGCGGCCCTCAGCGACTCACTCGCAAACGTGCTCTCCGGCGCCAGAACGCGCTGCTCTGCCGCGAGTGCGGCGAGTTTATGAGTTAGCGGCGTTTGCTGGGCCTCCGCCTGAGTCAACGCATTACGCGCTTCCGACTCCTGCGAGCGTGCGGTCTGCATGGCTCTGCGCCGCTTGGCGTAGTCGCCGCGCAGGGCGCGGTTGTCGTGATTCACGAGCCGCGCTTCCTCGCGAGCCTCCTCGACTTGCGCGCGCGCGTTCGCCAGTTTGCGGCGCAGATCGGCCAGCTTTGCACGCCGCGCACGCTCCACAAGAGTGGTGCGCTGCTCCTTCACTTCCTTGAGCTCGGCTGTCAGCTTGTCGTGCAAGGCACGCGCACTGCGCAGTTGCCGGAACTCGTCGACCGCGTCCTGGGCACTATTACGCTCTGAGGAGTGGGCGTGCGCAGCAGCACGCGCCTTGGCGAGCGCTTCGCGAGCAGCCTCGAATTCGCGGCGCAGGTCTGCGAAGTCCGACTCTGTTTGCGTGGACTCGACGGCCTCGAGCGACTCGACTAGCGTCGCCAGCTGGCCCGGGGCCGCGCCGGCGAGTTTCTCAATATCGCCCTGCAGAACCACAGTGTTCATCAGCTCGGGGAACACGTTCAGGCGAGCCCAGCGCTGCTCATAAATGCTCGACGACACGCGCTCGCCGTCAACAAGATACGTGCTCGGCGTGCGGCGAAACACCTGAATGTGGCCATAAATATTGATTGTGGCCTCAACAAACATTTTGGACGAGCCTGTGTGGCAAAGATCCGTTAGGCGCGCGCAGCGGAGCTGCGACGGCGGCATTCCAAGCACAAAACAAACCGCATCAAGCAGATTCGACTTGCCGCTGCCGTTGGGCCCGACCACAGACACGAAGCTCGTGCTGTCTAGGTCGAGCACGGTGTCCCCGGCATACGACTTGAAGTTGTGCAGCCGCAGGCTCTGAAGACCCATGGTTGGATGCGCGGCGGTGCCCTTCTAGTTCAGCTCAAGATAGTGAGATTCGACGCGACGCGTCGCCGGATGTCTCGAGGGTTACCCGTGCCCTACCATTAAGGGTTAGGCCAGGCCGTGCTGCTCGGCCCCGGCAGCGAAACGCCTGGCAGGACGGATACAGAGCTGTTGAGCCAAGTCTGACTGTGCTGACCTGCTCGCCGCCTACAACAGCAATGGAGGCCCTCATAAAAGAGCAGGAAAGCATCGACCGGCAGGTTTATGACTATAGTCTCTCTCTACTTAAACCGTTCTACGCAAAACGCAGAGAGTTCATTGCCGCAACGCCGCGCTTTTGGCCGAGCGTGCTCGAGACAAGCGAGCTATTGAGCCCGTACATAAACTACGAGGACTCGCTTGTGTTCGACTCGCTGCGGGAGATTTGGGTCGAGTGGGACCCGGCAAACTCGCGGAACGTGGCGATTGAGTTCGAATTCGGAGATAATCCGTATTTCAGTGCTCAGCGGCTGCGCAAAGACCTGGTCTGGAATCCGGACGAGGAATTCTACTATTCTTCCGAGCCGACGCGGATCGAGTGGAAGGGCAAGTCGTTGCTGGACTTGCACAAAAGAGGAGGCGAAGAGAGCTTCTTTACGTGGTTCGAATACACTACTACAGACAACAAGGAAGATAGAGACGAGAACTCGGAGATCGCGCGCGTCATTTGCGACGAGATCTATCCACCTGCACTTGAGCTGTACAAGCAGAGTCTTGAGGACGACGACATCGAGGAGGAGTACGACATTAGTGATTGATCAATGCAAACGGCTCAAGATGTTTTGAGAGCGTTGTTGCCAACGAGGTGGGTTCGCGAAAGAGATACAGAACGCGTGAGACCGAGCCTCCGCTCGCATTCAGGGATAGTTGTTCCAGTAAACAAGGTGTTTGCAGCTGTAGGAGGTACGAGAATCCACGTTATAATTGTTATTAGTGCTTAAATAGAGGTATAATGCGCCACCAATGGCAACAATAATGGCAGGCCGCCAATACTAACGTGCACATATTAACACTTCCGTCGATCTGAGCAACGCCTTGCGGAGGCCCGCATCCTGGTAACTAATCTCCGACGATTTGACCAGAAAGGACGTGGTTACTAAATTTGCGCCTTGGCTTTTTTGATCTGCAACGCCCTCCATCAATATCTGCGATAAAGGTGGTTTTACAGGTTAGGGCCGAGCTTCGTCATCCTGTTCTCATAATGTCGGTTCTGCTTGGCTGGGCTGAGAGCAGCGGCCTTTCGGCTCCGCTCGGGCTACTTTCGGGCCTCACTGCTTTCGGCGGGGCGGCTCTCACGGTGGCCTCACTCGACGAGTCGCCGGCGGTGCGCCTCTCCTTCAGCTTAGGCGCCTTGGGATTCGCCGCACTTGTGCTGCCTGCAATCTTGCGGCGAAAAGATCTGCGCCCGGTGGTCAATGACAGCTCCAGCGGCTCGCTTATGTCTGACCTTGTTCTGCTGGCTGCGTCCTGCTATATGTGGCGCGGCCAAACGCCCTATGAGGAGATGGCTCTGGGGTGGTTCCGCGTACTTGGAATGCTTGCCGCAGGAATTGATGCGGTTGGGTCCCTCATTACCGCGCTCGTGCTTAGCAGAAGGTCCCATGTGCCCCGTATCCTTGTGACTGTTGGCCAGGTGTGCGGCGGCACTCGGCAGCTGTTCCTTGCTGGTCTCCTATTTCCGCGCGCGCCCAGGCAGCAATTCGCATATACGGTGCCTTTGTTCCTGCTCACCGGCTTTGTTACCCAACTTTTCTGGGGACTTGCCGTCAAGCCACCAGTGCCAGCGCAGCCTCCTGCCACGAAGGAGCCGCAGGCCAAGCCGACAACAGCACAAACATAACAAACATAACTATGTGAGCCGGCCTTTTTCTAACCTACAATTTAGATTTATTCATTTTGTGCTTTTCTAATTTCACTCTGCAGCTTCCGAGCATCCGAAGGTGAATGGCAAAATGGCCGCGCAGCCCCGCCGGGCCGGATTAATCGAGCCTATGGCATAGATATGTATTACCCCATGAAGGGATTATTACCCGCATGTAACCCAACAAATCACCCTAGCCAGAGAGCGTTTTAGGCGCACCCAATGCCTCATGCAGCCCTCGTTTCCAGCAGCCGTGTCAAGCCGGATTGCACAGTGCATGTGACCGTCTAACTTTCTGGACGCTTGAGCAGGGCAAGGGCCGCCTGGCCACCGACAGCAGCCCACCTCGAAACGCCATCGCGGCTTTTGTCTCACTTAGATACACAAAGGCTCATGCCCCCACGCAGGACTTGGAGCACGAATCCGGGGGAAGACGGAGATGCTTCCGGACCAGACCCTGTGCAACTTGTGGATGATGCCGATGCTCATGCGTTCGACGACATGGACGAAGAGCTCGACCAGTTCGGCAACGAGATCCAGAATTTCAGCGACATTGTGGACGACGACCTCGAGATCCAGGTTGAGGACGAGGGTGCCGACGACTCGGCCTTGAGCCACGACCATATGTCCCATGGCTGGCAAGGGGAAGGCGACGAGGACGAGGACGATGACGAGGAAGAAGACGACGACGAGTTCTACGCGAACGCTGGCTTCCCTGCTGGAATGAACGCCTTCGGCATGCATGGCCGCTTTGGAGAACTTGGACATCTTCATGGCGAAGAGGATGATGAGGAAGACGATGAAGGCGACGACAACGAGCACGAGGGCGAGGACGACGAGCAGGAAGATGCGGGCGTTGGCGCTGGAATTCAGGGCCTGCTCAACATCCACCGGCAGCTCCAAAACATGCCCAATAACGACACGATGAATGACGAGAATATTCGGCGGCACCCCCTCATGAACGCGCTGCGCAATGTGTTTCCGGATGGCGGTCTTGGCCGGCTGGATATCATGGACCCGAGAATCGGACGCATCATGTCAATGCTCAAGAGCAATGACGAGTCAGAAATCATCAGCGCGCTCGACCAGCTCAGCAATGTTCTTGTTATGTCTCCAGGCGGGATCTTGGGGCTGGCAACGTTCCCCGTGGAGAGTGTTGTGCGATCGCTTGTTCAGCTGCTACAGCAGTCACAAAACATCGAGGTTCTTGTGAGAACTGCGCGCGCCATGGCCCAGCTCGTGGACAACGGCTTTGATGGGTCCCTTCGCGCTCTTATCGACGCAGGGATCGTGCCGGTGCTGCGGCAAAAGTTCGAGAACCTAGAATATATCGATCTCGTCGAACAGCTTATCCGTGTTGTCAAGCCTCTAGCTGCTATCGAACCAAAACTCGTGCTTGAGTCAGGATGCCTACTGCCTTGTCTCAATGTTATGGACTTCTTCGGCACTTACATTCAAAAGCAGATTCTTGGTGCTGTGGATGCCTGTGCTCATGCAGTTTCGACATCAACAGTCGGTGCGGCGCGGGAACTCCTGGCCGCGCTTCCCTGCCCACCCAGTGACCTTGTCGTCGGTACTATGTGCCAACTTGTGAGTGCTATTGCCAAGCGGTCACCTCACGACTCCGACCTCAGGGAAGTCGTCTCGCATACGATGTGGGATACTCTTGTAGCTCACATTTCAGCCCAAACTCCGCATGTTTCTCGTGTACTGCGTGCTTGTAGTCATATTGCCGCTCGTTGCCCGGAATATGTACATTCACGCCCAGCACTTGCATCTGTCGTCTCTGCTACACTCTCACAGGGTGCGGAAGACCCTTTCGCGGCATATTTGTCCACGCCGAAGGAGACTCTTTTCAGTGGCCTCAAGCTTTTGCAGGTGCTGCTCCCGCCACCTCCTCCGATAGGGCCTTTCACTGGCCCTTACCGGAAGGCACAATCTCCATCAGATGTAAGTTTATCACCAGAGGATGTGCGTGAGTACTCGCTGAATGCCGTACCGACTGCGATTGCTATTTATGGCGCAAGCACGAACACGCCTGTGCGACAGCTGGCCCTGCTGGTCATTGTACAAGCAGTAGCTGCCAAGCCTGAAGGCTTCACGCTGCTCGCTAAAGAACTACAGCTCGCTTCTTTTGCAGCGCAGGTCGTTGCTGAAGGCGCTGAAAGCTTGGCGCTTACTGTAGGCGGACTTGACTTAGCCTGGGATCTCTCTAGTGATCCAGAAACACTTACGGAACTTTCTGCCACTGGTATCAGCGCAGACCTCGAGGATCTTGCTGGTGACGCGGAGCCCTCGGGTACATACTCAGCTACAGATGACCTGAAGCCGGTAGCTGAGTATTTATCGAGGCATGTGTTGGTGCAGCTTCGCACGCAGCAGGTCGCAGGCGATTATACAAAGCTGCTGGACGAAATCAGGCGAGGTCACATCAACACTAGCGAGCTGGTGAGTGCGCCTTTGCCAGAACTGTTGCGTGCTGGATTGCTTGATGCACTCAAGGAGGCCGGCGAACCAGCGCTGAGACGGCATTTGAGCCCAGCATTAGTGTCAGTGCTGCAAGGTGCTGTGGGGCGACTGGAGCGGTTCCAACTTCAGCTGTTTCCTGGTCACACCTCCTCGACCCTCGAGGACGTGCTTTCTCGCACCCAGAGAGTTCGGGTTAGTGAGCGCAACAACCCCCAAGTTGGCTGGGTTTTGCTCGTACCAGCAATGTCTTCGTTGAAAGTCATTGGGGATTTCTTGCGTACCAAATTTTCTGCACGGCGCATTGTGGAAGTCGGTCAGCAGAGAGATAACTTTGCCTTCTACGTTCGTGACGAACGGGTGCCATCTGATGTTTCTATTTTGAAGGCCATCTTCAGCCAGCTTAATCACAGCAGCCAGCTTGGACACGATAGCCACGAGACCCCGCAAATAGAATTCGAGCGCGTTTCTGATACTGAGCCGCCCGTAGCGCTGAATGAGCCTGAACCTGACCTTGCACGTCATGGTGATCTCGGACAGGCTATTCAGATACTCGCAGTTCTCGCACATGAAAACGAAGCTCGTAATGAGCCAGTGTCTTGGTCTGTGTTTCAGAATGCAAAACTCACTGCAAAGCTCACTCGTCAGATGGCGGACTCACTTATTGTAGCTGCATCTCTTTTACCACAGTGGACCTTCGACACCGTGTTGCAATCTCCGTTCCTCTATCCGCTGCGCACGCGCTTGCATTTCGTGCAGCTCACGTCGTGCGGACTGGGTCGTAATTTGCGTCTCTTGCGACAAATGCAAGACCGTGACGGGGATGATGGAGAAGATGCCGGTGGCGAGCCCGATGATGATGAGCGTATGCTTGGGCGTCATCGGCGCCAAAAATACCGTTTGGCCCGTGACAAATTATTAGAGGGTGCACTCAGGCTACTTGAAATGAGCTGCAAGAACCCAGCCGTATTGGATGTCATGTTTTACGGTGAAGAGGGAACTGGGCGTGGTCCTACGCAAGAGTTTTTCGCTTTAGCAAGCCGCGAGCTTTCTCACCCTGATCTGGGTATCTGGCGCGAAACGCCTACGGGGATATTCCCGTCCCCGGAAGTACCAAGCCAAACAGGGCTGCGTATTTTCGAAGGCGTTGGCAGACTCATAGCTCGTGCAATTCTGGACAAGCGGATTCTAGACTTCAGGCTCAACCCTGCATTTTTCTCGGTTGTACTCGGCTCTCCCGCTACACTTGAAACGCTTCGCCGTGTCGATTCGCAATTGGTAGCCTCATTGGAGCATATTCTCAGTGGAAGTGCTTCGGATGTGGCTGACATGGGTCTTGACTTTGTTCTCCCGGGGACTTCAATAGAATTGATCCCCGATGGAGCCAACGTAGCAGTTACGCCAGAAAATGCAGCTGAGTTTGTCGATCGTATTGTAGACCGTGTTGTTGGCTCTGGAATCAGTAAACAGATTGAGGCTTTCAGAAAGGGCTTCGGCTCAACAATTCCTGTAACGGCTTTGCACGCATTCATGACCGATGAGCTGGTTGCGTTGTGCGGTGCTGGCCGCGCGGAAGATTGGAGCGAAGCCGCACTCTTTGAAGCGTTACGTGCGGATCACGGCTACAGCATGCAAAGCGTACCTGTGCGGTCTTTGGTCCGTGTGCTGGCATCTTTTGACAGTGCTGAGCGGAGAAAGTTCCTGATGTTTGCAACCGGCTCACCGCATCTTCCAATCGGCGGATTTAAGGCACTCAATCCGCCTTTCACCGTGGTTGTGAAGCACCCTGATAATAGCGCCCTTGAAAATGATCGATACCTTCCTAGTGTCATGACTTGCGTTAACTATTTGAAATTGCCGCAATACTCCAGTGAGGAAATCATGAGAACTCAACTAAAGCTCGCCATGACTGAAGGATCTGAAGCCTTCCCTCTGAGCTGAAGGTGTGTGCTTTTTTATCGGTACGTACTTGTGTGATATAAAACTTTTTCATCATTTTAAAACTTAACTATGGATGTGAGAGGCACTCCCGAGTGGAGAAATCTGAGAGCTTGGGATTGGCCTGCCCTCGCTCAGACTTCTGGACCTCGTCGTCCGGCCTCAATTTACTCGTAAGTCATAATAATAAATTTAAAATACAGTAATTAACGCGCCATAGCAAGCATAACGCTCAGCACACTCTCGCTCACCTCATGCGAAAGTGCCCAGACAGTGTCACTTTGAAGCCCTAGAGGAACCTCCTGACTGCGCCCCCAGCGCTTCAATTTTGAGGTATGCTCATACTCCCGAGCGGCTCTTTCGGCCTCCGCTACAATGTCAGGAGAAACACCGCACATAGCAGCCACATTCATTCCAAACGAACCTTCGCTGCGGCCGGCTTCAAGTTTGTACAAGAATGTGACCTCTCGGTTCTCGTTATTTACTTCGATGGCCATCCGCTCCGGTTTGACCGCTGGATGCGTTGTGAACGAGTCATATAATGTGCCATAGTGAGTAGCGAAAAAACCAAGGCACCGAACATGAGTAGCAAGATGGTGTAGAACAGATTCCGCGATAGCAAAGCCGTCACTTGAAGATCCACCACGGCCAAGTTCATCAATAACAACTAGTGACCGTGGGGAGGCTTCGCTCAAGATCCGTTCTGTTTCAGCGAGCTCCATGTGGAAGGTTGATTTGCCAGCAAAGATGCTATCACTGGCGCCCAGGCGAGTCATGATCCGATCAACAGGAGTGAGCCGAGCCTCGGCAGCTGGCACATGGCAGCCTAACTGTGCGAGTAGTACAGCACAGCCAGTCATACGTAGTACAGTCGACTTACCTGCGGCATTGGCACCTGTCAATAGCGACATGCGCGCCCCATGTGCTCCACCCAGCTCAACGTCATTGGGAATGAAGTCCGTAGTTTGCGCCATAGGGTGCCTCAATTCTTTAAATTCGAGTCGAGGTGACCCTTCAACCGACAGCAGCTCTGGGCGACAGTGCACAGCCATTCCCTCTGAGGTGCGAGCGAGACTTACAAGGCAGTCCAGGGCAGCAACCGTCTTCGTTGCACTCATGAACTGTTCGTAGTTTTCGCAGAACCGTGCGTAGAGTTTCTGTTGGCAAGCCGCGGCGGCTAGCTTGTGCACTTCTTGGGCCTCTTGAAGTTGGCGTACAAGCTTGCGGACTTCTGGAGACCAATATCGCTTGAACTTAGCTGTAGATCCCATCTGCTGCCAGTCTCGAGGCACCTTACTGGTGAGTTTCGAAGGGACCTCGATCAAGTATATCTCTTTACCACTGTCGCGATACTCGAGCTGAGTCGAAGAAAATTGCTTTCGGTACTCCTTCATAACTTCACGAAGAGCTGCCTCGCATTCTGTTACAGCAGACTTTGTTTCGTCAAACTCCAGATCAACGCCGGGTTCTGGGACGAGCAGATCCTGAGTCTTGGCTTGCATGTGGTCAAACGCTGTCAGCCATGGCTCTATTGTGGCCTCAATGTTATTGCTTGCATTTCCTATGAATGGCTCGACTTGAGGTAGCTGAGCTCTCAAAGAGTTGAGCCACGAAAGCAACCGAGCCATGCTCTCGAGGCCCCCTACGAGGCGAACAAAATCACGCGGCCTGAGGGAGCCGGCATGGACGCGACTCAACATGCGCTCCGCATCGGGGAGGCCAACAAGCTTGTCTACCAGCGTACCTGCAACTTCGTCTTGAGTCATAAGCATATCGACAGCATCAGCACGGGCACCAATATCGCTTGGTCGCTGAAGTGGATGTGCGACCCAGCTTCTAAGACGTCGTTTACCAAAAGGTGTAACACACTTATTCACTAGTTTGAACAACGTGCCTTCAGCACCGCCATCCCAACTATTGGCGAAAATTTCCAAATTTTGAAGTGTCTGGCCATCAAGTACCATTGTGGCTCCTTGCGATGTAGCCGTAGCGTCATAATCATGAAACTGGCCCAGTCCTAGCAGCTGCGTATCGAGCTTGAGTTGACGCAGGTACCACATAAGACCGCCAATAGCCGACGCAGCCAGGTCATTTTCTAGACCCTTGGTGAGTGCCTGGGGCGCCTTGGATGGAACACCAAAGTAATTTTCGAGATCTAGCTCGCGTCGCGTCGTATCACTATCCCAGAACTCAACATCCGGCTTCACTGTCTCCCACAGGGTATCAACAGAAGTATTGTTCTTGATGATCTTAATGGCAAACTTGTCGAGGTTACCACGCGGAAGCACAAGCTCTTTAGGTCTGGTTTGCGCCAGGAGAGTCTCGAGAAGTGGGTAGTCACTGCTCTTATCTGTAAATTGTGCAAGGTGAAACTGGCTGCTTGCAGTGTCCACGAAACAAGCAGCAAAATCCAGGCCATCCTGTTTGATAGCCATGCAATACTGCGACAAGTCGCTGACAAGCATTGTGGCATCAGTAAGAGTTCCGCCAGTGAGCACACAAGACAGCTCACGCTTGATGATTTTCTCCTCCTTCTTTTTTGCAGCAGTGTCTCTCATTTCCTTGCCAAGAGCGGTTTCCGCCTGATCGACGCGAGCAACCTTGTATCCCTTAGCAATAAAGGCACCGGCCCAGTAGTCGAAGGTAGACTCCGGGACACCGCACAGAGACATGTTAGCTCGGCCACCACCAGCAAGCTTCAGGTCGAAGAGTTGATGGGCAATGGCAGCGTCGTTTTCGTACAGCTCGTAGAATTTACCCTTTTTGAAGAACACAACAGTGTTCCATAGCTTCTGCTTCACTTCCCAGTACTGCTTCTCGAAGGGCGTGAACTTGGCCCAAGCGCTATTAGGAACGTAAAGAGTGCGAGGATCGTAGTCCGGGTGATCTTCAGAGTGTCCGTCAGCGTCCTTAATGTGTAAAAGCCACTTATAGCGCTCGGGGTCCTCGCTAACCCGAACCTTCTTGGCTGGTGGGCTTGTCCTCGAGCCTGCGAACGCATTTTCTGGTGTGTAACTAGACATTTTGGAGAATTTGCTCAAGTCGGCAGCTGGCACGGGGGATGCTGCAGTAGAAAGCGCAGAAGGTTCTTTTTCTTCTTTAACTTGAGTTTGAGAGCTGGAAGGGCTCGTAACGCGTCCAATGGCAGACTTAGAGGATGACGGGGGCGATCGGCGACGCGTGGGCTTTGCAGGCTGCGAGACTTCCTCGTCCTCGTCCTCATCCTCAGCCACATCCATCACGTCGTCATCACTGCTCTCAACAGCATCCGCACCACGGCCGGCACCAGGCGCCCACTCGTCGCTGCTGTCCTCATCAATCTCGTCAGCTTCGCTGTCACTCTCAATAATCTTTGCCCGTTTGCGACCCCGATTCGTAGCAGCACGCGTCGGGCTGCTCGAGGGCATTGCCTGGCTAGAGTTGAGGGGCGTGCTGAGACTGGGCTGCGATTCCGCATTGTCTGAGTGAAAAGCAGGCGCGTCCGAGCTCAGATCGGGCTCGGGGTTGCCAGGACTCGGCAGCGAACCGCTCGATTCACGCGCGAGTTTCGGTTTCGGTTTCGGTGTAATGGGACTACTGCCACCATCGCGTTTTTGGAAGAACGAGAGCAGCGTCGCCTGGCCCTTCGAAGTCGGTGGACTTCGCTTTGCTGACCCCGGTGCCATCGCGTCGTGGTTGGTAATTAGGACAGAGAGGGAACGCGTCGCGAGCCTGATCTGGCATGCACCATATGGGTAAGGGGTGGGCCATTTGAGGAGCATATAACTGGCGCGCCGGTCCGATCACTCTGAACTTATACACTCCACTAGCACTAACAATGTCTGGAAAAGGAGCTGGCGGAAAAGGACTTGGCAAGGGAGGCGCCAAGCGTCACCGGAAGGTCACGCGCGACAACCTGCAGGGTGTTACGAAGCCCGCCATCCGCCGTCTCGCGCGTCGTGGCGGTGTGAAGCGTATCTCCTTCCTCATCTACGACAGCATTCGTGACATTTTGCGCGAGTTCCTTGAGCGCATTGTCCGCGACGCTGCTCACTACACGGATTACGCCAAGCGCAAGACTGTGACGACGCTCGATGTCGTTTACGCGCTCAAGCGCCACGGCCGCACCCTTTACGGTTTTGGCGTTTAGTTTATTCACATTCATTCCAGTTACTCAAAAGCATATGTATTATATTTCCTTAATGACCAACGACAGAATTGGCGCGATTCGCGAAGCGGGTGAATTGATATAACAGGTCTCATCCATTACTGTACTACGGATCCAATTGCTTCTGTACTTTGAGTTTTATCTCGCGCACTAGCTGTGGGATCAGCTCTTCACACCTTTCTTCAAGAAGTGCGTCAAACTCAGATACAGCCTCTTTTAGCCTATCCTGGAACGACCCATTAAAATCACAGAGCAGGTCATCAATTGCATCGTCAACCCTTTCTTTAAGACGAGCCTTAAGTCCAGCCGTGATTTGCTTTTCCATTAGCTTAGCGGTCATATCAACCTCAACATTAACTACATCTCCGGCGTTTCTGAGACAGAGAGGCGCGTCCTTCTCACATATAATTTTGAAACCATCACCTGAGAGAGCAGCTACCGTCACCGATACTCCGTCCAGTGCAATGAAGCTATCATCAACAATGTAGCGGAGCACTTGGGGGTCTTCTAAAGCAAACGAAATTCTTGAAACCTGGCCGTCAGGAAGGATTTCAGAGATCGTCGCAACAGTATCGCTGTGACCTCGAACAAGATGCCCACCACGGGACCTTCCTGACAACGGGCGCTCCAAAAACACCTTTGACCCCACGGTAAGCTGACCCATAGCAGTATTCTTAAGCTCTTTACCCAGGAGTGAGAAATAGATCACACCCTCCTGTTGACGTCTAGTCTTTAGCAACTCACAGCCGATGCTGACCGTAATAGTACCCTCGCTTATCTGTGCAACGCCTAGGCAAATGCCGTTCACATTGATTTCATCGCCTACGTTGCAATTCTCTAATGCGGAGCGTGTGCACCTAATGCTAAACAAGCGAGCAGAGTTATGGACTTCTTGGATATCTGTGATAGTACCCACGGCCTCAATGACTCCAGTAAACATCTTCTGATCACTATCGATAATCGATAAACGTCCGAGGGAATGTAAATACCTATCACTTATTATTCTTTACTCTCTCTGCGCTACTGCATAAAGAGTCAGTTCTGACTCTTTAGTATTGTCGGAGTATCCGGGTAGTGTGTGACCTTAGGAATAGATTCACTGGTTAACCAGATATCCGCCAACTAGACACTAGAAGTCACCTAGGAACGTGATTCATAGCAGACAGACTGAAGGACTGCCCGCCAGAACCAGTTAGTTAGAATCTACGTATCGTACTGCCATTTATACGCTCGGTAGGATATCACGTGACATCACTCTCTCCAACAAGTAGTTCTACGCTACGGCATAAAGAGCCAGTTTGTGGTTAAGCAAATCCCAAGTGCGCTATGAGGCACTCAATTGGCCATGTTATAGGGCTACGTCACTAATGTATTATTGTTTAGCCAATCGATATACACTGATTGTGGCAAGGACACGGATCTGGAGCGTGTCACGTGCGTGATTTGATTTAGACAGCCGGTTTGTGGACCAAAACCGCCTCGTCAACACACTGGTAGATCCGTCAATGAAGTTCTTCATTGAGGACCTACCGGTCCTGTTCCCGTACCCGAAGATGTATCCGGAGCAGTACCGGTATATGGCGGATATCAAGAAGACCCTTGATGCCGGAGGCGTGAGCATTTTGGAAATGCCTTCGGGGACCGGCAAAACCGTATCTTTGCTTTCCGTAACTGTGGCGTACCAAATGCACTATGCGAGTCACCGCAAGATCGTGTATTGTTCGCGAACCATGAGCGAGATCGACAAGGCTCTCGCCGAGTTACAGACTCTCATGAACTACCGTGAAAAGGAGCTTGGATACAGAGAAGACTTTCGTGGTCTGGGACTCACATCCCGTAAGAACCTGTGCATTAACCCTTCAGTGCGATATGAGGGAAGTGGCACCATGGTGGATGAGAAGTGTCGCAGCCTTACGAACGGCATTGCGAAGCAAACTGGTGGCGCGCTGTGCGATTTCCACGAAAACATGTACGAAATCGAGCCCCACAACTACATTCCGCCCGGCGTTTACACGTTTGAGGATCTGATAGAGTATTGTGAGCAGCACAAGACTTGCCCTTATTTCACTGTACGCCGGATGATCCCGTACTGCAATCTTGTGATTTACTCGTTCCATTATCTACTGGACCCGAAGATTGCGGAGCGTGTGAGTCGCGATCTCCCCAAAGAGGCGATCGTGATTTTCGATGAGGCTCACAACATTGACAACGTTTGCATTGAGTCGCTCAGCATTGATTTGACTGAGGATGCCTTGCGACGAGCTCATCGTGGTGTGAGTTCGCTAGGCGAGGCTGTGGATAAGGTGAAGCAAACAGACCAGGAGAAACTGCGATCTGAGTACGACAAGCTAGTGGCTGGGCTACAGCAATCACAAGTGGACCGTGATATGGACGTATTCATGTCGAATCCTACCCTGCCTGAGGATCTAGTAGCTGATGCCGTGCCGGGATCTATTCGCAAGGCTGAGCATTTTGTCGCCTTCTTGCGCCGTTTTATTGAGTATCTCAAGACTCGAATGAAGATTTTGCATGTCATCTCGGAGACTCCAGGTAGTTTTCTCAAGCACTTGAAGGAGATCACCTACATTGACAAGAAGCCTTTGCGGTACTGTACAGAACGCCTCAATTCACTCGTGCGAACGCTGGAGCTCACAAATTTGGATGAATTTAGCAGCCTGAAGGACATTGTCACGTTTGCCACTTTGGTCTCTACCTACGAACAAGGGTTTATGCTTATCTTAGAACCGTTCGAGACCGAGCAGGCAACCGTTCCCAATCCCATTCTGCGATTCACCTGTCTAGATGCAAGCATTGCCATCAAGCCAGTAATTGACCGGTTTGACAGTATTATTATCACGTCGGGGACCATCTCACCTCTTGACATGTATCCCCGCATGCTGAACTTCACGACGGTCATGCAGCAGAGCTATACAATGTCGCTGTCAAGACGCTCATTCCTGCCTCTCGTGGTAACTAAGGGCTCAGATCAAGTAGCCATCTCATCTCAATTCGAGATCCGGAATGACCCTAGCGTTGTGCGCAATTATGGAAGTCTTCTTATCGAGTTTGCGAAGACAACCCCTGATGGTATGGTTGTGTTCTTCCCCTCGTACCTGTATATGGAGTCAATCATTTCGATGTGGCAGTCCATGGGCATCCTCGATGAAGTGTGGAAGTATAAGCTCATTCTAGTCGAGACCCCTGATGCACAGGAAACGACTTTGGCATTGGAGACCTATCGTACGGCTTGTAGTAATGGTCGTGGTGCCGTAATGCTGTCCGTGGCACGAGGAAAGGTGAGTGAGGGAATTGATTTCGACCACCATTACGGCCGAACAGTAATTATGATTGGCGTGCCGTTCCAGTACACGGAGTCGCGAATTCTTAAAGCGCGTCTTGAATTCTTGCGTAACAACTACAATATTCGTGAAAACGACTTCCTCTCGTTTGACGCTATGCGACACGCTGCGCAATGCCTGGGACGTGTACTGCGAGGTAAGGACGACTATGGAATCATGGTTTTGGCTGATCGTCGCTTTGCCAAAAAGCGTAATCAGCTACCAAAGTGGATCAGTCAAGCTATTTTGGACGCTGACGTGAACTTAAGTACCGATATGGCTGTTGCTGCGACCAAGAAGTTCCTGCGAGGTATGGCTCAGCCA
This sequence comes from Entelexis sp. DX6506, assembly GCA_037041025.1. Classification (NCBI taxonomy): domain Eukaryota; kingdom Fungi; phylum Ascomycota; class Dipodascomycetes; order Dipodascales; family Trichomonascaceae; genus Entelexis; species Entelexis sp. DX6506. Next base: position 58,920 of record JAXQHU010000032.1, read on the forward strand.
GTTGATGAGGAAGACTTGAAGGGCGTCGCCATCTGGGAACTTGACGATCTCGAAAAATACCAAGCGACGGAAGTCGCTATGTAACATAACAAAATAATCAAAAAACTAGTTAAATCCGCGTACTAACACTAGTATTGTTTTAGTGATCATGGTTTTCTATTTTGCGTCTCCCGAACCTAAGGCCAGCTACAAGTCCAGTCACAGAAGCTGCTCCCTGCCAGATATAAGACTCTGCAATGCCAGCATATACATGGGCACGACGAGATTATCGTTGACCGGTGTCACAGCTTCGAGTAATGCAGTCGCAATGGCCACGGGCCAAATGCGAGTCACATTAGTGAACAATCTCAGGGCAATGTACACGGCCACAGAAAAGGCAATACAGCCTTCAATAGACTTATGGCCAAAGCAGCGCACGCGGCCAAAGCGTCGTCCAATTTGTGATGCCGCAGTGTCGCCGACGCCTAGACAGACGAGACCAGCTGGTGAGCTGGCGAGGAATATAGGCACGGAGATGCCCAGCAGAAGGTATATATGGCTGATAACAACTGGGCCACGTTTGTCGCGATGGTCAATGAATGAGCTCAGCAAGTTGTGAATTGGCACCCCGAACGGGGGCAGGGCAGTCGCTCGGGCAATCTCCAGGGCGATGAAGAGCACGATCGCCACGGCAAGACACATCTTTGTGAACGGCTTCTCGCGGACAGAGATGGGCAAAAACATCGCAACACTGGCGACGTGCCAGAGCTTGCGCCGGCCGTCCAGTTGCAGCCACGTACCAAAGAAGTAGGCAATAATACCCGCACCGGTTAAAATGGATGTCCAGTAAGTGAGAAGATCGCGGTTCTCACATATAATTGACCAGAGCTTCAGCATGCTGTTGGGGTGGCAGATGCCGAAGAATAGGTACCCAGCAACACTGAAGTAGAGCGCATAGATGACAATGGCCAAGCGGTACTGAGCAACAGTGTTCTGTCCCCGAGCTTCGCGATAGACGCGCACAAACCGCACAAACAGCGGATAGCACGGGATTGCGCCAGCAAGTCCGCAAGCGACGATTGCGGCTGGATCGTATATGCTAAGCGGCTCTCTGCCGGCCACAGTGGTCGTCAGATAATATACAGCGTTGACCACGGCGCCGCATATAAGGGAGAGCTCCGACATGGAGATACTCTTTTGAATTAACGAGGAGGTGAAGTAAATGAGCACGCAGAGAAGAATTCCGCTCACAAGAATGTGGATGTTGTCCAAGTACACAGACAAGACGGCTAAAGCGAAAAGTCCGAGACGGGAGCGTGCCATAGAAAGGTAGAGGTTTCGCGCTACCACAGCATTGTCGCAGCCCAGCGAGCAGGCCACCAGTGCCGGGAAAATGCCCTCATCTATAGAGATGTCGGAGGTGAAGGGCAGAATGACGCCCCACGCAATCGCACTTGCGCGGAACTCAGGCGAGGGCAGCGCGCGAATGAACAGAACAATGGATACAGGTAGCACAAGCAGCAGCCGGTTCACGTACGCTGCCAGCAGCGACGTGTCCTCGGGGAAAAACAGCTCGTCCGCAGAATCAGAGTCGATTTGGTCTATAGACGTGCTGTCGTAGCTCTCTGAATCCGACTCGGCTTGTCGTCTTGTTTGCGGCCTCGCAGCACGGCGCCGCTCGAGCACGCGAGCCGTCGTGCCGACGGATTTACGCGCGCGGAAAGCGACCATTATACCTGGTCGCGCGTTGTTTTTCAGCCGTTAGGGTTCGCCGATCTGAAATACGGGGAGAAGCACAGGTCAGATGACGGGGGCGGCGGCGGCACTGTCATGCTGCCGTACCATGCGACGCGGCCGGCACGTTGAAGGTGGCGGCGGCAGTGGACTGCGTGGCACAAGCTGATACAAAACATTGGCGCGTTGGCATCAATGCTCTAAACCTTCGGTCGAATTCGATAGGATGTATATTAATTGCGGGAAACTGCGGAGAAGAATGCATACGTCTTGTGTGTTTGTAGTACAGAAATTAGCGATCCGGATAAGCAATCCAGGAGGTAGAATCTATCTATAATACTGTCTCGAGTGTGAAATCTTTTGTGTGGGCTTTAGGGATCGCAAGCCCTTCTTTTTTTGTACGAGGCCGCCGCAATCAAGCCTTGACCGTGCGCGATGCACAGCCGCCCAGCATCGACTTCGCCAAAGTGTCCCAATCCTCGCCATTCGTTATGCGATCAATTGCCAGCATTAAATCGTAGTTGACTTTTTCCGAGATCAGACTATCGTGTTTGTAGTCTGGGTGGTTCTGGACGAACTCGCGGATCCACTGCGCGTTTGTCTTCAACGCACCCGAGGCACGCTTCGACAACAGCGTGAGATACGTCTCGAGCGTGCACAACGTGTCCATATCGACGTTCACGAATGCAAGGTACTCGCGCACTAGCGGCAGCAGACCCTTGAACTGCGCGCAGCCATTGAAAATCTCGTCAAGGCTAAGCAGCACAAGACCAGGGTCGGTCTCGGGCGTCTGGTTCGCGACATTAGTGCGGAACCAGAACTTGCCACGGTTCACGGGGTCGCGCAAGTGCGCCGTCTTCATATTGGCGTCGACCTTTGAGATCGGCGTGTAGAAGCAGAGGTCGAGGCTGAGAATGGCGCGCGAGATTAGCACAATGAAGACGGCAAACGCGGCGTTCTCAAAGTCCGTGATCTGGACCTCCATGGGCCGGAACTCGACGCGCCAGCCGATCTTCGCCGACGGCGGCGGCTTGAACCGCATGGTCTGCCAATTCGTGGACTGGATATTTTCGAAGTGGTCGGTCGACTCCTCGTCATTCTGGTCCAGCAGCTCACGAAATATGACAAGCGGGTCTCTAATGAACAAGTGCGAGAAGTGCTGTACAAGCAGCGGGTCGTCTTTTAGGCCGCCGTCCTCAAGCTGTTTCGTGACCTTCGGGTTCGTGACGACCTTGATGTCGTTGTAGAAGTCCGGGTTTGCGTTTAGGATGGGGTTTGTACCGCTCATGTAGCAGTCGATGGAGTCGTAGCGGGACTTGGGGATGCGTGTCTTCTCCTCGTCCGTGCGGTCGTCGACAGAGCTCGACACGACGTTCCAGCGCACGTCCTGGTCGGCGAGCACGCCGCGGTAGATCGGCGACGCCGCGCTCAGCGCGAGCATGAGCGGCGTGAGCGGGGCCAGAGCGTCGTACATGTTGCGCGCCTCGCCCATGCTGCTGCCCTGGAACGTGAGCTGCAGGCAGCAGCAGCCCATGCCGAAGCCCATTGCGTCCATGTAGATCATGTCGCTGCGCACGCCCGCGGGACGCTCCGTGGTGAGCGGGTCGACCCACGGGTCTGGCGTGTTAACGTCTTTGAACACGGGGACCTGGATCTCGACCTTTTTGCCCCGGCGCTCGCGGATGTTTGCCGAGAGCATGGGGAAGCGCAGATGCAGATTGATGATGTTGTCGGGCAGAAAGAGCGACTGCGTCGCGGGCCCCTGCGTGGGCTCGGTGCTCTCCGAGAATTGGCCCACGCCGAGGCGCGGGTAGCTCGTCACCGTCAACGGGCGCTCGTCCGGTGCCATGTGGGCCTTGGCTATGTGGCGGCGCGCGGCCATGTTCGGCTCGACGCGGGCCATGTCGGCGAACGTGTGGGTGAACGGCCGCGCCGGCGTCGCCTCGACCATGTACCTGCCGTACTCCTGGTGGAAGCTTGCGTTTTCAGCGGGATCCACGGCCATGAGGCGGTCGAGAATCTCCTGCTGGCGCAGGCTGAGCGTGGCCTTGCCGTCGCGGAAGTGCACGACTATGAACTCGACCTCGTCGCCCCACAGCAGCTCGTCGCCCTGGCGGCTGCCGTACTTCCTGATTGTGGCAAGCAGCTGCGCAATGCCGTGCTCGCGCACATGGTCACCGTACTTGCGGACCTCATTCCAGGAGAGTGGCGTACCGAGAGAAAGCAGGCCCATGCGCTCTGCAGTGCACTAACCACGGCGCAGGCTAGAAATACAGTGGATTGAGGCCTGGGCTCTGGGCGATGCTAGATAGCCCTAGGCGATGAGCGAATCCCGCGTGACTGCTGACATGTTATCGACGATAGTTAATTAGCTGGGGTAGGACGAGTGGGCGAGGGCAGGCAAACAAGCGGTTGCTGAGTGGGTGGAGGTATTTTTTGCGAGAATTCGAGCTGGACTTAATTCAAAGGATTATTTCGGGGGCCCCGGCCGCCCCAGTAAGAATGCGCAGTTCTCGGAGGCGCTTGACTCGCCGTAGGCTGAGCGATAGTTAAGCGGCCGGGGGGGTAAGAGTGGGCGAGGGCTCGCGTAGATAGAGTGGGCACACCTTAAGAAATATGTAGCACTGCAATGAAACGTGGACGCGAGCAGTCAAATGAGGGCAATAGCTAGAAGCAATTGTTCGACAAGAGCCAATTGTGCTTATTTAAAGACTCAGCGACCGATAGCTGTTGATCGACTGTCAATGCTATAACGCTACACATAATGAAGCTAAGACAACCTGCTACGAACTAGTATAGGTGAAAAACGGCAATCAACAAACGCGTCTGTGGTCCGAAGAGCGTTCCAAACACAATCTGCGCCCCTGTGGTGCCGTCAGGCCTGCGATGCCGTCAGGCCTGGACGCCGTCAGGCCTGGGATACCGTCAGGAGCAGTCACAACTCGTTGCCTTGCAGCCGCAATCCCAGCCGCAAGCCGATCAATGCAAGCTAAGCAACGGCGCAAGCACCCGCGCCCGTCAAGGCACGCTAGAGTTATTGTCCTAGTCATCAGTCATTACAGTTGCATATTTACACTTTTCGCTACTCACAGCCGGAACTGCTCGAGCGCCTGGAACAGGTCGCTCTTCGAGAATGGCCTGAACAGCACGGCGCTGGCGCCGCGCGACATGAACATGTCGATCTGCGGCCGCTCCGACGCCTCGGCGAGAATGAGCACGGGCGTTTGCTGGTTCTGCGTCTGGCGTATGATCTCCGTCGCCGACACGCCGTCCAGCGACTTCAGCACGGAGCCAACAATGATGTAGTCGTAGAGCGTCACCTCCGTGTGCTGCACGACCTCGGACCCGTCCGGAACGGTGTCGAGCCTGAACCCGAACTCGAGCAGGAACTTGACCATGAGGTCGCGCGTCGTTGGGTCGTCAATTGCCAGCAGCGCGTACGGGTTCGGCGGAATCGGCATGCGCACGGGCGCGGGCGACGTCACAACGCCGCCTGGCGATGCGGCGCGCTGTGCGTCGAGGTCCATGTCGTGGTCGAACGGCGCGTCGTCCTCGTCGGGCAGCTTTGCCACGGCGAGCAGGCGCTCGACGAGGTTCTGCTGCAGCTTCAGCACGTTGAGGATCTGCAGGTTGTTCTTCTCGAGGCGGCGCACGCGCGTCTCGAGGTCCGTGAACTGGCCCTGCACAAGGTTCTCGGCGTCCTTCGCAGCCGTTTCGGCCGCGCGCACGGCCTCGGCCGTCTCCTCGGAAATGGCGTTCTCGTTGCGCTTCATGCGGCGGCCGCTGGACTGCGGCTTGCGGCGGATGAGCCAGGGCTTGTCGCGGTTCTCGGGGCGGAACTCCGGGTGCATGAACTCCCAGATGCGGCTCTGCTGGTCGCGGAACTTGACCTTGTGGAAGTCGTACTTGTTGAGCTGGCGGACGAAGCTGGAGAAGTTGGCGTGCTTGAACTCGTTCACGAGCACGAACTCCTGGAACTGCGCCGTGTCGAAGATCACGAAGCTCGGCCCGTTCGGCGTCTGGTTCCAGGCAACAATGCCGCTGAACTGCGGCGTCTCGAGCATCTGGTACAGCTTCGAGACAAAGTTCTCGCCGCCGCCCGCGCCCGCAGGCTCGCGGCGGGGCAGGTTTCGTACCGGCTGCTGCATTCCGGTGGCTGTATCGTCGGACTACCTGCGGGCTCGCCTCAACTATAAGGCAACCTCGCGGTGACGGTATCGGGCGGACCCTGTCGGAGTGCGGCGTCCTTGCCCACACAGCTTGCCCACGCAGCTTAGGTATTGCTCGCTTAAGTAGCGTTGAGCGCCCTCCCGGCGGCGGATGTATAAGGCATGGAGGTTCGGAAAAAAGGCTAATGCGGCGCCGTGGCGGGCGGCGCGCCTACTGTTTAAGTGGAGCCACCGGTAGCTTCATATTACGTAGTGATAATACGGGGGCAGGCATAGCGATGCGGTTAGCGCGAGGGCACACTAATGCAGTGCGTAATCGCATAATTGCATCATAACAAATAATTGTATCATAACACGAGTCGCTCGCAGCTTGGCGCCGGGCAAATAAGGTTCGCAGCTCTGCGCTTGACATGCGCGCAGGATATGTGCGCAGGCGTATGCCGCTGCGGCGCGTTCTGGGGCGCCGCCTGCGTGCGTCGTAAGTTCCGAAAGGATATTATATGGACGCCCTAGAAATTGGTGCGCAGCGGTGCGATGAGATCTGCGAGCGCAGATACGAGTTCTGGGCGATGCTTAATTACGTAGACGTTGGGCCGACTCGGACCGCACTAGTTTGAGTAATTTGGGGCGCGTGGCCCGCAATTGGCCCGCTACAGTGCTAATGGCGCCTAAGCGCTGGTGAGAAAGCACTGATGGCATGCGAGATGCGCCCGGCGCTGGCGGTGCTGAGGTAAGCAGGCCGGTGCGCATCACATGGCCCAGCAGCCGAGCTGCCGCGCCTCCACAGATAGAGCACCCACCTCCCTGCCTCCTGCTACCCCCCAAACCAGCATGAACTTCGACCTCCGCAAGAGCCTCGCCAACATCCAGGGCAGCGTCACGGACTTCAGCTCGAACCTGAGCCAGAACATCCAGCCGTTTGCGTCGCGCACGCGCCAGCAGCTGCACGAGAAGCTGGTGGGCGCCGAAGACTCGACGACGCTGCCGGCCGAGTACGTGGAGCTCGAGAAGCAGTACGACGAGATCCACGCGGCGAACCAGAGCCTGGTCAAGATCCTGAGCGTGTACGACACCGTCGGGTACGACTACCCGCAGTACTTCCGTGACACGCTGTCGGCGACGTACAAGGGCCTGCAGGACCGGTTTTCCGGGCTGCGCCAGGCGTCGTCGGCGACCGAGGCGGGCCACATTCTGCTGAGCGGCACGCCCGGCTCGGCCGCGCAGTCCGCGCAGGAGCCGCGCACGCTGCACCACGCGCTGGGCCGCGCGCTTGAGGCGCTGGCCGAGACGCTCACGGGCACGAACAAGGAGCATGTTGGCGCCGTGTTCTCGGAGGTCGGCGACGCCGAGACGACGCTCGGCGGCTACCAGCTCGAGCAGGACCGCGAGATCAGCCGCGCAACCACGGCGCTGCGCAACCTGCTGGCCCAGACCCACACGGGCGTCTCGAACGCGCGCAAGCATGTGCACAACACGCGCCTCGACCTCGACGTGAAGAAGGGCTACCTGCGCGGCGCGGGCCCCGGCGCGCCGAACCTGTCCGAGCTCGAGAGCGACGTCGAGAAGGCGGAGGACGAGTTCGTGGCCGCCATCGAGGAGGCCTCCACGCTCATGAAGGACGCCGTCAGCGCCAGCACGTACAAGCCCGTGCAGAGCGCGATTCTGCTCGCCAAGGCGCAGCGCGAGTACCACCGCAGCGCGGCCGAGCACCTCGACAAGCTGCTGCCGGACCTCGAGAAGAAGGAGGCCGTGACGCGCGACTTCACGAAGTCCGACTCGGCCTAGGCGCACAGTCATCTTTATTTTTCATAAGTTATTATTATTATTATTGCTAACCACTATTTAAGAAGCTTCTCGATGTCCTTCTGCAGGTCGGCGGGCTTCGTCGTCGAGCCGAACCGCGACACGACGTTGCCCTCGCGGTCAACAAGGAACTTCTCGAAGTTCCACTTGATGCGCGTCAGGCCCAGCAGCCCGGACTTCTTGCTCTTGAGGTACCGGTACACGGGGTCGGCCTTGTCGCCGTTGACGTCGATCTTCTTCAGCACGGGGAACGTCACACCGTAGTTCACCTGGCAGAACTGCGCGATCTCGTCGGCCGAGCCGGGCTCCTGGCCCAGGAACTGGTTGGACGGGAACCCGATGACGACGAGGCCGCGGTCCTTGTACTGCTTGTACAGCTTCTCGAGGCCCTCGTACTGCGGCGTGAACCCGCACTTCGACGCCACGTTCACAATGAGCACGACCTTGCCCTTCAGCTCCGCGAACGGGAACGGCTGGTCCTTCGAGTCGAGCGGCTTCAGGTCGTAGAATCCGGACATCGCGATCTGGTGGTTCTGTGGCTCGTCACGCCGCCCGCCGCTATATATATGCCGCGGCGTTGCAACTCTGAACTGAGGTGGAGTGCATGCTCGCGCGCGCCCTAGCCCTGCACATGCGCGACCCACCCATGCACATGCGTTCTGGTCTGGGCCGCTGCCTAGCAACGGTGGCCGGCGAACGATCGCGGCTGTGGAGAAGTGCGGGTGCCAAGGCCGGCTCGGCCGCGGGTCAATCCAGCCGCGCTGCCGGACGGCGCCGCAAAGTTGCGTCTGCAATGCGGGGCTGCGCCGCAAGCGGTCGAGACCGCGCGGGATTATTAACGGCATTCTGCAATCAAGCCGCACGCCACTGGCTCACCTCTGCCTGTCGCGTTGCTGCCTGCCGCGCACGCCTAATCTCTTTAATACTGTGCAGGAATGCGATTTTGCCCGCGTCCACGTGGCAATCCGCAGCACAAGCGCGCGGTGTTCGGCTAAGCGGGGTGGCGCTCGCGTCGCACAACACGACGATCACATGCCCAACGCTCCTCCTCAACGGGCTAACAAAGATCCACACGCGTATGCAGTGTTTCACGTCCCGCGTTCCGATAAGAACTATGGACGATAAGATTTAACAAAATACGTGAATACACCGCGCTAAAACTGCGTGCTAGTGTTTTGCCGTGTTGCCCAGAATCCCAATTCATTATCATATTTACAATTTCGACATAACTAAACCGCAATGCATAGCAACGCACAACGTGCAACGCACAACGTGCAACGCACAACGTACAACGTACAACGTATAACGCTCAACGTACAACGCGAAACGTACAGCATACAACATACAATACAATTGAACACTAACTCGCCTCCTTGGCGTCGTTAGCGCTAGCGTCGTTGGCATCGCTAGCGTCGTCCTCCTCAACCTCGTACTGGCCCAGCAGGTCCCACCGCGAGCCGTGCGCGTTCTTGCTCACGTACTTCACGAACCGCAGCAGGTCCGGGTCGCGCAGAATCAGCGTCAGCTCGTTGCGCGCAGGCACCTGGCTCAGCAGCACGCCGTCGTCGTCGTCCGACGCCTGCCGGTACACAGCCGGGTCGTCGTTCTCGTCGGTGCCGCCGCCCATCACCAGGTCGTAGCCGCCGACGTCGTCCTCCCACTTCGCCGTGGTCACCGACATCACCGCCTCGAGGATGTGGCTCTCGAAGCCCGACACGGACGCGAGCGTGTAGTCGTGCCCGGGGCGGAACCGGCGCACCTCAACGTACTCGGACTTCGGCTTCAGGCCCGTGAGGTCGGCAAGGAGCGCCGCGAACGCCGCAGACTTGAACAGCCGCTTCAGCTCCTGTAGCGCCGTGCTCTCGGACGTGCTGTTCAGGTACAGGTACCGCCGAAGGTGCGGCGGACTGGCCATGGCCCACGGCTCCTGCAGCTCCGCGGCCTTCGCGGGCGTGCGCGCGAGCTCGAGCGCCTCGACCTCGGCCTGCACGCGCTGCCAGAACTCGGGGGCCAGGAAGTTTGACAGCTGCAGCAGGCTCGCGTCGGCAAACTCGCTCTGCAGCTCGGCAACCGAGTCGAGCACCTCCGCCGACACGTACCTGCGCAGAAACTCGTCGTCGGCCGCCGGCGCCGTGGGCGCGAACTCGCGTTTGGGCTCGTAGCCGTCGTTTGTGTCGTGCGCCTGCGAGAGCTGCGCCAGCGTGCTCTTCTCGCGGCCCTCCTCGGCCCGCGCCTTCGCCTCGGCGTACCCGGGCTCGTCCTCCTGCGGAATGTGGAACCAGCCCTGGATCGACAGCCGCGGCTCGTCGACATACACCTCCTCGACGTCGTGGAACGAGCGGCCCGGCAGAATGCGGAAGAACGAGAGCTGGTTCCACTGCGGCGGAATCGCCGCCGAGAAGTCCGCGGCCGGCACGCCCGCGCGCAGCGTCGGATACAGCCGCAGCGCGCCGCCCCACTTCGGCTGCCACTCGTAGTCTGGCGGCACAAGATACAGAATGAACGACACAAGGCGCGTGCCAATGACGTCGTCGTGCGCCAGCAGATGGCACCCGCGGTTGTAGTTGTTCAGCGACAGGTCGAAGCGCTTGCCCGACAGCGGGCCGCACCCCGTCACATTGCTCATCAGCGTGCGGAACTCCTGCGAGTACAGCGCGCGGCGCACCTTGTCGAGCGATTGCAGCAGCTTCAGCTCCTGCTCGGGCAGCCCGTCGAGATTCAGCAGATCCCCGGTCTGATTGAGCTTGTAGATGTCTGTTTCCTTCTCCGTGAAGTGCACGTTTGCGAAAATCTCGTCGCGCGCGGCCCGCAGCACGTCGGCCTCAAATAGCCCGTTGATGACGCCGTGGTTGTAGGGCTCGCCCTTTTCCACAGCCGCCTTGAGCTCTTCCTGGAACTCGGGCGTGAATATGCGGGCCTGCAAACTATCGGCAGGCCCCTCGGTCCGCTGCCGCTTCGGCTCGCTCATGAAAAAGCAGAAAAATGTCTCGAGGTGCGGAGGTTAGGTCTCGACTTCAGAACGCGGGCGCCAGACTCAGGTCGCCCAAATACGAGCGCGAACGGCGCCGCTAAGGCATACATGGAGTTAGTTTACGTGATTTTATCGGATATATGAAGAGCACAGAGATATAGGAAAACCGCTAATGTTTCGCCGTGCGAGCAGGGTGCACGCGGACCGCAGATTAAATCCGTATACGCGTATTCGTATTCATCTTTCTATATTTGCAACCGCACCACCACTAACACCACCTTTAGCCAGGGTCTCGTTTGTGTGCGTTTGATGCGAATGTGCACGTTTGGGCAGAGGGACTGGAAAGAACAGATGCGGGGTTGCCGGCAGCACACGCCTGGTCAGGGAATAAGGGGGGGGGGAAGATAAAAGAGGCGGGGGGAATCTGCGGCTAGCCCGGCTAGCCACAGCCGTCTTTATGCGAAAAATAAAAATTAGAAGAACGCCGCTAGCGTCTCCGCTCATGCTTCTCGCGCCGCATCTCCTCTTTCAGGGCCGCGCTGTCGAGGGGCTTCAGCAGCTCGAACGAGCACAGTAGCTCCTCGCTTACGCTCATTGCCGCGCCCCAGTTGTCGAACTCGCCACAGTAGTTCGGCGCGCTGAACACGGTGACCAGCGATCGGTCATTAAAAAACTCGTAGCCATCCTCCACGACCATGTGCGCTCGACATACGAGGTCGAAGCCGAAGCGCTGCAAAAACTTGTTGATGGCCACCTTGTTGTAGCAGTAAGATACGCCGCGCTCGTTGTCCTCCCACTCGTTTGGCCCGTCGGTCGGGTCCGACCACAGCAGGTCGTTGAGCAGGCCGTATTCGGGCACGTCCGTGGGCCGCTCGATCGTGCGGATCTCGTTGATGTTCGTGAGACTCGGGCTCAGGCCGCCGTGCACGCAGAAGATCTTCTGGGCCACGACGGCGGCAATGGGCAGCGTGTTGAACGTGTCGATGAGCGTGCGCCACGTCTTGATGCTCGAGCGCCGCTTGCACTCGTCGTAGAAGCCGTAGATGCGCGTCACGCCGGCGCTCTCGTGGTTGCCGCGCAGCAAAAAGAAGTTCTCCGGGTATTTGATCTTGTAGCACAGCAGCAGCATGATTGTTTCGAGCGACTGCTTGCCGCGGTCCACGTAGTCGCCCAAAAACAGGTAGTTTGACGCCGGCGGGAAGCCGCACATGCCGAACAGGCGCAGCAGGTCGCCGTACTGGCCGTGCACGTCGCCCACGACCTTGACGGGCGGGCTGAGCTCGAGCAGCGGCGGCTGGCTCAGAAACAGGTCGCGCGCGGCGGCGCAGATGACGGCAACCTCGCTGCTCTTCAAGCAGAAGTTGCGCGGCGTCTTTCCCGAGTATCCGATGTCGAGCAGCTGGTCAATTACGTAGTCGATGTTCACGCTGCCGGTCGGGCCGCCACTCAGGATCGTTGCGTTCTGGCCAAACGAGACGTCGCGGACGTGCTCGTCGCTGCTGCTGTCACGCACCACGTTGTCGTGGCCAAGCATGCCCGGCTCGACGTGGCTCTTTGCCGAGTGCATCGTCTGCATGCTGGCCATGCTGTTCGAGGACAGCCGTCGCCGGTTTGCTGGCGCTGTTGGCGGCACCTCGAGCGTTGCGGAGGAGCTATGAGGCTGGTCGGGGGCCACGGCGTAGTCGTCCTGCGCGTCGAGGCCGCGCGATTGGCTGCGGCTGCTGCGTCCCGAGCGGTTGCTCTGCGCGCTGCGGTTACTCATGATACTGCGCCCTGAGCGGGTCGATGTTTGGGTGTCCGACCGGCGGAACTCAGGCAGCCCGTCGCCATTGCTCCGTTTGTGCACTTTCGACCCCTGGTTTCCCATTTTTTACGGCCTCCGCGCACTATGGGAACTATCGGGTTGTTATGTGTGGCCCTGGGATGATTGGGTCAGCAACGAACCCGACAAGGTGGAGAAGGGGGAGGCACACGCTGATAAAAGGCAGCACCCGCATCTATCCAAACCGGCGTTCTTAAATGGAGACGCGGCGGTGACCATGACGTATGTTTTTAGGTTTGGCCCGAATTGAGTTGTCCACTTCCGGATAAATGCGCGACGCCGCCCACGACACGACGAGCCCTGCTGGCTAAGCGACCGAGTTGGGCTAGGTCCCCCACCGGGGCCACCCGTCAATCTTCGCTGGTGCGCGGGTTTTCGTGGCCGTGGCGCGGGCGCCGATCTAGCGCCGAGATGCGTCTTCAGTAGCGTTAGTCGAGTGTGCGAGGCCGCGCCGGTGTGCGCCTGGCGCAGTGCACAGGCAGGTCCCAAACGCACTGGAGTCGTGCCATACGCGCTTGGCGTGGCCGTGGCTCGCCGTGGCTCGCGCCAATGCATCCACTACAAAACAAGCACCCGATCTGTGCATGCATGAGCGCCGTAGCGCGATTTTGCCCGCACGGCACGTCCACACGGCGCCGTCCATAAAACGCCGCATGCGCTGGCTCGGAGCGGCGAGCGCCCGTGGCAATGCGGGAGCACGGGCCCCCCAACCAGACGTGCGGAACCCCCACCAGGAGTCGCATGCGGCGTTCCTCACACTCTCCGCACATTCTGCTCAGATGCGCCGCGTGCGTCGGCTCCGCAGCGGCGCTTACCCGATTGAGGCAGCCCCCGCCATTTCACGGGTTAGGGGCCGAGCGTGGACGCGCGGCGCGCGCCTCTGATTAGCCAGACGCACGACGCCAGGCCGCACGTCACGGAGCAAAACGCACGCCACCGGCATGCTTCGCGCATGTGCGCGGGCCTTGGTGCCGGTGCCTTCGCCGCTCGTGAGGGGTACGGGCGTATATACACGAGACTAGCTGCGTAAAACTGCTATATAAGAGCGCGGCAGGGCGTGCTAGCTGCGGCCAATGCCTGCTTCTACTCTTTCTGTGCTGCCTCTTTATCTATCGACTGTGGCCGCGTACGGCCTTGCGTCTGCTTCCGAGGGCGAGGCCGCGGCCGCGACGCCAGCTGTCACGTTTGCCGCGACGTCTGCCACGAGCCGTCCTGACCCCGTGCGCGCCGCGGATGCAGTCGTGACGGACGTTGTCCAAACATACAACGATGTGCGCGTGTCGTGGGAGAGGCTTGTTGTGTACTCGCCGACGAGCGGGACGGGCACCTGGTGGAACGGCCTAGACGTGACCACCGTGCGCGGGTACTACGACGTGTACGAGTTTCCGACAACGACGTACACGGCGTTTGCAACCACTCTAGCGTGATTGCGGCTTGTGCTCGCCTCGCGTCTGCGCACTACCCCACCACTACTTAGAATCGCGTTCCAGCACTCTTTAGGAACCGACTTTTTTGCAACTACAACTAATACTGGTAGCATCTTTCATAAGTTATATTTCAGCCATCGGCTTTGATTAGCTGCAGCTCTGATTAGCATCAGCTCTGATTAGCGGCAGCTCTGATCAGCGGCTCTTGTGGCCGGGTGCAGACACCGCAAATAAATAGAGATGTGGCGCTGGGCTCTTCACGAGCAAACAGCTGGCTCGGCTACGTGCGCGTCGCGTCGAAGCGGGCCCACCGCCGCATCCACAGACTGTCCATGTTGCGCACCACCGCGTCGGCCTCGGCCACAGGCGCTGCGGCAGGCGACTGCGGCTCGGGTTTCGACCCGCGCAGGCTGTACTTGAGCACGACTATCTCCTGGCTCGCGGCAGGGACGCGCGCGTCCCGGTGCCGGTGCATAAGGCGTCGACCCGCACTGTCCCCCACTATGTTTGTGTGAGTGAGTACGTAACCAGTGCGGCCGCTGCGTCACCTACGTAACTAGCACAAGCCGGATAAGGATAAATGCAGGATGGTTAACGCAAACGACATTCAGAGTTTATGTAGACTAAAAATAGGCGGGGCGCGTAATTGCGGCGAATTCCAGCGAGTTGCAGGCCAGAACCAACACGAGCATAGCTAGCACAGGCCAGGACGTTCAGCGCTTCACAGGCAGCGCCGCATCGGGCCACAGGCCACAAGCACCGGACGCACACCGGTTGCAGGTCGAGCTGCTCGCATGCGCAACCAAAAAGGAGCGAAACAAAGTCATTTTCATATGTTACAGCCTTCTACTAAAGTGATCCTAAAGCGTAACGCCAAGGTGTGAGCCACCTGCAATATATATAAGTCTCGGAGCCCGCGCTGAGTGTGCCTAGGCGGTGCTCCACTGGCCCTTCTCGGCCTCGCGCTGCGCCTTCTGAATCGACTCGAGCGACTCGGGCTGCTCCTGCTTGTCCTCGGCGGCGGCAGCCTTGGGCTCGGTCTCGGGCTCGGAGGCAGAGTCGTGCTCGTCGAGGTCGAGCGCCTTGAACCCCTGCGCAAGGCGCTGCGCGCGCGAGTCGTGCTTGCGGCCCTCGGCGCGCGGCGCCGCCGGGGCAGCCGCGGGGGCCGGCGCGGGCTTGTGGTGCTCGGCCGCGGCGGGCGGGCCGCGCCGCTTCGTCCAGTCGAGCTGCGGCTCCTTGTGCTCGCGGTGCTCGCGGTGCGGGCGGACGGGCGCCGCGGGTCTTCGTCGCGCCGTCCAGTCGAACTCGGGCTCGGGCTCGCGCGGCTCGCGGCGCGGCCGCGACACGGGCGGCAGCGGCCCGCGCCGCGCCGACCAGTCCATGTCGGGCTCGGGCATGCGCGGCGGGCCGCGGCGCGGGCCGGGGCCGTCGAGCGGCGCCAGCGGGCCCGTGCGCTGCGACCAGTCCGGCTCGGGCGCGTCCATGCGCCGGAACGGGCGCTCGCCGCCCATCGGCGGCGGCGGGCCGAAGTCGGGCGGGCCCGAGCGCTTCGTCCAGTCGAACTCGGGGCCGCCGAAGCCGCCGCCCATGCGCGGGCCCTTCTGCTCAGCAACCTGCACGGCCAGGTTCCGGCCCAGCACGGCCTGTCCCGACAGCGCCACGGCCTTCACGAGCCCGTCGCGCGTCGCGAAGTCGATGTACGCGGCGCGCACGCGGCCGTCGTCGCCCTTCGGCAGCCGCATGCTCTCGATCTGCAGCCCGTTCTGCGTCTCGAAAAAGGTGCCGAGCGCCTCCTCCGTGATGTCGTAGGGAACATTGCCAATGCGCGCCGTGAAGGGCGGCACGTCCGGCACCGGCGCGCTCTCCGTCGTGAAGCCGCCGCCGGTCGACCAGCCGCCCGTGCGCGGCGCGCCCGCGGCCGCGCCGCCGGCCGACGTCAGGAGCGTCGGCAGCTCCAGCTCGTCGTCCCCCCAGTTCGTGGGCGCCTCGTTCTGGTGCTGGGTCAGGAAATCGCCCAAATCCAGGGTGACCTGCTTGTTCTTCTTGGGTGCCATTTCGCGTGCACAGATTCGTGAGCAGTGAAAATTTCGAGGCGGCCCGCCAGGGCACCCACGGGCCCTAAACCAGGGTCGTGCTGGGAGCGCTCGGCCTGTGGCCGCGCCGCCGGCCGTCGGCGTGCGCGCCGGCGCCATGGCGCGCGGTTCAGAACCCAGCTCACAGCGGCGAGTTTCGCGCCGCCCGCCACGCGCGCGCTGCTGCGCTCGGACGCAGGCAAACCCATGCACTGCGTCGTCTTTAGATGATAGCGGTCCCGCGGGGCAAGGGCTCGTCCTCGGCCCGCGCTGGGCCCGCGCTGGGCGGCGCACTGGGCTGCCTTACAGCGGGCGGCAAGCGCAGATAGGTTCGGCCGCGGCGGGTCCAGGGCCCAAGGCCCCAAGGCTGGGCACGTCGTTTGGGGCGCGGCGTCACGATATGGCAACACGCCCATGTGGGGCAATGCATTACTCTAGCACAGCGGGGGCGCATGCGCCGAGGACCGGCCCCCGATAACGCGCCATTGGCCTCCAGCACTCTACAATGGGCTCTCCAAGCATGATGACCCGGCTGCACAAACCCTAATCGTGCTGCACAATCTAGATGGGAGACGCGCTGTCACCGGTGCGCGAAAACGCGCATTCGACAGGGCCAGAAAGATGCAGGCCGCGCGCGCGCTTTCAAAAGCCTGCTGCGGCGCCGCCCGTGCACGACCCGCTATCGAGACGCGCACTCGGCGCCCGCGCGCTGCGAACGCACGGCTTGGCGCCCCTCCGCCGAGGGCACTGCGGGTTAGTCACCACCGTCCGAATGCAAGCTAAGAACGCCCGACCCATGCCAAATTCGACCCGCGCCTGAGTCAGCGCGCGCTGAACAGCAAGCACCGCTGTGGCTAGGTGTGTGTTTAATCTGCGGCGCGCCTGAGGGTTCGGGCATGGGTCTTACAGATGCTCTTGCCAAGGGTGCGTGAGTCGCGTGGCGCACCACCTGCGGTGGGGCAATACGCCAAAATCCGTGCAGAGGCCGCGCGTGCGCACCGTGCGGCACAAATGCTCTTCCTTTGGATCGTGCAAAGGTTCACGATGCACCAACTCCGGCGGCCTTCTCCACTGATCGCCCTCGCCCTTACCGATCACTGTTAAGGGCGGTAATGTGGCTAGCGAGCGCATATTCAATGGCCGCCCAGAATGGCCCGTGGTTAGGGCCAGGGCGCGGGTCGGCCTCTTGACCCACGCCCATAGGCAACCACCTAGAGTCCTCTTCACCCGCCGCAACAAGCCTGCGAACGCAAAGCGCTGCATTCTGCCACAGATGGACGGCGTTTCCTCCGAGGCATCCCTCCGGGTGTCCTTGTTCACGAAGTACGGGCAGCTCCAGATGTGGCTGCTCTCGCGCATCGTCTGGTACGTGGCCATCTTCTACCTCGTGACGCTCGTCGCATTCGCAGTCTTGCGCCTGTTCACCGGAATCAGCATCAAGCGCATCGGCTACTTCAATCTGCGCCACATTGTGCTCACACCGAAGCAGGGCGTCGAAATCCGCATTGGCAAGCTCGGCCTGTCCCCGCACAGGCCCACCGTCGCCAGACCGGGCCTCTTCACCTTCCTTGTCTCGAATCTCGAAATTGTGCTCGACCTAGACACCATAATCAAGCACGAGCCCGAGGCCGAGGTGGCTGCCCTGCAGAAGCGCCAGGAGGACCAAGCCAAGGCTGCCAGCGAGCTGCAGGCCCCGCATCCGGCCGACGACGGCCCCGAAGCGCAGCGCAAGCGCAGCTCGGTCAGTGGCTCCGACCCCAACGCGCCAACCAGTGCGCCGAGCGCCGCGGATCCTAGCGCAAACGAGCCTACCGCGAGCGCGCCCACTGCTAATGATGAGAAGGCCGACAACCAGCCCGCGGCCGACCGCGCGTTCACGCGTGGCATTCCCATCGTGCCAAAGAAGTCACACGCATTTAAGATTCTTAAGTGGCTGATCCAGACCCTGCGCGTATTCGACGTCCAAATGGTCTCCACAGCTGTGGCATTCACGGGCTTGAACTCCACAATCGCCACCGCCATCAATCTGCGTGTAGACATGCGCAAGACGCGCAACGTCAAGGCCAGCAACTTCAAGGGTACGCTCGACACGTATAAACTCAGTGACCACGAGCTGCCCCTCAACGCGAAGCTGCACATCACCGACGTCTACGCGGCTGAGTCGCTCGAGGACGAGTCACCGTGGCAGGTCTTCGAGGACCTCAAGTTCGATGTTTTGGGTGTTCTCGACCTAAAGGAGATGTCCATCAAGGAGATCGGCGCCCAGCTCCATGCCGGCCGCTTCCAGCTCGACGTGGCCCACCTCATCGAAATGCTTGATAAGGTGAAGGCCATGCGACAGCAAAAGATACCCCACAAAGAGCCTCCTGTAGCGCCTAAGGAGCGTGGCGCCTCCGACGAATCGGCTGCTGACGACAGTGATGACGACAGCAAGACTCAGCAGGCTAAGATTCTTAGCACTCAGGACCACCAGCGCATGGTCAAGTTCGCCATGATGATGCTGCATCTTGTGAATAGGTTGCAGCTCACCCTCGGTGCCTTCGAAGTGCTGCGTGTGCCAGTCTTGCGTGACGCTAAGGATCCTATATACTTCGCCATGTCGATGAAAGACTTCAATCTCGATCTGAGCCGCATGAACCCATTCTCAAGTGGATTCAAGCTCCTCTACGACGAGGGAGATGTCGCTCACCAGGCCATCTTGACTGTAGCTAGCCTCACGGCTGGTATTGACACGGGTAGTGAGCAGGAGGAGATCTTTTATGTGCCCATGCTCACATCGCTAAGCCGTGGCAACATTTTTGCTAAAACCTTGCGGTTCGTTCAAGATGACAACGGTGACCTTCGTAATGAGAGCACTGTGCGCTCACGCTGGAGCTTCCATTCACCCAACCTATCCATCGAGCAGAGGCAACTGGCCACTCTCATGCGTGTCATTCTCTCTCATGTAGCACACTCAGAAGAGAAGAAGGCGAAGGAGGGCAAGAAAAAGAAGCAGTTCGAGGCGGAGTCTCATGCAGACACGGAAGAGGAACGTATTAGAAAATCCGGCAAGATCACAATCCCCTTCGCGAAGTCTTTGCCTAAATTGGACCTCGACTTTACGGTCAGTGATCCAGCACTACGTCTGGTGTGCGACTCGCAGCCTAAGTGCGAAGAGGCCATGTTCGTCTCTTCTTGCCAGCGCATGTACGCATCAATCACGTCGCGTCATCACCCGGAGACTGACACTTATAAAGCACAGCTAAGTTGCGAAACCACTGGAAACCAGATTTGGTATCGCAGTGCAGCAGTGCCTCGCTTCGATGTTTCCGAGTCCGAATCTGCGTCCTTAACCGTTAGGGCTCGCACTTCCCCATACTTAGAAGTCGAAGTTGATGGTGCTCATACTGGATTTCATGTCACCGCGCTTCATCATGAAATCTTCTACGCGATTGGTTTGCTTCAGCGTACTATCAGCCGACCAATTCACGCTTTCCGCAGGGAACATCCGAAGCCGCCAACCATCGAGGGCCCGAAGGACTCCCCTTACGATCAAGCACCAGCTCCAACGACCGAGGTCAAGGTCGGGCCCTTGCGCAAAATACCCTCTTCTATCACCCGCATGCGGTTCTCTATGGATTCCTCAAGCGCTTCGTTTGCAACAAACCACTTCCGTGACCAATCCAACGAGATCATGGGTCTCATGTTCTCTACTGATCATGTCGAGGTAACCTACAATACGAAGCTCACGGAAATGAACATCAATACATCGTCCGATGGGCGCCGTGTTGCTGTGAAAGGTGATAATATTGGGCTTTACAAGCTGGACAAAATGTTTTTAGACCCATCGCGTCGCGACGATGAGCTCATTGCTCGTAATACTATCTGTTTGATTCCGACGTTAAAGGCTGATGTCATGACACACTCTAGTTTCATGTCTTCTGTCAAGTTCTCTATCACTCCGCGCCTCAAACTTGCCCTGAATATCAATCTTATCTTGGCATACTCCGTTGTTCGTGAAGCACTGGACCTGGCTCGCGGAGCGCACCATGACCTGGATTCCGAAGCCGAACGGCAGGATCTCGAGGAACAGGACGCAAAGGCCGAACAAGAGAGCAAGTCTAAAGAGCCCACGAAACCGAAGGAGCAGCAGCCCACTGACACACGCGGTGAGGTCTACACAATTGAGGCCTTGCTGGCCCGCGCCCTTATCAAGATTGATCTGCCTAGCGATGATCAGGTAATGATTGAACTGTGTACAGCCCGCGTCGTCAGCGACTGGATGTCGAACCCAACGTTGCAGGCGGAGTCTCTGCGCATGTTCTCTGAGCACCCGTTCCAGCGTGGCGCTTGGTGTGTGGTCATGTCTCTTCTGAGATTGAAGGCAGAGTTCAATGTCTTGTATCCTGAGCTTCAAGATAAGATCAATCTTGACCTTGATGGGTTCCGCATCAATATTCCCTACAAGTTCAAACTGTACCGAATCATTGATAATGGAATTACCCTGGGCAAGGCAATCAAGACGCTTCTTCTGCAGACAAAGCTTCATAACACCACCTTGTTCCTAGACCCTAAGGTCATCAAGGAGGTTCCGAACGTCGCTCGCACACGAATCCGATCGAAGCAGTTGCTCGTCTCTCTTGAGGATGACTATTTCGAGTCCGACTTGACTCTGATTATGCTTGTGCAACAGCAAGCTTCTGAGTCGCGTAGACACAAGACGTACGAGTTCGACCGCAAGGTGAAGCACATGCTTAGAATTGGTTTAGAGCAGTTGTCTGATCAGTCAAAGCGGAAGCTTGCCAATCCTCATCACAGACATACGTTCTCGTTCAATCATGAACACTCTCAGAGTGACAGCGAGCACTTCAAAGACGCCCCGCAACCAGAAGACAAGGAGACTCATACTGCAAACTCACACACGCCTACGCAGCAGAGGAATGACCACAACACATTTGCCGCGGCTGTGCATGATGGTGTAGACCATGTAGCAGCAGGAGTACGGCACAGGACGACGCAGGTCTTCCATGACGCTCCTAGCTCAGCGCGTGGGACACCGCCTGCACACGACCGGACGACAAAGCAGGAGGCTATTATGTCTATTGGACACACTTTGCAGCATATCCCGAAAAAGAAAATCGAGGAATTGTTACATACGGGAATGGAGCTTGGGGTTCCTGCTTACGATGATGACGAAGTGTTGAAGAATGAGACATGGATCGATTTCTGGTCAAATCCTGACTTCGAGGCTTTCCGCAAACTTCCTGTCCCTCTCGAGAATGGACAGCCGAGTAATATGAATGTCGCCGAGGCAAGAACTGCTTTGCTCCATGACTTCAACCGCATGTGGATAGATGTCATAACGCAGGCACGGTTGACGCAGCACCTCGGAGCTCAGAGAACTCGCAACGAAGTCGTAGTTGACGAGATGAATCCGGACACTTGCAAGGAGGAGCGTATCGTGGGATACTCACAGAAGCCTTTGTTATTCGCCGTTGACTTCAGAAAACTTGACCTTACAATCTCGAAAACAGAGCATGGCACGAACGAGAAGCTGCATAAATTCCTGCACGACATTGGAAAAGGACTGCCTATGGATACACAGTTCTCGATTCTTGTGCCTCTTTTCATTGACCTTAAAGCTCAAGGTGGCCTGAACGTCAAACTGAAAGATTTCCCTCTGCCCGTTCTGAACTTCCCCCCTCTGGCACGCAACCAAGATCCGTCGAATAACTGCGCATTGCGAATCAGAGGTAACCTGATTGTCACAGAGCAGATGATGCAGTCCAAAAAGAGCATCCGTAAATTGTTCGTGCCTCTAAAGCCTCTGATCAAGGCGGATCGTAATAAGGCTGGTCCCGACGTACTCGAAGTACACCGAACCCTCACTCCTATCAAAACATTCACAGATCTCAATGTAAAGGTGGAGAGTACATACCCAACCCGTTTCTGTTGGTGCTCAGCGTACAAGCCTGGGTTTCACGGGGTAGGAGAAGGATTCTCAGGGTTCAGCAAACCGCCTATAGACCCCTCGCCTGTGCTTGGCTTCTGGGA
Organism: Entelexis sp. DX6506; assembly: GCA_037041025.1. Taxonomy (NCBI): domain Eukaryota; kingdom Fungi; phylum Ascomycota; class Dipodascomycetes; order Dipodascales; family Trichomonascaceae; genus Entelexis; species Entelexis sp. DX6506. The sequence continues at coordinate 80,930 of JAXQHU010000032.1, forward strand.
TAAGGTTCGCCTAACTTTGCATGCCAGGTTCAGGTTCGATCTTCCTAAGTCGCCCTTGTGTCTTATGATGAAGGCCGGCAAAAGTCCGTACAGTCTGCTGAGTGACGACAGTGGTTTCATATTCATGTGGCGGAAAAATACAAAGGTTGAGCTTAATCCGAATGATGATCCGAAGAGTTTGTTCGTCTTCACCTCTGATAAGTTCCAACTCATCGTTCCCGACTACATGAAATCCGAAAATGAGTACCTACACGCGACACCATGGGTGCGGTCATTCCCTATTCGACCAAATTATGATAACATTGGACAACCGGAAAAGGTAGTCTTTGATCTGTGTCAACAGACTACGTGGAAACTAGGAATGATGTTCCAGAAGCCAGACGAAGAGTCTCGGTACACCAACGGTAAGCACTGGCTCACGGGCCGTGACTCGGACTTCAAGCCCCATTACGAAGTGCAACTGTCAATGCCTGAATTCATTGATAATGTTGAAACTTATGATGCGTATCGTGGGTTCCGTTCGGATTTCATCCACATGGCTATTAGTGTCAATACAACCCCTGTGGCTGTCTCCAATGATGTGCCCTTCTGTTCTGGTGATGATGCTGGCAAGGGGCCCAAGAATAGCTGTTACCTGTCACCAGGAGTGTTACATCACTTCAAAGCTTGGAAGGACCAATTCCGAAGCGAACAGTGGCCTCCCATCAAGACAGGTTCAATGTTCCCGGACCCAGTGCGTGTTCGCTCCAACAACCGAACATTTGGTACTGCACTCAGCACCGCGCAATACCAGATTGCATTGAACCCGCTTGATATATCTTTCTTCCACCAGCTGGGTTCGCACAAGGTCTCGCAAAGTCACTCTCGATCCACGGGATTAAAGGGAAAGATTGATAGCTTTGTTTTGGATATTCACACGCGTCGCGAGCCTCCATCTCCCAATGTTCTGGGCGTGCATTTGCATGGCCAGAGGAGGTGGCGCATGAGGACTTATCTTGGTGAGGTTGATCTGAAGAATGTTGCGGTTCGTGTTGTGGAGGCGAAGCTGCGTACTCAAAATACCAAAGCCGCATTGAAAGCCCTGAACGCTGACGATGACTATGATGATAGTGACGACGGTAGTGACACAGAGAGTTCCACTACTACTGGTAACGACTCATCCTCACACGAGCCATCTACCCATGCGAACGGACAGCAAAGAGTTTATGGACCGCGTTACATTGCACATGACTATTGGGTTGATGCTAACGACTATACTGAAGTTGGCCAAAGACATCGGTCGCATTCTCGTATTTCGACTGTCAAGGTTTATCCACTTCTGTACACGCCTCGCTTTGGCTATCTCCGGAGGACGGACTTCAGCACGAGCGCAGTACATATTGATAGCGACACGGGTGAGGTTGTCCAGAAGTTTGGCGATGTCATCGTGCACGATTGCAAGCTGAGCGCGGAACGGCCAGATCGCATTCACGCTAACCTGCTTGCTGGCAGAAGATCAGATCTTGTTTCACGTATGGGCGACTTCAAGGCTTCTCTAGAATCCCTCGATGGCGAGCCATCACAGAATGCGGGTGTCAGGCAGCGCAAGAAGCAATTGAAGGAACTTCTCGCTATCGGGGAGCTGAATATCTCTGTCTTGTCTAATCAGATTGAGAATTATTTGGAGCGTGCCAAACTCGAAGATGAGCGCTTGGAAAATATCAAGGAAGCGATTCGAAAGGACCTCGAATCATATGTCTATACTGAGAAAGGTCGAGAGAGGGTCAGACAGGAATTTGAAGATCCTGAGCATGAGCAAGAATTCGGTGCATATCAAGGAGTATATGAAGAAGGGGACGTGAACGACGAAGACAATGTTGATTCTGGTTTGAACACGTTCATCAACCGGTTTATTTTCCACGCCGTGCATTTAACGTGGGATAACAATGTTCGTGACCTGATTTTCCGCCTTCAAGTATCATGGGCTGAACGCAAGGAGCTCGAATACGTTCGCTTGCGACGTGCTGTTCAATATCTCGAGGACCTGGTTTCCAAAGCTGAGTCTCAGGCTTCCGAGGAGGAGGAAAATCACTGTGTACCGGTGGTTACAAAGGACAGCTCTCAGCGACGGTACTCCAAAGTTTCTAATAAGGAAGATGGTGATTCTAAGGGTGTTACAAGCATCTTCGACAAGCTTCAAGAAGTCAATGAGGGTGAGGAAGCTCAAAGAGATCATTCTATTGTGTTCATGACACCCCGCATTCAACTTGTTTCTAAGCTAGATCCCAACAAATGCGTGCAGTTGCTGGCGAGGGATGTCGAAGCACAAATCGTTGACACATACAGTGAGATTGGATCCACGGAGATAGACGATAAGATAGAGCGGAGATATGCCGTTCTACTCAATCAAGCGAGATTCTTCGTTCTTGGCGAGGAGGATATTCAACAGACTGGCGTGGAAGCGCTGTGTCTTGAGCAATATTCTGGCGAAGAGCATGACAATAAGTCTCTATGGCCACCTTGGCTGGGACTCGAGCTATGCTATGAAGCGAGACATTTCCGGGAGTTCATGATCATTCGTGCTCCTTCGTTTGGCGTGCGGTACTACCAACCGAATGAATTGCATATCTCCTCTAAACGTGAGGGCTCGGATAGTACAGAAGCTGCTGTTCAAGTTAGTAGCGACGACAACTCAGTTGATGATGTTGAGGAAAAGGGCGAGAAGGCTGCGGAGCAGATTATTGAGGGCCCTGGTGACGCAGGCACTAAGCCGAAATCAGAAACAGCAAGCACTGATGACGACGATAAGAAGAAAAACAAATCAGCTATGGCACACCTTATTGTTGATGCACCGCAGCTTGTTGTGTCTCTTGACAGCCAGCAAATGTATGCCCTCTACATGATTTTTGTGGACCTCCTGACATATCAGGATCCTCTGGTGAAGCGTCGCGAGGAAGCAATTAACCGTGTTTACCTCATGAGCGATTTCTCAGGCGAGTATCGCCCATCATTGATGCCAATTGAACTTCTGCAGAAGGATATTCGTTCCCTGTACACATTGCAGGAACAGTTGCAAGTGAAGCTATTGCATGAAAGCGAACAGTCTACCAAGGAACGAATTCATCTCATGCGTTTGGATCGGCAAATAACGCGACGAACGACGCGACTGCTCGTGCTGATGCGTGCATTCAAATCCGCTTTAAGGAAAAATATGCACACCGAAGTGCAGACTCTAACTAGATGGTCGCTCTTGGCAGAAAACGTTGTTTGCGAGGTCCTTGCGGAGACTGGCGATCCCATTATTGAGACGTTCTTGCACAAACTGCATTATTCGAAAGTCAGTGGAGAAATGGGTAGCTTCAACTACACTTCAGTTGGTGGAATATACTCTCGCAACATGCTCCCTAACGCCGTTTATTCTCAGGTGTTGGCTAGCTACGAGGATCCGGAGGCCAAGAAATCGCTGCGTGATGCGCTTCGAATTAGATGGACGATGCTCGACCGTGTTGGTGGTATCCCAGTGTTAGATGGCGTTGATGTGCTTTTGAAGCCGCTTCACATTCAACTCGAGCAGACAATGGCGGATAAGCTACTTGATTTTGCATTCCCAGTCAAGCAAAGCCACCAAGACCATGAAAATAAGCAAAAAGACGGAGAACTCAGTGACGAGGAAGGTGATGATTACGGTGAAAGTGATCAAGGCAGCTATGGTGGTTCGGACGCTACCCTCACCGACGACGAGGACTTCAACCCCGAGGAGGCGCGCGAAAAGAGCAAGAGGAAGAGGCGGAAGCGCGGAGGCTTACTGCATCGCCTGCTCCACGGTGGCAAGGCGCAGGATAAGGCTGAGGTGGATGAGATGCTGAATCGTGCATCCAACTACTGGTCTATTCGGTCACTCAATATCCACCCCACGAAGCTCACTATATCCTACAAGGGCCGTTCTGCTCACAATCTTCTCGATTTGCAAAACTTAGTGATCCCGATGAAGCAAATCATGTACGAAAACAAGATGTGGACCAAGATAGACGTGATTGAGCATCTGCGAAGCGAGGTCATCAAGACTCTTCTTGGACAGTCTGGTTCTATCATGAGCAACCGGCTGAGGAGGCACAAGACGCATACTGACCAGGATGACCGAGACCTGGGTCTAGATCGTTTGCTGTCTAAACATTCGTCGAGCATGGCAATGCAGATGGATGGTGTCAAGAATTTAGTGGAACGCGGCATTGTTGACGACGAGAACCAGCGTGGAATTAGCAAGGCCAAGTTAGAGGAAGTTCGGCATGATTCTATGGACCTGCTCATCCCTGAGCATCGTCTCAAAGCGCTAGAAAACCCGACGGCACTATCTGCCCGAGAGATTAGCAATCGGAATCAACATCATCACGTCCCTCATCCTCACTTGCAGCTGCCACGCCACGGCAGCACGAGAAGCAGCAGCAATGGCTCACGCGTTGAATCGGCCGCGTCATCAATGCGTAACGGGTCCAATGCACCTGCGAGTCCCAGGCATTCATCGACATTCAAGGATTTCAATGCAACACGTCAAGAACAGCCAGGGTCACCGAATCAGCTGCGCAAGCCGCAGAAGACGTCGACGACCAGCTCATTTTTTGGACGCCGAAACAAAGAGCCTAAGGAGCCCAAGGATGATAACGCTAGCGAAGTTAGTGATTTCTCCGCCAAGTCCCAGCATTTGCTTGGAAAGCTGAAAAAACAGTTTAGTTAGCTTTGGCGTGAGCCAGTCTCAGTTCGATAGTTTTATGAACCTAGATGTTACTTGAATTTAAGTGATAGAAGATAAAAAGACTTGAGTTATCAAGGATCGTCGTCCGTTCCTCTCAGAGAGTAAGGTCACTTTCGCCAACCTAGCCTCTATCCCACTAGCATCCACCCCGCAGTCAGATCAGGAAGTGCTCGCGATAACATATATAAATATATTCAGCAAATAAGTAATCTAAATCATGCTCGTCATGAACATAACAAAGCACAGTGCCATGGATAGATGGATTAGTGCACAGGCGTAATGCAAAGGAACACAAAAACATAACCATCAAACGCCTCGGAAACAGCGTCTATTTGTTAGGTTTGCGCCGCTTCTCTGCCGACACTATATCCTTGCGCTTGCGCTTATCCTTGCGCGCTTCCTCGCTTCCCGAGCCCCCAGGCGAGGCCGCGGCAGGACTGGGCGCAACTGTGACATTACCGCTTGGCGAGCGGGCGGTGGCGTCATTAACTTCATTACTTTGAGCCACTCCGGGCGCGGCCAAGAGCTTTGGATCAAAGCCAGGCACGCTGCCGGTGCTCTTTTGGAACTTCAGATGGCTCATCATCTCAATTGAGAACTCGAGGCTTTTCTCCGCCTCACTGGCGCTGACTGGCGGCCGCAGCGCCGCGTCCAGAAGCGTCCATGTCGACTCTCCGGGACCGGGAATGGGGTGTTTCCCGGGGAGGTCGGATATGTGGTTCTTATATGACTTTCGGAGCTTGCGCTTCGTGTTTGTGACCGGGTCCTGGCGCGCTACCGAGTTCGCGAAATCACGCAGGCCGTACAAGTCTATCAATGAGTCTGCGCCGGACGGCCGGCCCTGCGGGCAAGGCGATGGCACGAGGTAGAGCCCCGGGCTGTCGCTCTCATGCTCAGGCATAGTAACGCCCTTGCTTCGCGAAGATGGAAGGGCGTACTAGGGACTTGACGGCTGCGTCAACTCTGCCCTTGTAGCGCGGGGCTCGACGCTAATTAAATAGCAGGCTGGCTAGGAGCTTGCCTCAGGCCGGCCACTGACCGTATAGTGGTGCGTTTGTGAGATCGCGGCTCCTCCAGCTTGCGACCGCCTCTTCTCCGCCTAGGTGTTATAGTAGTATAAATTATTAACCCACGCACACTGGGAGGGAGGACCGCCGGGCCGGAGGGGAAGGGTCGGACTTAGCAGTACCGTGGAGCCGCTGGAAGAGCAGGGCGCTGACAGTACCCTGGAGCGCAAGCAGGTCAGGCCCGGCGTTGAGACGAGCCCTAATGCACACGTGATGCACTCAAACTTTTTCACCGCCTGCCCTGCCCTGGCGGCCGTCTGTGGGAGGCCGTCAATTTTCAATCACAACCAAAGGGACTAACGCAGGTTTCCTAACATCGACAATGGCCGCCGCGCTTTCGCACCCGAAGATCGTGAAGAAGCACCGCAACCAGTTCAAGCGCCACCACTCTGACCGGTACAAGCGCTTGGCGGGCTCTGGCTGGCGCAAGCCCAAGGGTATCGACTCGCCTGTGCGCCGTCGGTTCCGGGGCTCCATCCGCATGCCCAAGATTGGCTACGGCTCGGACAAACGCACCCGTCACATGCGCCCCTCGGGCCACAAGACGTTCGTTGTGTCCAACACCGGCGAGCTTGAGCTGCTGCTCCTGCAGGCCCAGGCCTACGCTGCCGAGATCGCCCACAACGTCTCTGCCCGCAAGCGTCTCGAGATTGTTGAGCGCGCCAAGGCCCTGGGTGTGAAGGTTACGAACGGCACCGCTCGTCTGTCTCTGGAGGCTTAGAGCGAGTCTTTTGCAACCCCCCTTTCACAACCCCCCACATAACTTATACGGTTTCTAAGCCTTGAAACCATGTAAACTGAAATTATTTGTTAATGTATTTCTGCGCAGCGTTGAAGGTCGGCTCCGAGTAGTAGGCCAAGCCGCGGCGCGGGTGAAAGAATAGCGGACTCGTTGAGGTAGGCTGTAGATAAGAAAGCTAAGCGCATCACACATCACGCTGGGCAAGTTTGGCAGGCTAGCTGCAGAGCGCTCCACAGCTGCCGCGGCGCCGATTGGAGTCGCGCGCGTGGGAGGTTTCGCTGGTCCAGTGAGCCGGCAGTGCGAGGTTTAGGGCGCACTGTTTACTTTCCGCCGTCCACCGCGAAACATGGACAGGCTACAGACTGAGGTCGAAGGTATAGCAGCAACATTGAGACGCATCAATTGCCAGCGCTCAGAGTTGCACGTCGAGCTATCGCGCCGCACAGACGCCGAGTCGGTGCAGCTCCGTGGGCACGTCGAGCCGCTCGACAACACTCACGAGTGGCGCGCCGCTGTGGACAGCTTGATAGCACGCCATCTAGCGCGCTACCGCTTGGTGCTGCCGCGGCTCATTCGTCAGAACGAGCGCGTCGAGCACACGCTGCGGAAGATGGACCATGCGCGCCCGGCAATGAGCTGGCGCGTTCGCGAAATCGACGCGCTTCTCGCAGAGCTCCGCGACCAAGGCGTGACAATCACGGCCGAGGACATGAGCATGCACTTGTGGAACCAAATGCTGGACAAGCTGCGCGCCAAGCACGAGCCGGCGCAAAAGTGATGCGCGGCGGCGCAGACAATTTGGTTAAGTATTATCTACGTGGAGAAAGCGCGGATCGCGTCTTCTGATTGTGATCGATTGTGAGGTCGAGCGGCGCGATTGTGAGCCCTCGCTCTAATCGCTCCGGCTTATCAGCTGTTGTTTACGTACTGTAGTAATATCGATAGATGCCAAGAGCCAGGGCGGTGGTTTTCGAGAGCAGGGTGGTGGTTTTCGAGAGCAGGGCGGTGGTTTTCAACAAGTATTAAAAGAGCGTCGAACGGCGCAATTGACTCAGCATGGAGACTGTGCAATGGGGGAGCGACCGCCAGCGCTATTCGTTTAAACGGGGCACTGGCGCTGGCCCGTGGCTTGTTGTGATACACGGCGGCGCTTGGCGGGCGCCTGTGGTCACCGACGCCTCGGCCCACCACCTGATCCGCTGCGTTGAGGCCGCGCATCCCGAGAAATACGGCGGATACGCAAGCCTGGACTACCGCCTGACTCCAGACGTGGTGCACCCCGAGCATCTGCGAGACGTCGTTGAGGGCTTCACGAATCTCGTCAGCCGGTTCGGCGTGTCGCGCGTCGTGCTTGCGGGGCACAGCTGCGGCGCTTTCCTGGCCGGCCAGCTTGCCGAGGAGTACGGCAGCGTTGTGGACCGCATTGTCGCGCTCGAGGGCATCTACGACCTGCGCGACCTTGTCGATGAGTACCCGGACTACGCGGGCTTTGTAAACGACGCGTTCCCTAACGACTGGCCGCAGATCGACTGGGCGCGGCTGCCGCCCGTGACAGCCATCCACTCTAAGGAGGACGAGCTGCTGTCGTTGCGGCAGCCGAACTGGGTGGCCAAGCAGCGGCCGGTCGACCTTGTTGTGATTCCGCACGGCAAGCACGACGAGGTGTTTGAAGAGGTGGATCTCGGTAACCACTTCTAACTCCACCGGTCATGCATAGCCGCAGCCCACGCCCTGACCTCAGCCTGCGGCACAAAGCGGCCGCCCTTGCGCCGCCACGCGACGCAGGACAATATAAAAATGTATAACAAGTATGTCAGGATATATGCCACGATGATCAGCGGTGCGCGGCCGCGAGCCGCCGGCGCCCCCAGCGCGAGAATCGGAACCTAATTTTGGGCGGCCGCGCGGCCTGCCCTTGACCGGCCCTTGACCTCCGGAGCCACCGCCTGTCTTGATCCCCGCCCTTGCCCACAGGACTCTCTCCGTTACGCACCGGATATGGGTCTGTTTGACGTGCTCAAGGAGACCGTGGCCGGGTTGCTGGACGATGGCAGCAGCGATGCATCGCTGTACTCGCGCAAGCTCGGTCCGGACGAGCTCCTAAGGCTGCGCTTCCAGCTGCCCGAGCCCGAGGCCCTGATGGCTCAATTGAGCGCATCCGTCCAGCCCGTGCCGCTCGGCGCCGGCACCGCAACAATGAAGCCTGTCGACGACGTCTACGAGGGCAAGCTCTTCCTCAGTCAGAGCTTCCTTGTGTTCGAGTGCTACGGCGACCCGCGCCTGCTCAATTTCGTCGTGCCTCTCTCCACAATCCGCCGCGTCGAGCGCCTGCCTTCGCGCTCCTCGCTGTTCGCCCTCAAGGTGACGCTGTACCAGGACCTGCAGCTTCTGTTCCAGTTCGACAGCGTGTTCTCCAACTGCGAGGAGTTCTGCGGCCTGCTCGGCGCAAACCTGAAGAACCAGGTCCCGTTGGCCAAGCAGCTGCGCCAGATCAGCGCGACTTTCTACTCCGAGTTCCTGGTCGAGAGCGCCCGCCGCCGGCGCAAGGGCGAGACGCGCCAGCAGATCAGCGCCGACCTTGCCGTGCCTCCTGGCGGCTTGGGGCGCGAGTTCGGCTATCCCGGCGACGCAAAGCTCAGCCACGAACGCTCTAAAATGCGCCTCTGGCTCGAGTACTTCAGCGGGCATGGCCGTAACATCGGCCTCGTGCGCCAGCAAGGCTACTACAAGCTCATCCGCGTCGGGCTGCCCAACGCCCTGCGCGGCGAAATCTGGGAGCTGAGCTGCGGCTCCGTTCACGAGCGCATGAAGTCCAGGGCTCTCTATTCGAGTCTGCTGGAGGAAAACGCCGGCAAGACCTCGCTTGCTACGGAGGAAATTGCCAAGGATCTGAACCGTTCGCTCCCTGAGTACGCGGCTTACCAGACGCCTGAGGGCATCGAGAAGCTGCGGCGCGTGCTCGTGGCTTACAGTTGGATGTGTCCAGAGGTTGGCTACTGCCAAGCGATGAACATTGTTACCGCGGCCCTGCTCATTTTCCAGACTGAGGAGCAGGCCTTTTGGACACTGCATATGCTCGTGACGCGCATTCTGCCGGGCTACTATTCGCGTACAATGTACGGCATGCTCCTGGACCAGAAGGTCCTCGAGTGCCTTGTGGAGAAGACCATGCCCGTGCTGTGGCAACACTTCGTGCAAACAGACGTGCCACTCTCTGTCGTCTCGCTGCCCTGGTTCCTGTCCCTTTTCGTGAACTCGATGCCTATCCCCTACGCGTTTCGCATCATCGACATTCTCATGCTCGATGGCAGCCGCGTGCTCTTCCAAGTCTCGCTGGCCATTCTGCGCGTGAACGGAGATGCATTGCTCGAGGCCGAGGACAATACGGCAATCATCGAAGTTCTCAAGTCTTACTTCGACACGCTGAACCACCCAGCCAACCCGCGCGCGAACCCGGGCCTGCGCCAAGTGACTAAGTTCCAGGAACTCATGGTCACCGCGTTCAAGGAGTTCAGCGTCATTACCGACGACTGGGTGCACGAGCTGCGAGCCAAGAACGAAGCTCCAGTGTTGGCCGATATCGAGACGTATGCCAAGCGCACGCAGATCCGCAACATCTCTCCCAAGCCGAGCTGCCTTAGCAACGAAGTGGCGGGCGTCGTGTATGATAAGTTCTATGCCACAATGCAGGCCACGCGACCTGCGCTCGGTGGCAATCAGGGTGAGCTCAGCTTTTATCAGTTTGTCACCTTTATGAGCTCGCTTGCCGACTGGGCATCTCCGCAATATATAGCGCGCGATGAGGCCGAGAGGCACCCATTCTTCCGCCGTCTGTTTGCAAAGTGGGACTCGCGCGACCAAGGCTCATTGTGCCTGGCAGACTGTGTGCTCGGCCTTGACAAACTCGCCAACCCTGACATGATGGAGCTCATCAACTATTTCTTCTCACTTTACTGTAGTGACAAGGACGGGGGACTCACCTCGCAGGATATCCTTGATATTGCTGATGCCCTACTGCTTATCATGAGGCCCTACAGCCCAAAGAACGCGGCGCCTATGCTTCTTGACACTATCAGCCAAAACGCCCTGAGCAAACTCGGCGAGCTGGAGAGCGACGAGGCGAAGGCTGCGGCACTCGAGCGCGTCCAGCAGCAGCAGTCAGCGCGCTGCCTTGCTGCGGTCTCAAGCTTTATCCAGAGGGCTTACGACGTGGCTGGACTTAGGTCCGTGCAGCCACAGATCGGCGAGCGAGCAACCGTCTCGGAACCACAAGCGCTCATAGACCTTCCAGAAAACGAAAAGGAGACCGCACTAACCTTGAGCCTTCCGCATTTCCGTATGGTACTTCTTGCCGACGAGACACTGGAGCTGTTCTTCTCTGATACGCTGCAGTCCTCGCTGCGGTTGACGGAACGCGGCACTGGCGTACTCACTATGAAGGCCGAGCCAGGTATTTTCCGCTCCATGATGGATAACGTCATGCGCGACGGGCTCCGAATCGCCGACGGCTTATGGTCTCAAGGACCTGTTGGTGTCATAGACGCAAAGCAGGACGAGCTGGGCGACGATATGGCAGTGCAAGCTAGTGATCGGGCCCTGTTAGACTTGTGATATGCGTGTGGTATATATATTTATTTAGCATCGACTCCTTCCCTGTCTCTTCTTGTATGTTGTAGTCTTCCTTTTCCAATGAACTCAAATTAACGGTAGATAAACAGGATGCTGGCTAGTTAGGTGCTGGCTAGTGAGAAGTCGACAACTTTTCAGCAATTAATGAGGTGCGCTCGGTGAGTTTTTATTTAGAAGAAGCTTCGGGATCCACCCGGTAATATACAAAGGCAAGGTCCAAACAAAAATGCCGATAGACATGACAAGTATTGTGTTTGTTTGTTTGTTCGTTCGTTCGTTCTTTCGTTCGAGGGGGTGGTGGATGGGGGGCGTGCGTGTGTGCGTCATACATAAATTTGCTTAAGCGCGCTTTGCAAACATACGTTTGAAAAACCCGCTTTTCTTCTGCTTCGGCAGTTGCTCGGACTGAGATCGCGACTTAAACAGGTCCTTGACGTCGGTATTAGGAGAGAACATGTCACCCAGTGTGATCTTACCTCCCGAGCTGCTGCCACCGCCACCGCCACCGCTGTAGCCTTCATCTTCCGAGTCTGAGTCTGCTACGCGCGACCTGAATCCTCCGCCGCTACCATTGGAGCCTACGGCTGCCGGAGCACCAGAAAGCAGAGTTGCGGGATCCGGCCGGGCCTGATTCCGAAGCGAGTAGCTACGGAAGCCACCTGCCTGTGGCTTCGGTGGTGCAGACGCTGGGGCAACAGTCACCTGAGGTCGTGGCTGGTTCAGTAGAGATCCCTTCCGGTCCTGGCCGGTGCGCAGCGACGGAGTCTCTGGCTGTCTGAGCGACGTCATACGACGGTTAGGCCCAGGAGTACTGGCGAGCTTCTGTGTGGGCCGGCTCTGTTGTGGCCTGCTGTTGCGACTCTGACGCGTGAAAGAAGAGTCTGAGCGCAAGCTTGCCGCATCATCATCATCGTATTGGTCTGAGGAAGGGGCCAAAAGGGAACGGTAGTAGTGCTTGGGCTGGCCATTTTGGGCCGGCTGCACAGTACTAGTCTTGCTCCCCTTGACCGTGTTATTATCTCTGTCTTGGTTAAACTGCTGTTGCGCCAGGGCGAGGGCCTGTGCATACAGCTGGGCTTGGTTCGCGCTCTCCTCATCCTGTTGAGGGGGCTCCTGAGCTTGCATCCTTGTGCGCGCAGCGCTGCGAGCGGGTATGGCGGAGTCAGGAGCATCGACAAACTGGAGGTCGTCGTCACTGTTGTACTGCGAATCCCAAGTCCGCGACTGGGGATAAGGCAAGCCACCGCCAACGGTAGTGTGCGTGGGCCTAGCAGACGACGAGCGCTTCGAACGCAGACTCTGCTCCGAGGCACGCTTCGTGACAGCGAGGGGTGGTTGATTCATCACGAGCTGCGGCTGCTGCTTCTGCTGAGACTGCTGAGACTGCTTGACAGACTGCCTGGCCGGCTGCTTGGCCTGCTGCTGCTGGTATGGTTGCTGTCTTTGCTGACGGGCGCGAGCAGCAGCCGTTGCAGCAGCAAGGCCCGCAGGCTTGCGGGGCTCCGGCTCCTCGGGCTCGTTGTCATAATCGTAGCTCTCGTACACGAACTCCTTGTCGCCGCCGAAGCTAACCTTAGAAGGCTTGCTCTGCTGTGGCTCGTGAGAAGCGGGCTGGCGCAGGGCCGAACGGGCTGGCGACGACTCGCGGTGTTTTGACTGCGGCGGGACGGGCGGCACTAGCTCGTCGCCCTTCGGCGACGAAGGGGGGCTTGGCGTGGCATCACTAACGTCGGATAGACTGAAGCGGCCCTCATTCGAGGAGGCCGTGGCACCACTGTGAACGCTGCTCTGGCCGCTGTTCTGGCTACTCGGGCTCACGGGGGCCTGCTGGCGCGCCGGGGACTTGGCCGGCGAACGAATAGGCGAGCGTATTGGGATGTGGTTTGTGTCCTCTTCCTCCTCAGGGTCTTCACGAATGCCGCCGAGCTCGCTTTCTATAGAGTGCACACTGCTGCCGGCATCGATGTCATGGAATGGGCCGCGCGGGTGCCGCAGGGGCGATGCGACTGGAATGTCCTTGGACGTGACGATCTCGAACGAGCCCATTTGGCGGATCGTAGTGGTGGTGAGCGAGAGCGTGCGGCCGCTGGAGTCGCGGTTGGCCACGGTCTCGGTGCGCGTCAGCGAGTTTGACCGGCCCGAGTTGCTATTCAACGAGTTGAGACGCGGGCGGCCGACCATGCTGTTCTGGGGCGCGTAGAAGCGCTGCTGCGACTGTGACTGGGGAGAGTTGTAGACGACCTGGTGCGAGCGCGAGGTGAGCGAGTTCGCGCGCCGCGGTGGTGTGCTGTTGCTTAACGAGTAGGTGCGTCGCGGCGCGGGAGCATGGTGCACCGGTGTATTCGGCGTAACGCGGAAGTTACGAATAGCATCTGCGTCGGACTGATCGAGCGAGTGCCGGCGTATTGCCTCGGCTGCCGCCGAATTACCCAGCTGACGAGAATAGAACGCGTTTGCCGCGGCCGACGCAGACGCAGACGGCGTGCGAATCCCCGTGTTGTATTGGGCGGGGTCATAATGACCGCGCGAGCGTCTTCGAGAGAACATCTGCTGTGCTGGAGTCCGACCTAGGGGTTGTGCCGAGACGTCAACAATGTAAGGTAACAGGAGTTGTTGAAGCAGCGCGTGGCTGGGTTGAGTGAGGTCAGCAAGCCGCGTAATTATTAAGCCACCGACACAGTCGCGGTGGTATAGGGTACGGGCAAGGTACTTAAGAATTTGGTGGCCTGCGTGCAGCTCGCGCGCGACCTGCTGCGCGGTGCGAAAAAAGCCGCCGGCGCAGGTTGGGCCGAGCACCAAATTGGCGGTCGCGCCCACGGGGTAATTTCCCGGTATTTACCTGCTGCGTACAATGCGGCGATCATGTCAGAAGCCAAGACAATTTTAAGCGGGTAATCTCGGGTTCCGGTTGTCGCTGTATGGCTGCATGGTCTTATCAAACACCCCTGACGGCATTTTTCTTGTGGGCCAGCTGATCCTGAGACCTCGGCATACCACAGCCGTATTAAAATCAATTCGTGTGGTTAACCTTCAATTAATGTGTACTCAAAACTACTATAATACTGTTGCCATAATAGCAATGCCCGATTTTTCACGCGAGCACCCACATTTGGTCCCGCGGCGCACGCATGGGCCGCTATGAACTGCTGCATGCGTCTGCACTCCGGCGCATCATGTGATCTCTTGACCGCTAAAACAATACAGGAATATGTCGACTGTTGAGAGAAGTGGGCACTTTAGATCCGGCCGGTGCTGGGAAAGTCCATTTTTTCCCGGTGGCGGTCGGAACAATCGCCCGGAAGCGTGTTTCACACAGCGATGATGTGGCACGCAATGAGCGGGCCCGTCCAGGATATGATTAGCGTCGCTGCGAGCAGGAAAGGATACGACCACGGGGGGTTATTCAGTGTGGCCAGTAGCCTTTCTGCCGACGCTTCGACTGCTGTGGGTACTGCTGCTGTTGTTGCTGCTGCAGCCGCCGCTGTCTCTCTTTTTCTTGTTGTTTCAATATTCGCCGGGCACGGCGTGAGCGAGTCGACACATCCCGGCTGCTATTGCGGTACGTGTCGACTGCGCGCTGAATTAGGCCGCGCCGGTTTTGCAGGATCGGGTTGCGGAAAGCCAGGCGCCAGCCGACTTGGTTGCACAGCGTCTCGTAGTGCTGGCGATGTCCCTTGTACTCCTGTGGGGGCACCATGGCTCTCGGATAAATGCAGTTCTCCTCGCGAAACGCTTCGCTAAAAAGACTTTCATCAATATTGTCGATGTCGCACCGGATCTGGTACGAGCACTGGACCCGGTCTCGCGTGTACTCGAATTTGAGCCACGGTATGCCTTGCGCATCCGTGGTCATTTGCCCCATCCCTTCGAGTCCCAGCGTGGTTTCGGACGGCGACAGTGCTCCCAACGTAGAATCGTCGCCGCCGCTGGCCATGAGAGCCGGATCGGCTGTAGAGTCGCGATTTTCCAGCCCGCTGGCGCTGGCTGTCACGATCTGGGCAGGTGTCATGCTGCCCTCCATCGAGGGGCCCATGGCCTGCTCATACAGCGGGACAGCCGGACCCATGTACGGATAATACCCATATGCATAGCCTGCGGGTTTCCACGGTGGCATCTGCTGGTACATCTGGGGAAATGCCGGGGCAGGCATTCCCGGGAATGAGTGCGGCTGGGCGGCAGCGGCCTGGTAAGCCGACTCTCGAAACTGGCCCGTGGGGTCGGACATAGCTCCGAATTCCGAGGTCGATACAGCGTAAGGTGTTGGCATGGCAATCATTCCCGGAGGCGCCCCCGAAGCGCCGCCGGGAAGTACATTCTGGCCGTACGGATCGGTGTCGTAATACTGCCGCACTGTGCTGGGCTCGAGCGGTGTAGCAGGGACACCAGCAGGCCGAGTGAGTGGTGGCGGATTAGTGGCAAGCGACTCGGCCAGAGCAGAGCTGCCCATGCTCGGCCCTGCTGCGCCAGGGCCCGATGCGGACGGGCCCACTGTTGACGTTGTCGTAGACGTCATGGCGCTTGCGACGGCCGCGTCGGTGCTGACTCCACTCGAACCACCTGTGCTCGAGCCAACTGTGCTTGATCCAACCGTACTCGAGCCCTTCGGGCTCGACGGACCGGTCGTGGGGCTCATGAATGCCGGGCTCGAGCCTGTGTATGCAGCAGACGCCGTAGTCGGGCTTGCTGTACCCGGCGCCGACGCTGGTACAAGGCCGCGGTCCGCACTGACGTAGAGCACACCATTGGCGTCGTACCAGTGCGGCTCTGCGTAAACAGGGTTGCTCGATGCGGCCGCAGGCCCGGCTTCAATCCGCTGGGGCATGCCTCGGTCTGCGTACATGACGTATGGGCGCGGTGCACCGGACGCGACGAGCGGCTGGCGCGCGTCCGCACGCTCAGCAGAAGGCGGATTGGGGAAGGGGAGGCGCGGCTGGTGCTGCTCCACAAGGTGCGCGCGGCGTGTCTTGGCATCTTCTATTTGTCCGGTGGGCGTCAAGGATGCTGCATCCTGGGGCGGCGCGCTTAGGTGCGGGTAGGTGGCGGGCGCCGGGCCCTCGGGGCCGAGGGGCGGCTGAGAAGATAGTTCTGAGGTAGACGGGTCCCTATTCTTGCGTCGGTTCTGTTTATCTGTAGTGGAGGGTGGCCCCATCGTCTGTGCAGAGGCCTGCGGGAACTTACACGAGCAAGAGCGCTTATAGGCGCAAATTCACCTTTTGTCTGATTGTGGCACGCCGCCATCGATTGGCGCCGAATGGCGCGGAAACAGGCTCGATACAACTGGATAAAAAGGGCAGGCACGACGGCACAAGCGATTGGCCTCGTTGGCGGTCGCAGTTTTCAGCGGCTGTAGGCAGTCAACAGCAGACTAGTGATGCGCCAGCAGTTCGTTAGACTCAGCAGCAGCGTGCTAGTCTGGCTATCGTTCCCCTCAAGGCAATAGCTGCTGCTTCACGAAGGCAGAAGAAACAAAAGAGTATGGTGTCCCCTGACCCCTGCAGAGCTACATCGGCCCTATTTTTCGGAACCCCTATGCAGGCAAAAAAGGATATGGTTGGGGGGGACCGGGGGGCCTGCAGCAGCCTGCAATGACAGCCACCATCTGACCTCGTTTCTGCCCGGCCACGCCTCGAGGCCCCTTCCGTTTTTCGCTGTTCGCCCCTACCGCCGCGTCTCACAACCCTGAGTACGCACAGTCTCTCTGTGCTATATTTGCCCTAGGTGCCACGCGCCATTGGCACTGACAGAACGTCACGTCCTGCTGCCTGATTCGCTAGCAGCACCGCACGTTCGAGCTGCGGACACAGCCTGCTGCACGGCCGGCCTGCAGTGGACATCAAACCCTGCATCTTTCGAGTCCATGTACGCTGAGAGTTACTGCAGGACATGACAAACACCACTATCTGTGCTTCGATTTAGGGTCATGACAAGGCAATTCAAGCCGTGCATAAGCGCCATCAGACCCTGCTGTGATCATCGTACTGAGATGCGACATCTGCACGCCTACGGCGATGTCCCCCTGCTGCTTAAAGCATAATGCGCGTCCTTAACTGCCAAATCTTTTCCGGCGGGATCCTACGAAAATGCAGTCTGTCTGGAAGCCCACCCAGCATATCTGGGCCGGAATCGGCCGCGGAAGGCGCCGGATTAAGCTGCTATTCCGGCTGCAGGCCAGAAGCTTCGTTTCGGCCCTCTCGTACGCCGCACCGATACGCAGAAACCCTCATTGTCCAGGGCTAGGAACTGTTTGAGATCGTGATATGCACTACAGAGGTTTAGAATATTCGACTCACTGACAGTCGCTAAAGTTGCCGCTTCTGCGGCGTATCACGTCAGATGCTTCCTTGTTTATAGTAAAGCGAGTATTTTATTACATCTTACCCGACCCTGTGCTGCCGCAAGTGTTTTTAGCGCACATCCCTCCCCGCATTCACAAACGCCTCGAGCACGTCACGCTGCCGGGTTCCAAAATTTAGGTTGTATTAGGTAATGCAGATGCGGTTCTAGGGCAGATACACGGCTCAGCGGGGAGGGTGACGACACGGGTAGATGAGCCGATGGTGCACCATCTGAGGCCTGTACGGCCCGAAGTCGTCACGCAAGCTCATTTTCCCAAAGTTTTGGCGGTTTGGGGTGCCACTGACACCATGCGCCGACTTCAGTGACGTGAGAAAGGGTTGCATAATACACATGCCCGAGGGTGCATGCGTATCGCAAGATAACAACTTAAACCCCAACCCCGATACCCATGTCGTTATGCGCATAACCGCCTTAAGAGCAAGAGTCAGAACCAGCGCAACTCTGATTCCTGCAGATTCTAGTAGCAAAGACCCTTGGTGGGCCTGGGAAGCTGTGTCGCTCTTCCCTTTTAACCCAGCTGAGCTCTTCTCGCGTGCAGCACACATGCATACAACCGCCGCCTGCGTCAATAATCGAATGATCGTCGGCGACGGGGCGGCGGTGCCGCGTTAATGACTAGCACAAGGGTTGGGTCTGCTTACATGCATGCAGTATGGAGGCGGGGACAGGGGAGGTCCGTTCGAGGATCACTGCGTCTAAATGCTTATGCAGGCCTTAAATCCGCACCATAGGGCCATTCTCTGACGAAAAAAAGTCGGCGCAAGGCCCTGCGGCCACATTACTACTACGTACATCAGCATCTGTTTCGCTGGGCGCCCAAGCTGAGCCCAGCGACAGATCGGCGCAACCTACAAACCCATAATATCTCGCTATACAGCCGCATTTGCGCCGCCGTTCACACCGTGATGCCAAGTCTTCCCTTGGCGGCTGATCTGCACCCGGCCAAGCATGTCTCAATCGACCCGAGTCTGCGGCATGGCGTTTAGAAAATATATGCAGTGCTGTGCCCTACAGGTGCCGTAAAGATCGCTAACCGCCTTGCGTTAAATCTTAGCCACCCGCCTTTGCTGGCGCCTCAGTGTCGCCCTAGCCGCCGCCTGAGTCCCTGTCGCCTAATGGGGCCCGGGAAAGCTCGTATTCCGTCGACATTGCTTCGTCAGCAGCCTGCGTGATAAAGTCACGCACAGTCAGCCGCAAGCATGGAAACCCGCGAGACGCGGCTAACACCGCGCTCCTTACCCACGCCGCTGGCAGAGCCGCTCTATTAGGCACTCCACAAGCCGCACCGCGCTCGGCTTTTTTTTTCTCGCTCTTGTTGGTCTATGTGCTCATGATCGCCACGATACGGCCGCATTCATGCTCGTCGATCACCCTCGTCCCATCTCGGAAAGGGTCGACCGCGAGAGTGTCCATACCTGCTGCACGTGGTCAGTGCGGTAGGACTGCATGCTGTTAATAGTGCGGTCAATGAGTGCTGTCATAAATTTCAACACGCTCCGCCTCGACTTTGCATTACTGGGACCCCGTCGTCTCAAAGTCTTCATCCGTGGTGGGACATGGTTATAGTATATACTCAAGCCGCGTGCTGCTGTGGGCGATTTAGGTTAGATTAGAGCCGGTTCGCTTCGGCGACCACATCGCGCCCTTGCCCTATGGTGGCACGTAAACAAACTCTTTGGAAACTAATATCAAAACTGTAACTTTATCACCCATACGCAAGCTGGATTGAAAAAAGACCTGCGTACAACTCGTCTCGTTTCTTTTTGTCGTCTGCATCTGGTGCAATTGAACACACGAATGCTGGCCGCGTCTGGTAACAGTGCTATAGGCGTTTCCAGTCGTGGTGCTTCTCCTCGTATCGGCCAAACTTCCCCTAAGTTCAGCTCACATGCCGAGCATTCTTCGGTGGGCCCCGCAACTGACACAATTGATCGTGTTGGTGGCGGTGGTCATCCGAGTTCGCGCCATGGCTTCCTCATGGAGTGTGCGGCCAGCTCAGGCCCACGAAAACAATACATCCCTGAAGAAACCGGGCATAATGAGGCAGAGCGCATTTCACGCTCTGTACTTAGGTCCTTAGAAGGTGATTCCGAGTCGAGAGCTACAGGGTCTGGCGCGGAAATGCAAAGTTCCGCTGCTGGGTCACCTTCCTTGTATGCGACGTATTCATTACCTTTGCCACCAGTTATACCTTATTCCATTCCATCGGAATCAATTGCCGAGCCTTCTGCTCAGTATGCGATTTCGCGCCGCGAGAAATTGCCTGAAGGTCTACCCAAAATCGTGCACGCTGCAAACACAGCACCGCACGACATGAGGAAAGGCAAGCCAGTGCAAATTGTTCGGAGCTCAGCAAGCACCCCACCTTCGCTGCATCAGTTATTCTCTCTGCCCCATTTGTCCCGTGGTGTCGACGTTGGGTCTGATTTCCGGTCTATGTGCGAGCACATCTGGCGTTACAACGATCAAAAAACATCCCTATATCTGCAAGAGCGGCTAAAGTGTTGTGTTCCTGGCGAATATGAACAGCTTGTTGCAGCCATATTCGAAAACGCCATGCCTCTAATGGTCCATCGCTTTGGAAACTTTCTTGTTCAATGCATGTTACAGTTAGCCAAACCAAACGAGATTGCAGATTTTGCAAAGCTCTTAGAGGGCCATGTGGCTGAGCTGGCCAAGGATCAATTTTGTTGCCACGTTATCCAGCGACTTCTGGACATCAGCTCGGTTGTAATCCAAGCTACTATCGCAGCAGAGTTGTTGGACGACGTAGTCGACACAATGTGCTCAACCTCAGGAAGCCATGTTTGGCAGAAGCTTCTACATCTCCCGTGGAAGTACGACATGCCGCCTATCACGGTTCATGCAAACAACGCGGTGCACCTTCCGCCCAACCGACATGGATGGCTTACAATTGCCAAAACAGAAGCAGGATGTGCGACCATCAAGAGCTTCCTTGGTGTTGGTTCTGCAGGGCCCGAGCGTCAGCAATGTCTCGATGAGTTACTTGAAGCATTCGGCAGTCTTATGGTTGATCCGATTGGAAGCGTTTTGGCCTCACGCGTGGCTATGATCGCTGCAAGCCGCTCCCGTGCCCTGGCAGTCATTTTTTCAAACGCGCACGCATATGCGAAGCATCCTGTGGCCAGCGAAGTCCTGATCACGCTTCTTCATTTCAAGATTCCCAGCTTCCCATCGCGGCTAGGCGGTGCCCTGGCGCCGTTTCGCTCAGACTTGTACGACTCGCATTACGGACGGCAGGTTCTCGCCGCTCTAGATCAGGCCCAGGGGCGTAATTAATCATACATCAATCCTTCTAATCTAAGTAATTTTGTTATCTTTCCCTTGTCTTTAGGCGTGAACCGTGTATATATGCTGCGGTGCACGCTCGCTTAGTATGAATGCGTGGTCGACCCTACCCTCAAATCGTCGCGTCGCGCACCGCGACTCACTGTACGACAAAAAATATAAATGCATGCTGCGTGAGCGATGGACGATATTGCAGTGGTGCAATAAAGTGTGCAAGTACATTGGGCGAAAGCCTAATGAGCCGCTTGCTCCTCTGCTAGCTCGAAATACCAGGCTCCCGCACATTGACAAGATCGCATATGAACCACCTGACCCCCGAGTACCAGAATTCATGGAGGCCTTGAGCGGGCCTGCAGAGCGTAGCCAAAGGCTTCTGATGCAGTGGATGCCTAGCCTAAGCCCCAATACCCTTGAGGAATTTGCGTTAGTACTGGCCTTGCACAAAGGTGTTGGTGCAATACCTATAGGAGTGGAGGTTCGCCTTAAGCGGCTCGGAATATTCGCAAATCTGACCCAGTTGCTTAACAGAAAGGATAAGAGTCAGACAGTGCCTGAAATAGGTCCACAGTCTTGTCCTGTTGATCTGTTAAGGCTACCCTTGCCTGAATGTGGTACTCACAATAAACAGAAATTCATCGACAGCGCAATGAGCTTCGGTCCACTGTTGACACGGCTACAGAAATCTTGGGAGCAAGAGTTGTGCCGCGTGTCTACGCGTGGTACTAAAGACGCTGTATTGGATCTATATCTCCCTTTTGCAGAACAATGCGCGATCATCTCTCGTGAACTTACACTACTAAGCGCAGAGATAGCTGGCACACCATTTCCGCGAAGCCTTTCCAAGGTTTGTCGTAAGCTTGGTGATGCTCTTGAGCATCGTTTGCTGGAGAATGTGGCCCGCTCGAAGGGGATTCCTTACATACACCGTCGTTCTCACTTTCTGTGGGGGCTACTTAAGCAGCCGCGGTGGAACTCCAAGCAACGTATTATCAAGGGCGCATGGTGGATTGAGCAGGCCCTGAAGCAGTGCCGCTTTGATATGCTTTACCAAGGACGTTCAGTGAGTCGTCCTGCGTTTTGGCGAACGTGGCATATGTCCGGTTCCACTAAACGGGGCATTTTTGTACTGAACCATTCGCTCCTGAACCTTTTACGCCCTGACCAAAAAGCCGCTACCACTTTCATCACAGGTGCCCAAATCCCTTTGCTTGTGAAGCCAAGATCGTGGACCGGGCTGCGCGCCACCACTGATCCCCTTGCGTCGCGTGAGCTTACGCTCATCGCCACAAATGGACACAGTACTGAAGGCCAGTCTACTATCAGAGAGGCTATTGCTTCAGGGGCAATGCAGCCGCATTTAGATGGTCTGAACCGAATCAGCCAGCAGGCCTGGCAGATTAATACTAAAGTGTTGAAGGTTCTTAGCAAACTTGGACCGGACGCACTCACCACCGATGACAGCAATGTAAACCTGTCAGCACAATGGCAGCAAGTGCTTCAGATCACGCAGGCGCTAGGGAACCAGGAGTTCTACTTGCCCATGTATCTGGACTTCCGAGGTCGCGCGTACGCGTTTAGCGGCACGATCCTGAACTACATGGGTAAAGACCCGCTGCGTGCGCTTTTCCTTTTCGGTGACAAAAAGCCCTTGGGCGACAACGGACTACATTGGCTCGAGGTTCATATGGCGAACATGTATGGCCGGTGTAAGAGCCAGAGTGACGCGCAGAAGCGTCACTGGGTTGAGGCCAATCGCGAGAGCGTTGTGCGCAGCGCACTCGATCCTCTGCAAACTAGCTGGTGGAAGTCAGCTGCCAAGCCATTCCAGACATTAGCGGCGTGCTTTGAGTTACGTGAAGCGTGGGCTAGTGCAGACCCTAGAACTTTTAAGTCACAGCTTCCAATTCAGCTTGATGGGACTTGTAACGGGCTCCAACATCTTGTGTCGCTCGCCCGTGATGAGAAAAATGCTGAGCACGTCAATATAGTGAGACGCAGCGACAATCAATGTGGCGATGTGTATGCCGCGGCAGCGCGAGCGGCCTCAGGGGAGCATTGCATCATTGAGCGGTGCATGGTGAAAGATGCAGTCATGACGTTCTTTTATGGTGCGTCACTGTATCATATGCTTGAGAGCCTGCGAAGTCATGGCGTTCCAGCGCCGCAAGAAGTGGCGCAGCGTATTAGCGGATGCCTGAATACCATGTTCGCAAAAGAGCGAGCAATACAGCACTGGCTACTGGAGTGCGCGCGCCGTATTACTAGCTCGTGTAGAGCGGACCAACCTCTAGGCATGACTGCGGTGAGCTGGACCTCACCGTTGGGCATGCCTGTTGTGCAGCCGTACGTCCAACCAAAGCTTATGGCAGTACGCACGCCGCTGCAAGCATTCTATCTGCCTTCTGAGTATCATCAGGCGCCGGTTGATCGCGAAAAGCAACTTGCTGGTATTGTTGCGAATTTTGTGCACAGTTTGGACGCAGCGCACATGCTGGCCACGGCGAGTGCCCTGCCGGAAGGTGTCAGTTTTGTTGCTGTGCACGACAGTTTCTGGGCCCGTGCTGGAGATGTGCCTGTGCTAGGGCGCGTTCTGCGCGAGCAGTTTGCACGGCTGCACGGCCCGGACTTGCTAGCAGAGCTGAAGCAAGAATGGGAAGAGCGGTTCCGCGGGTTTCTGGTCCTAGGCAAGATACACCAGGACTCTCCCTTTTATGAGCAGGTGCGGCGCTTGCGCGGTGGTGTGATTGCCGGCCGCAAGCAGCAAGCGTGCCTGGACAATGAGCTGCGGCAATGGTACGAAGGCACGCCGCTATTGTTGCCTAAGGCCAAGGCTAGCTGGGAGCATGGTGTTCCGTTTCTAGGCAGCCCGGGGAAGCCTGCCCTTAAGTTTTGGTTTCCGCTCGAGTTTCCGGAGCCGCCAGCGCGCGGGACTCTCGACGTGCGCGCCGTAATGGACTCCCCCTATTTCTTTAGCTAGCCAGGACACTTTTATTGTAAAGCAAGGACGTCATCGTTAATTTTGTAGATAGCCATTAGAAAACATAACATGGTCAGGGTTCGAGCGGGTTTTGAGACGCCGCTACGTGAGGATTGTGACCGCAATCGCAAGCGCTAATGCCGGATCAAAGCCCGTGGACTTCTCGCGCAGCCAGACCTTTTCCGCGGTCGAAACAGGCTCACGCGGCGAGAAGCCTAAGACGGTGGCAACCCAACTCATGTGGGGGACGCGCCACGGCCACTTCGTGTCTGATAGGGACGCGTCCGACGAGATTGTGTCCGAGCGGGACTTGCGTCCGATGTGGAGCACGCGGTCGCTCGACTCGGAGTCGGAGCTCGACTCCGAGCTATCCGAGCTCGGGGCCACGCTCGCCGAGCGGCTCGGCGCGACACTCGACTGTTGGCTGTGCGGCCGGCGGGTGTGCGTGTGGCCGTACTTGTGGGGCTCGTAGCCCTCGCCAATCTCGAGTCCGGCGTGCAGGGCGAGGCGCGAGCCTGTGCGGTAAAGCAGGTTCGAGTGCTCTGGCGCGGGCTGCTTCCGCCGCGCGTAGTAATCCTGGAGCTGGTCGAAAGCCTGCGGCGGCTCCTCCTCGGCCTCGTCGCCGTGGATGTAGAACTTGCTCACGTCGTTCTGCGGCTCGCGCTGGCGCTTGTGTTCGCGCGCGAGCTCGGCAAGCGAGGACGTGCGCTGCAGCAGCAATGGCCTGCCGTTCACGATGTATGAGTTGCGCGTTGAGTTTGGCGCCGTGTGCGAATGCGCGCGCCCGCTCAATTCTCCATCTGCTGGCTCCTGCATTGTCGGGGAAGAAGAATGTGGGGTGCTGCGCCACGTGATGGCGGCGCGCGTTTATAGAGAGACTCGCCAGCATGTGGATGTCTCGTCAGTGAGCTGGGCGTTGAAATAAGCAGGTGGAAGCATGTGGCTCGGGCGCATGGTTTGTGGCCGACTCTGCGCCCTATACATTAAAAAACGGCTACAATGCACTTAAGCCTAATGTCTACGTATGCAACGAAGGTCCTATGTATAGCAAGAATACACGCTGTGCGGCGCTGTAGGGTCCAATGCACGGCCTAGAGCTCCTTCTTGCTGTCTCCACTGCTGTTTTCCTCCTTCGCCGGCTCCTTCGCGCCTTTCTTCTGGGCCTCCTTTTCGGCCTCGAGCGGTCCTCCCTTCTCGGCTCCGACTCCAGCCTCATTCGGCATCTGCGAGGTCAGCGGCTGGTGCGTGATAGGCTCGAGCTTGTTGCCCTTTTCGTCGTACAGATCCCTCTTTATGCCGCCGTGCCCGGTGCGCGGAAACACCGTTGGGCCGTGGCCGAGCCCGTGGACGCGCCGCAGCGGGACCTGCACGACGCCGGGAATTCTCGAAGGCTGGTCGTGCTTCTCGTGCTCGCCCGCAGGCTCCTTGTGCTCCGCATTGCTCGGCTCGCTGCTGCTCATTGTGCAATACAGGAGAAGGCTAAGTCGCTATGTGGCAATCATGTGTGCGCAGCCACAATGGCGCGGCGATCAGCTGAGTACGCACGACGCACATAGGAACCCTTGGACCCTTGAGTCACGTACGGCCGCTAAGGTATTGCGGAACGACCTTCCGCACGGCCGCGTACGAACAGCGATGCAGAGCTAACAGCAGACTAAACTATATTAATTCGCTATGAACAGAATGCCGGCGTCTAGTCTATGAGAATGTGCCGCAGCGGGTCGTTGTCAGACAGCTCGTGGACGACGTCCGTAACTTGCGCGCGCGAGCTGATTTTGCGCAGGCCAAACTCGTCGCGGTAGCCCTCGGAGCTCTTGTTTCCAGCCGCCCCGCCGCCGCCGCGCGACACGCGCACGTTGCCGTGGCTTCCCAGGCCTTTCTTGCCGCACAGCCCCGTCACGGCAACAAGCCCTGCCGCCTCCAGCGCATTCACAACCTCCATGTACTCCGGGTACGCGAGGCTGTTGACCGCAGGATTGTTCTGGCACCGCTGCTCGTACTCCTGGAACGCGTGCAAAACGGTCACGTTGGGTACGGTGCTGGCTCGCTCCGTCTTCAACAGCACACAGAGCACGGCGCGCTGCTGGAAATTCAGCAGCTGGAGCCGCTCTCTTGCGTCGATGCCGCCAAATGCTGCCGCGCACACCTTGGCCACATGCGCCGTTGTGACCAGCGGCTCTCCCAGCTCCTCGACGACCTCGATTGCGCGGCGACAAATGTCGAACGCCTTGCGCAGGTCGCCAGAGTTGGCGGCCGTCTTGGCCGCGCAGATCCTGACCGCCGCCGGGTGCATTAGCGGCGCCGGTAGTGTGTTGAGGCGCGCCTCAATGATGCTTGTGATGCCCTGCGCCGTGTACGGCTTGAACGCTAATACCTGCGGCCGCAGCTTGTGCGCCTGAAGCCGCGGAAGAAACCGGTCCGTGAGGTCTATGGCGTTCGCGATGCCAATCATCAACAAGTTTGTTTGCCCGCAAGCCCACTCGAAGATGCGAAATAGAACCTCCTGGTCCGTCGTGACAATCCGATCAAGCTCGTCCATGACCACAATGTGAGTGCGGTCCGGACGCGTGAACTCATCGCGCAGAAGCTCGAGTGCCTGGTGCTTGTCTTTCTGGGACTGGCGCTCTAGGTATTCAAACTCCTTGGCAATGAGTGCATAGGTTTGGTCGGGCTTGTCAATGGTCATGCAGTTGATCGTGGCAACACGTGTGTTCTTGTCATGCTTAAGGGAGCCCAGAATCTCGGATACTAAGGCAGACTTGCCTGTTCCTGGTAGCCCCGACACGTATAGCGCACCACTTGCCCGTGTTTCCATGCAGTGCTGGATCTTCTCGCTGATCTCCTTGCGCTCCTCCACGCGGCCGACGACTCCCCGCGTCTTCGATCCGCGCTGGAACAGCGCCTTACCCTCGAAAAATAGGTCCGTCTCGCTCTCGTTAACCCGGCGTCTCTTGGACTCTCGGGTGGGAGTCGGCGGTGCCTCGTCTTCTGGTAGCTCACCAGCGGACGTGTGTGTCGAGGAACCGTCCTGCAGTCCCTCCAATTTTAGCTTGGGCATTGGTCCGAGATCGCGCGTCTTCCTTGGTGGTGTTGGCGACGGCGTCAAAAGGCCGTTCTGATTCTGTCTCGGCTTCGTTGGCGTTGAAGGCGCCGAGCCCTTTCTAGGAGTCGACGGCTCCCTCCGGACTTTCGCCTTTTTCAACGGCGACCCAAACATTGATAGTCGGCCTACGCTACCGAGTTTCGTCGCGTAGTTATAAGTGCTAATTACTGTACCCAGCCGCTCCATTAAACCACCTTAGTAAGGATGCGACGCGTCGAAGGTTGCCCTACCCTTAATTACACCGAACCCTGGAGAATTGGTTTTAGCTGAGCGTGTCGCGAATCACTGAGCACAACACGCGTCATCCAGCGGCGCATTCTCAGATCCGATGTGAGTAAGCGCCCATATTCTCAAAACACCCGCAGATAAAGCTGTAGGTTACTCTCGCGACCTTTGATACGTATTTGCACTACATACTACTCGTAGATGGCTAGTACTCATGGTTGACTTCCTGCAAACTGAGCAGAACTGTCCTTCGACTAAACCTCATATCCCGTTATCATGTGGTAACTTTCAACAACCTGGTTTAAGCAGTCACCGAATGTGGTATGATATTCTACCACGATGAAGCCTTGCCTAAAGAAGCAATGGATAGAAGGTTATAACACCGAATGTATGCTTAGAAAGCTCTAAGTGCAGGTAGCCATGAAAGCGATAAACTCAGAGTTCAGAATTGCTGAGGCTCCAATTCCTCATCCGAAAGCCAACGAGGCCCTCGTACGGGTGCATAGCTTTGGGATATCATACAGTGACCTGCAGCTCAAAGACGTGCTCCCCGTGCGAGAACTTGGTATAGAATTCAGCGGCACGATTGATAGTTTTGGTGGAACTGACCAAGCGGGTTTCCGTGTCGGTCAAAGTGTGTACGGTTTAGCTATTGCTGGCGGTGCCTTCGCGGAGTATGTTGTATGCCCACTGGACACGCTCTGTCCGTTACCGCTAGGAGTCAGCTATACCGCCGCTGCGAGCATAGCCACTTCGTGGTTCGGTGCCCTTCAACTCCTCAAGCACGACGCCGAGATGAAGAAGCGTGACAAGATTCTTGTATTCAATGCCATGTGTCCTCTAGGGCAAACCGTTGTTGAGCTTGCTCAGGTTCTAGGATGCCGTCGGGTTTTTGCCCTGGTTCATACTGAAGCGGCATTGGAAACGGTTAAGAACCACTTAACTTTCAGGACCGCGCTCCCGGATGAGGTCGTGCCTCTAGTCGACGTACATGGTATCGAGAAAGTAGTGTCAAGCTACGGTGATGGTGGCATTGCTGCAGTTATTGACTTGCGCACAAAGCCAGACCTTTCTCAGGGAATTGGGCTACTAAAGGAGGACGGCCGTATCGCCATAACGAGCATAGCTCCAAGATTGACAGAACAAGATTTGACTACTGTTGTTTTCAAAAGGCTTAGATTACACGGCGTCACATTTCGAGCGCGAACACCAGTATTTTACAGAGATTACCGAGACTTCATTGTGAAGCATTTGAATCCAAAGTTTCTCAATGGCCAACTCAAAACTCGTATCGCAGCAGTATACCATTGGAAAGATATCCAGAAAGCTTTTGAGTTTGTTGCCCGCAACAGGGAGGCAGTAGGGAGAGTAGTGTGCAATATAGTCCCTGATATCTGAGCTACATGACAGCCGCGGCTGGTACCATCAACAGAAGGCAAAGGGCAGTGAATGCCATAGGTTGGGAAAAAGAGGCACTGTTAGACACGCCCTTAGACTTCTTGACGACTTTGTTCGACTTATCATGAACATCAAGTCTCGTGGACTCAACGCCTTCACTTGCACGGGGGGTGGCCACCGTGGACCCACTAGACCGCGTTGTAGAATCAGATCCAGAGATTACCGAGGGAAGAGTGGTTCCGTTATCTTGAGTATTGGTGCTGGAATGCGACCTGTGGTGCTCTTTGATGTTGATGAAAATCGTTTCAGTTGGCCGATTTGTCGAGCTTTTGGTCGTAAGACTGGCTGTGGTTGTTATTCCACGACCGACTTCAAGAATTGTAAAGTAGGGGCTAAAATTCGCTATCGACGGATCACGGCTATCGTGAACCATCAATGATAAGGCCGTGCTCGTTTTTGTAGATCTCGGAACATTCCATAAGTAACTTCCCGAGTTTGGCACATTGGTGTCTATCACCATCACGGTCTCGAGATTTCCCTGTCCACCCGTCTTGAGCACGAGGTCGACAGTGGGAATAGCTGAGCTCGGTTTCCACTGCAACTCAAAAGAGTCACCTGCATTGACTACCTCCCCAAGCCGTGGCTGCAAAACGGCCAATGCAGAGTAAGCACCTACCTGAGCACGAACCAACGAGGCCAGTAAAAGGACCAGGCAAAACATGCTTGCGAACCACTTGACTTTCTAAAGGCATTTTAAGTATCTTATGTGTCTGCACGGGGCCCTTACCCATATGCAGCGAGACCGCGGTGCGAGCTACCTAATCTAGCAGTACAATTTGTCGCGAGTGACAGGTCTTCAGATGCCAGGCACACAGAATACATTCTAAATCTGTCCATGTTGTCATTAAGTGAGTGAGGAGTATGTAGAGCGATAAGGAGTGGAAAGGGAACTGCAACTTCTGCACATTAAACCACAAAGGCCTGTCTCCCCTATGACGCCGCACCATGAACTAACGAAGTTCAAATCGAATCAGTCATTCCGTGGGGAGTGACTTTAAAAAGGTTGGGTCTGCTGCCAGCCGTGTCCGGAATTTGTTCCACCAATCATCGAATGCCTTGATTGGAACGCGGCTCTGCGAGTCCACAAAACTGGCCAAGTAATTATAGACATTGCGGACGATTTTGTTGGCCAACGTTGCGACGTCGTCGGGGTTTTGCGGGGCGGGCGAAGTACCAGAGCCCGGAGGTGCTGCCGAAATCGGCTTCGGCCGTTTTGCCGCCATCTTCTGCTGCGCAAGATACTGCTCTACAAGGCCCGCTGCCTCAATAGAGATCCCAAATGTCATAGCCGTGTTTTGTGATTGGGCAACATCGTCATCGTCATCGACCATTTCATCAACATCGTTTACTGCCGAGTTTGCCGTGCCCATATTAAGCCTGAAGATGGCAGACTGCTTGGTTGCGCTTAACGCTCCTAGTAGCTGAAACTCCTCTACACCGGGGAGCTGCACATATACAGCAGCAGCATATTCAGCCGGCAGAGCAGCGCCTGGGAGCAAAAAGAGGGCAATGTAATTAATTCGCGAGGCATCGGGGATGGTAAACACAAATTTCGTAGGCTCAACCTGCTTGATGTTTGTTTCAATGGGCCGTCCACCACACACGTAGCCGAACATTTCCACGGGGATTCACACGCTCTTCGTAACGGTTATTATGGTTGTTTGCCGGCGGTCGTGGGCATCAAGGGTTAGGGTGTCGAGAGCATTCGATCCTCAAGTTCTGGAAAATTTCCTTTCCATAATCAAAGGGGTGCCAGAAAGGCTCAGGCAGGTTCCACCGTGGCCTCGTGCCGATACTTGTGCCCCAGAGTAACGTCAGGACAATACATATTTCCAGCATGCACTCGCAGTTTTGAGGGCATTGTTGTGTGTTGGCAAGAAGAGCCTGCGACACACTCCCGCTATTCTAGAGTTTTTTAAATTTGTCTACGTACAGTATACAAAGGATGTGGCACACCCAGCAAAAAGATAAATGTCGCCGTCAAATTCTTGGGCCGGCGGACAATTTCCGTGCTCACCCCATCCCCATGTTTCCACTGTTTGGCCAATGCGGTACAAGCCATGTTCGCTGCCCAGAGTCACGGCTTGCGGATTAGACGGAGCGTCTAGCTGTCCGTGAGAGTTGTTCCCGAACGCTCTACCACTCGGCAAAAGTAGCACACTTGACCAGCCCGCCAGCAGGCTTGTATCGTTGTGCGCCTCAATTGTGCTCGCCTCGAAGCCACGCGAATTGCCCAGTATATGGAGCCGCCCCGCGTAAAGTAAGGCCGTAAAATCACGACCACAGGCATACGAGGATGCTGTAAAATGCGCAGTCGAGCGTTCTGAAACGAGTGTGGGCCGGTCTACCACCGCATTCAGGCAATTGAGCTGCCCTTTTCGTGACACGCCCCAGCCCCATAAAGACCCATCAGAAAGACACAGAACAGTGTGGGCCATACCGCTTTTCACGCAGACAATCTCTGCTGGAGGATGCCAGTCTATTTGAGCGAGACATGCAGTTGAAACAGGCCCTAGGCCCAGTTCTCCTTTTTGGCCCTCGCCAGAAACAAAAATTCCATTCTGCTCGTCCACCAGAACAGAAAAAGCCCACCCTGCTGAACACAGCTTCCACTTGCGATTATGAGGATGCTCAATGGGAGCGAATACAGCGCCCCGAGATACGTGTGCCCTGCCCGAGCTCTGCTCCACAATAACTGTGTGATTGCCTCCACCTGCAAGGCTGATGGGCCCCGACAATTCGACGGGAACTGATGTCCATTGCGACAGGTCATCATCATGGCCTACACCGAGCTGACCTTGTCCGTTTGATCCGCATGCAAACAGCATCGGAACCTGTCACGGCTGTTTTACTATTTAATTCCCAAAGTGAACTTAGGGGACGTGCTCCCTAGTTTGTATAGGGTTGGGGCTTTTCTTGATTCTTGGCCAGCCGTTTTGGCACAAACAGTGAAGAGACATCTCGCTCGCGTCAAATAAAATTATAAAGATTGAAAAAACAATTTTTACGTGAAAATCAGGTAAATTACATTAGATCGGCGATTTTCGAATGTTCATGAGAACAGCTTGTACACCTAGTTTTTGCGTCGTCCATAGCCGGACTTTGCCTTAGTATACGACTCCTCTTCTGCGCTTGGTTCGGAAGAATTAGATGCCGAGCTGTTCGCAGATTCATGGACTTTTTGGCGTTTAGCATGAGCATTGCGTTGCTGGCCGCGGCGTTTTGCCAAGTACGATGAGCCAGGGTCCCAGTCATCTTCTTCTGATTGCTCGTCCAATTCCTCAGACTGCTCGTGCTCCTCAGAATCATAGTCCTCGTCAGACTCATCTTGAGTTCGTGCATTGAGAGGCATCACAGGCGGCGGAGCACCAGATCTAGGGATCGTGGATGGCTCCTCGGAAGTAGCCCGGCTGTTCTTCTTGTAAGCGCGCCTTCCAGGTGTATTATTCTCGCTGGGTGCGGGCGACCTCCGCGTTGTCTTGGGCGGCTCTGTGTTCTTGGATGCAGTGTCTTCCTCAGCTGAAGAAGGTACGCTCTGCGGCTGGACAGGCGGGGGCAAGCCTGATGGTGTAGTAACTTGTGGAGGTTCACTCGCATTAGCTGAGCTTTCATGCTCCTTATCGATTTTGACTTCTTCAGCTGCACTCGAACCCCGTCTTCGCGAGTCTCTCGAGCGCCGTTCCAAGGCCCGCGCAGCTCGCCTAGTCTTCGAATCACCGTCTAGCCCGACAGTAAGCCTCGGTCGGTTTGTCGATCCCGGCTTGCGGCCGCGCTTTTTTGGCACTTTTGGAGCTTCTAGTGCCTCTTCCAGCTCCAGCTCATCGTCACTAGGCGTTGACATGTTTCGCTTTTTGGGCGGCCGACCGATCCGGTGTTGAGTCCACTGTGACTTTAACGCTGGATTAACCTCAACAAAGCGGGCAAAAAACGTACCCCTTCGTTGTTGCCCAGACTCACTTCCAGATTGACCGCCTTGGCCCCTGTCATTATCTGACCGAGGAGAGTAGGTTGGATCAGATACAGTAATCGACATATCACGCGAATGTCGAAGCGGGTCCTCTTGCGAGTTCAGATTATCAACTCTGTTTCTCGTACGCGGCCGTCCAATAGGCCTTTCAGACCTTCTTATTTGAGGGCGAGGTTCCAGAGGGTACGTATGTACATTTTCTGCTTCACCATTCGAAGGCGCTTTGGGAGTCACCGACTCAGGTGCGGTTGACTCAACGTACTTCGGGGTTGTTGCATTTGGACGAAGTGACTCCGGGAGAACGTGTCTGAATCGCTGCCCCTCTCTTCGCACGAGCGGCTCTCCAGTTTTCGTCGATCCCGACGTTGCTGAGTGGCTTCCTGGCGGTGCCCTATCTGAAGATGTTCTAAAAAGTACCGTTGGAGGTGTCTCCACAGCAGTCTTTATGGGCGTGTGCGCAGCGTTTGGCTGCGAGGCCCGCCGCTCTTGCTCCTGTAGTAACTGCAGCCGCTTGATCTGCTCTTGTTCTCTTTCGCGTTCGCGTTCGCGTTCTCGTTCTAATTCTCGTTGTTTTTGCTGCTGCTGAAATTGCTGCTGTAGCAGTTGTTGGTGGGTGAGCTGCGGTGAATTCTGCGATGGCGGCTTCGGTACAGAAACATTTTGAGGTGTCAAGCTCTGCGGCAAAATTGGTGTGGTGAAATTTGCTGGACTGTATTGCTGGGTCGGGGTCTGCACTAGATGCGGTCCATTTTGAGGGGTCTGATTCTGCTGCTGTAGGCTTTGCAACACTTGAGGCTGCGATTGCTGAGTCTGCGGTGTCGAAACTCCTGCAGGTGAATTGGGAGCCTGAGCATGGGCATTTGCAGTCTGCTGCTGAGAGACGGGATTATCCGAACCCAGGCCAGAAAATTGGGTCTGGCCAAGTACGCTGCCTTGATTTTGTCCCGGCCCAGGAGTACCGGATGGACCCGGAAACGATGCGCCACCGAGTCCTTGTTGCCCCAGAGAGAAGTTCTGACCCATGAGAAACGAAATCTGATCAATTGTCAGCCCGGATTGGAGCAAGGACGAAACGAGGTACTGGATCTGGAGTTGCACGATTCTTTGCAAATCTGATGATGCTTTCAACTGTTGCAGCACCGCCTGGTGCCCGCCGCCCAGAAGCGGCTGCGGAGTCGACCCCGGGAACAAGGGTAATGGCGGGACGCCGAAGGGCTGGAAAGCAGAGACCAGATTATTTGGAGGCTGCGGGAGCGGCATTTGCAGGGGATTCGGGGTCGCGGCAGCCGACGCTGGCCCTGAATTGACTGCCGGCGGCGTGGCCGTTTGAGGTTGCGTGGCCTGCTGTAAATTCAGCAACGGGGCAAGAGACGGCGGCAGCCCAGGAGTTTGGCCAAGCACGGATTGCGGAGGGTTCTGTGGCGGCAGCGGCAAAGCCGTCGCAGCCGCAGGGGGCAGCGAGCTCCACGGCTGCTGCTGCTGCGCTGGCCGCGGCTGAGGTGCCACGAGCGGGGGCGAGCCTGCTTGGCCCGTACTATGCTGGGCTGGGCTTGCTTGCGGGGGCTGCGAAACGGAAACATTTTGAGGCGTTCCCGGGCTCGACATA
Organism: Entelexis sp. DX6506; assembly: GCA_037041025.1. Lineage (NCBI taxonomy): Eukaryota > Fungi > Ascomycota > Dipodascomycetes > Dipodascales > Trichomonascaceae > Entelexis > Entelexis sp. DX6506. Next base: position 115,099 of record JAXQHU010000032.1, read on the forward strand.
GCGCGTAAACGCGGGTTTATGGACAAATTTGCCAATAACAGGAAACCCCTCCTCCGGATTAGGCAAGGTTCGCCCAGTGATGAAGTGCCCTTACCCTTTGTCTCTGGGTGATTCTGACGCACTCAAGATTACACTGTTGGTGAGACGGCCTTGTCGCAGCACAAAACTCCCAACCGCAGGTGCCCTCACGCCAGGACGACCATCTCTGCGCTCGACCTTCCCAGCAGCGAGAATAAGCGTATCCAGTAACCACGGCTGAATCATCACGCGCGCTGTGTCCAATAAGTCCGGTCGAGTTTCGCTGACCGAGTTGGTAGACAGCATAAAAGGACTCTAGATGCTGCGCATTACAAGGAGTGCTTGCCGCACCAGCGTCACAAAGCCGCAGCGGCGCTTTGCACACGGCGTGCACTACGGCCCGGAGGAGCCCATCTCATACTACGCGAAGTGGATCGCTGTTGTGAGCGGGTTCGGTGCCCTGCTCGCGTACGACCGCTACTACTCGGACCGGGCTGTTTCCAAGTTCCTGACGCCCGAGACAGACACTGCTGCTATAGAGACACAACGTGCGAAGTTTGCGGACCGGCAAGTCACGGAGAACGCACGCAACGTCGAGCTTCTTTTCCCGCGCAACCGCAGCACCGGGACGGAGACGTTCTCGCCGCGCCCTGTTCTGCCTACCGCCCACCGTGCCGCTCACCTGAGCGAGGCGGTGGACCTGGATTCGCTTTCTGAGCGCCGGCCGCGCACCAAGCCCCATGAGTAGGCGGCAGCGCATAATTTAAAGTACGGATATATTCTTCCACAGGTGTATAGCATATGGGAATGATGCCGGGTGTACTATGCTCCATTCGAGTTGAGCAATAAGAGGCCATTGTTGGGCATGATCATTGTACCGGGCAGGAGAGGCTTGAAATAACTTCGTCAATGAGCGTGATCAAGTTCTCAGTCCAATGGCAATCTGGAATTGACATTAAGAAGTCAAATTTGGTGTATCGCCCCATCACAGTCATATGCGATAGTTGGCCGGTAGTTACACATAAGGATATAAATAAGCGCCCGACGAGCACGATATATAAAGTCAAGCTGAACGGCAATTCAGCCACCATGGAATAGGATTAATAGGATTAAATATTTGATAGACAGACTGAGTTCTTAGCATACTATTTGTCGTGAATAGCGACAGAATGAGTCTCTTGCATGATATCGGGCCCGCACTCTATTTACGTCGGACTTGAGTTGGGCAATCTGATCCAGTTGAATGTCACTCATTGACGTTTAGCATTAACGTTTAGCGCTGGTGAGTCGACGTAGTATCCTAATATTATCTGACAGCTTAAATAGGCACTCAACTATGTATGAACAATGCGCGACTTGACTGACGTTATTGTGCTCTCTTTTTAGCATATCCATCTTTGGACTGCCCAACTAGCTACGTGGATTAAAAATTGACTTGCAAAAAACCAGGAACCAATTCGCCGGCTTTTTACGAGCTCGTTCACCAGACTTGGTCCCTAGGCGCAGCACGTAAATATGTCGGCAGTCCAGACATCAGCACACCGAAATTGACCGATTCTTTGATTAATGGATTACTCACTCGAGTGGTTTTAAACTTCTAGACCTCTGTGGTTTTTCACACGGCGATTCGTAACTTGCACTTCCGTTTTTGTTTAGTCCAGGCTCGATCTGACTAAGTCTGCGACATCACGAAGCACCACCGGGAGTCGAGAGTTCCATGGGTCAAGTGAGTTCCCAGGTTCGCCTCGGCGCGGCATACAACACGGACCCGCGCCGGTTCTGCACGCAGAAATGCGAAGTGTATCTGAATGAGGGTGATGCCATTGCCGCAGGCCCCGAATGCGTGCCAGCAAGCAATACGGTGGTCATAGCTACGAAGTTCGACCAGGCTAGCCAGCGGCTGGCCGCGTACAGGCCAGACCAGAAGCCGTTATCATTTGTGCTTGATCCAGAAACCGACGTGCTCCTACTACAAGTTCCGTACCAGCCGTCGCTGTCCCTGCGGTTCTCTATCACCTACGCCACAACGCCGGGTCGAGGCTCCCCGGCGCTTGGCTTTGCCCATGCAAGTTCTGCGAAGGAACTGGAGCAGGTTGTTTTGAAGAAAGTGACCGAGAACTGGGTCCGCGTCGGCGAGTTCGTTGAGTCCGAGTCGCCAGAGGTTCACCACGTCGAGCTGCTCTGGGTGTGGGACGCGCAAGCCGACCGCGTGGGCGGCTGGCCGCTCCATTTCGCGTTCTTTGAAGAGCGTGATGGCCGGCCAAACCTCCTCTCTGGTGCCGCACTGTGGATCAGCGAGCGACCCCGCGACGGCCTCTTCTTCTCCGAGTTCACTATGAGCCCCGGCGGTACGATGGCACCAAACACAGCGCTGCCGCAGTCCCTGCCACCAGTGACACCGTTGCAGGCATCACAGCCGTTCGCGGTGCCAGCTATGCCAACGACGCCTGGACCACCTTCCACAACGGCTTCCACGCTGAACAACAATAATAGCAGCAACAGTGAGGTAGGAAGCCCCTCACAGAAACTTCCCGCAGCATATGGAATGCCTTTAGGCCACGACCCGCTCATTTTTAGAGCACCTCGCCCAGCCCAGGAGCATGTTGTACACTCCGAGGATGGCCCACAGTTTCGCAGCGCACTGGCGGTCATGGAGCGTCGTATCGGCCCGCTGAAGGCACGAGTGAAGCAGCTGCTCAAGCGCAGTCTCATGTCTAGGGAACGGCTACTGGCTTTAATCGAGGCGGACCAGTGGCTTGCTTCAGGAATTACAGAGGCGGCACGCACCGAGCTGACTCCGTTTAAGCCAGTTATGGATTGGTTTAGCCGTAGCAGCGAGGGTGGACTCAGCGCTATCCAGCGCCAGCGCAAGGCAACTCTTAATGAACTTACGACACGCATAATCGAGCCCTTGCAACAGTTCTACGAGTTCGACATCAAGAGCTTTGAGGCCCACAAGCGGGACTTTGAAGAGGACAGCTCCCAATTTTACAGCTGGACATCCAGGTACTTGGCGGCGCGCCGCCGTGGTGATCACGCCGATGCGCATGCGGACCAAAAATTCGCTCTCAAGAAGAAGAGCTTCGACGCAGCCCGCCTGGCTTATTTCGCATATTTGACAGACATCACGACGGGGTTGAAACAGCAAGTGCTTCTGCAACTGTTGGCGCTTGCAGCGCAAACAATCACGGACTCACACATCGCACTTGGCAGCGAGATGGCGAGCCACACGCGCCCGCGCATCGACAACGTTGTGGATGATATAAAGTCAGCTGCAAAGCAGTGGGAGAAACATAGGATCGATGCGCTCCAACGCCGCCGCGCTTTGGCAAACGATGTAGCGCAGCAGGTAAGCGAGCAGCAGACAGAACAAGACGCAGAATTGCACGATAATAAGCCACGCGGGCTTTACAAGGAAGGTCTCCTCTGGGCTTCGAGCAGGCCGGGTAGCGTGCAGGACTCGCAGAGCACGAACAAGCAAGCTTTGCAAAACCTAAAATGGCACAAGTACTGGGTCGTTCAGGACGGTGGGTCTCTCAGCGAATATACGAACTGGAAGCAGAGTGTGGACCTGCACAACGAGCCGATCAATCTGCTGATGGCTAGTGTTCGTGAATCGACTACCACAGACCGACGATTCTGTTTTGAGGTTGTTACCCCGCAATACAAGCGTGTATACCAAGCCACTTCCGAGGAGGATATGAGGTCGTGGATTCAGTCGATTTCGCAAGGGATCAGCACTAGACTTGAGGTCGGCGACGAGCATACCGATGTTCCGCGGCAAAATCTCAGCCTTGCGCGCAAAGTTTCACGCTCAGGTGCAGCTACTACAAAGCCTCGCGTGGCCCCCATTACAACTACACTTCCGCCAGCCGCTCCGGGGACAGCGCCTGTTTCAGCTCCTTTGCCTGCATCCATGCCTTCAGCCATGCATCAGAAGTATTCTGATCTGATCGTTCAAGTTCATCGCATTCCCAGTAATCAACAGTGTGCAGAATGCCAGACTACCTCTGGTGTGGAGTGGGTGTCTATAAATCTGCTTCAGGTGCTGTGCATCGAGTGCAGCGGTGCTCACCGGTCCTTAGGCGCGCACATTTCGAAAGTGCGTAGTCTGACTTTAGACACGGTTAGTTTCACGCCGAGCTTATGCGCGGCGATTCTGGCAGTGTCGAATGAAAAGATGAACCAGATTTGGGAGGCCAGGACGCAAGCTGCACTTGCCGCCAAGCCTGCTCGGACGGCGAACTCTGCGGCACGACTCAAGTTTGTTTCCGAAAAATATGTGGAGAAGCAGTTTATACACGAAATCGAGAAGCCTAACGCCGTTCTGCGCAAGGCTATTGCCGAACGCGATATTGCCAAAATGTGCGCGGCACTGGCTGCCCGAGCGAACCCCAATGGAGTCAGCGATGAAGATGAGCCGATGGTTATTCATGCGCTGAGGTCGACGAAGCCGAGCGACACAGCGTTTCCCGCAGCAGAAGTTCTTATTGTGAACGGTGCTGCCGTTCCAGCCCCTAGCGAATACAGTGGCCTCACGAAGGCAGCTCAAGAATACCTAACGAGCAAGCAGAGGAAGTAATGGGCTGTGATGCCCCTTGCTTGCGTTGGATCCCTATTATTTATGATACGTGTGGCTAGCCCTACAGCCGTTTGGCGCTAATTGCTGTCGCATTTTTGATGTACCAAGTAACTAACTACCTAATAATTCAGTACCTGCTATGTCCGAGGCGAAAATTGGCTGTCATTCAAATGCCTTTCAAGGGGCGATGGAAGGGCGGGCCGCCCTTCGCTTAAGGGCTTGATCATGTCATGCTTTTTAATTGCATGCCATCATTATCTGGTTATTCAGAGACGCCCTGCATTTCTATGTGAAGAAAGGACGTGCACACGTAGGTGCACGGGCTGGGTGGCTAAATTCCTATTGATCGCAGGGTGAACGGCTTTATGAATGTAGTTTATGCGTCGTAATCTCGACGCAGAGACTGTTTGCGAGATAAGAAAATAATCTAGTTGCTAGAAAAACAAAAGCTGCATGGTCTTTACACAATCACGCATCTGCGCCGCGCTACGGCAGTGACGGGTTCCGCCCCGAATCGGCTTTGGAATCTAAATTTATCAGAGGCTCAATTAGTCTCATCGATTGCATGATGACTAGCTGGAGTTATGCAAGATCTCCAGATTGGCGGCGCCGACGCAATGACTCTCAATCGCTGCCGTGACGAACCTAGAGAACTTGGCAGCCGTCGTAACCTTCAAAAAATGTAGCATAGATTTTTGTGGCAAAGCTAGTGGAAAAAGAAAATAGAGGAGCACTATATCACTTTATACTTGGCTATGCCGCCAGACTAATACCCCATTATTTGTTTTTGATAAGTCGTGGGGCCTCGGAATTCGGGTAACGAAATGCACGGACCCTAGATACAAAACATAAGCGAATTGGTTTATGGGCGAAACGCACAAAAGACAAATCGGACCCTGTAAGCATTCTGCAAGCAGCCGCAAGGTCCGTTCCCGACGCCACTTTTTATTAGCTCAAATAGGAAAAAACGTAGCGCCACGTCAAGGAACACAAGAGCAACCCATGAGACCTGGCAAAGCATGGGCCCCGCATAATTAATTCGCGTGGCGAGGCCCCCGCCCTACAACGCAGCCACATGAGGCGGGGTGGCATCTATCGTTATGCTCGAGTATACGATATGTAGCGCCCTACCCTTGCCATTATCCAGCCACGTATGCACATACTCCTCGATTCCACCAATGATTCCCGGGCCTCTCGGCGTCGAGAGTTTCACACCACGGCTCTGCCCTAGCCACAGTTTTCCGGGTCTAGGGTGTGGGATCCTCAGCCACGGTGAGCATAAAACAAACACAACCGTAAAGGGCAAGAAGCGTCCCAAAGAAACGTGGTTTTCCTGCTTTTAATTTCCAGTAATTATGGACATTGCCGCCTAAGTGTTGATCGAGCCGAAACACCGAAAGACGAGGATTAACTTGCCGTTTGGCCGAAATATCCCCATCCACAATTCTGGTGACTAATCGTGTTTTTGTAGAAAGTTAGGCGTATGCTGGCAACTCCAAAAATAGGACTGAGGAGTCGTGTTGTTGATAAGTTGCCGTGTTTCGTGGCTGCCCTACGTTCCACGTAAGAGGGTCGCAGGCGCCGTACACGTGTCTATATAGCCTTAGCGCTGGAGTTACGGCGAAATCCAAATCGTTCTGAAATTAAACGCGCGCAAATTACCCCATTTACTGCTATCGGCATATTTGGACAGCATTCGGGCACATGCCCGCCGTTCGGAATATACCCAGGCTGGCGACCAAAACAAAGGGCTAACCCTGCATATGCATTAGGTCGCTGACACATACATAATACAGGGCTTTTTTAAAACCACGGCGCCGGCCGAACCCCTCGTTTATATTCTCTGCGTAGCAACAACTTTCCATCAAGCTAACTCTTCAGTTTTCGATGGTGTCTCGTAGTGTTGTTTTCCTCGCGGCTGCTGCGTCGCTGGCGTCGGCTCAGAACTGCTCTTCGTTCCTTAACGCGACGAGCCAGTCGGACCTCGACAAGATTTCGAGCTGCTCCAGCTTCAACGCCTCCCTCACTATTGGCGGCGATGCTGGCGTCCTCACGCTGAACGGTGTTCAGAACATCACGGGCGACCTCACGATCGAGGGTGCCTCGGATCTGTCGAGCTTCTCGGCGCCGACGCTTGAGAAGGTTGGCGGCACGCTGAAGCTTGACCAGCTGACGATCCTGAGCACGCTGTCGATGCCGCAGCTTACGGACCTCGGCGGAATCTCGCTGCAGACGCTGCCTGCGCTCGAGGAGCTCCAGTTCAACGCTGGTGTGCAGAACGCGCGCAACATTCTTGTCAGTGACACGGCGCTGAAGTCGCTCGACGGCCTGAACCTGTCGCACGTCGACAACTTCAACGTCAACAACAACAAGCGCATCTCTGATATCACGATCCAGGCCACGCAGATCTCGCAGCTGCTGGACATTTCGTACAACTCTGATGATGTGAACGTGTCGCTGCCGAACCTGGAGTGGGCCAACAACGCCACGTTCCGCTACTGCGCTTCGGTCTCGATGCCCAAGCTGTCCAAGATCAACGAGTCGCTCGGCTTCATCAACAACACGATGTACGGCCTTAGCTTCGACTCGCTGTCCTCGATTGGCGGCACGCTGACGATCAACTCGAACTCTGAGCTGCGCAACGCCTCCTTCCAGAGCCTCAAGTCGATTGGCGGTGGCTTCGTCGTGGCCAACAACACGCACTTCGGCAAGATCCTCGGCTTCCCCAAGCTCGAGACTGTTGGCGGCGCCATCGACTTCCAGGGCAACCTGACGGCGGCCTCGCTGCCCAAGCTCGACGAGGTCGACGGTGGTGTTAACGTTGAGTCGAACAACTTCCTGAACTGCTCGTCGTTCGACAGGGCGCACTCCGCCGGCGACTTCCACGGCGACAAGTACGTGTGCAAGGGCAAGTCGACGACTGTGTCGGCGAAGCTCACGTCGACGTCCAAGAAGTCGGACTCTGGCTCCGGCTCCGCCTCGGCAACGGGCACTGGCGCTGGCGCCGCGGCCTCCGGCTCTGCCTCGCGCACGGGCTCTGCTGCCTCGTCTGGTGCTGCCAGCTCGTCGGGCAAGTCCAAGGCTAAGAACGCCGCTGCTCCTGTTGCTGCGGCCGGCTCCAGCGTTGTTGGCGCAATGGCTGCTCTGCTGTTCCATATGCTTTAAGCGTACCCGTGGGTGCCTTAATAGCTGTTCCATGCAGCCGGTGGCCTGCGACTGGGCCCGACTGTACATTTTTAATCTATCGTAGCTATTTAATTTGCATTGGCAGCGATGCTAACGTTATTTAAAAATATTCATTTAATCTAATAGCCGTCGGTTGTCCAGAAGGCCGAGTTTCAGTACCGTCGAGATGTATTTCGCGAGCCCTCAAAGTGAACCGACTCAAAGTTGCAGCTGGCAGTGCCGGGCGCAACTGACAGTGTCGGCACTCGAATAACGCAGCGCTCGGGTGATGCAACGCTCTTTCCTGAGGAGCAGCCCAGCTATATGTACGAAGACAGCGTTTTACTTGCGTCCTGAGGGAACGCATCGATCATCCTACATCCTCCAAAATTAAATAACTTCAAGCAAAACGTCATCGCATGGCGCTATTCAAGCCCGTAGAGACGGTGGCTCCGAACATACTGAGCTACGCCAGGCGGAGTGAGACGCTCAAGCTCCGCAACAGAGCTGCGCGCAGCCGACGAGCTCACGCCAACAGTATCGGCGGCAGAAACAACGACATGTATTTTCGCCGCGAATGGACGGAACTGTGCGGCTGAGTCGAGCTCCTTTTGCTGCCGGACAGAACCCAGCTCCGGCATCTTCGACTTCATGTCCTGCTCGCGCGTTAGCACGAGTGCCTCAACGTTGGCGAAAAACGACTCGAGCACCTCGGATACTGGCTCCGTATAGTACTTCTGGTCACCAACGCGCATCAGCGTATCGAATCCCATAGCAAATACGGCGCGCGAGTCGGGCAGGGCGTGGCCGATGGCCTGCGCCTTGTCAATGAAGCGCGCCTCGGTCGTGAGAGCAATTTGCGTGTCGCCGCCTAGCACGCGAGCCGTGATTTCCATCATATCAATGCGCTCGTCCAGCTCGTGCGGCGGCACGGCCGGCTTGTCGGCGTTGCCGGTGGAAAGCAAGAGCACAAGCACGCAATGCGGGAACCGCTCTCGGCACAGCTGCGCGAGCTTTACATGGGCATTGTTGGGCGGATTGAACGACGAGTCGACGAAACACACCGTGCTTTTAGGCGCAACGGAGCCACTGAATTCGATTCTCCGACCGCTCTCCAAGAACTCGGTCGTACGCATGCCCTTACCACACGGATCTGACAAGCCTCTAATATATTGATGCGAGCCGTATAGCCTACATCGACCATATGCAAGAATCACGACAAAAACATATTTCTCAATCACGCAACTAGGTGTATATTCTGGTGCTAAATATAACTGTATGACGGCCATATAATAATACTAAGGGTACCTGATCCAGCCGCATATTTCAGCAGGTATCCTAATGCTCAAAGCTTTCGGCTCCTGTAGCTTGCACGAAGCTAACGAGAACTTCTCAATTGCTCGCACATTTCCTCCAAAACAAACTCAATTTTCGAGCGTGCCCAAATAATTGAGATCTGAGGCCACACGCTGCTCTCGCCCAGTCTGATCCAGTACTTCGCCTTCTGCCAGATGTTCGCCGTGTCCAGCACAAGAAGCACATCTCGCAGCAGGGCGTCCGGCTCGGGAACGACGTTCACCTGGAACCCGCCAGGGATCATCTCGTCCAGAAACACCGACTTTAGGGTCTGCGAGACGAGCCCCCAGTCAGCGAGTTGGCCAATGCGGTATTGCGCGCTCATACGAACCAGAGTTATGGCCCGCTGCCACAACCGTGGTTGCCCGCGGTACTTGAACTCGGACAAGAGCATCGGCGCAAAGTAGGGTCGGCTTACACTCACAACATAGTTGTTCACGTTGAATAGCTCGGCAAGGCGCGAGTATGGTGACTTGCGCGGCGGCGAGTATGTCTTGTGGTTCGCCGGTAAAAACACGCACGGCGAGTCGGGGTGGGGCCGCACGCGGCCCGTGTAATCCTTGACTAGCAGCTCTACGTCGGGAAAGCCCGGAAGCTCATTTGTTCCAATAGAGGCTAGAATGGCAGTACGAATGACGACCTTGGGCGTGGTCAAGTAGTTGTAAAAGGTTCCTGTATGCGACCCCGCGGGCAGGACAAGGATATTAAGGACGCGGCCCGAGATGAGGTAGGCTTCTTCAAACGTCATGTCGCCAAGATGACGCGCGACAAACCGGTGGAACATGAGAATTTCGGGTGTGAACCGCGAGCGCAGCGCGCTGTCCACTATGCCACCCAGAGCGGTCTGGTTTGGATCGGCGCCTTGCGGCCACGCGGCCAGAATTACAAGCGGGACCCGCTCAATGGCTTGTACAATCTCGTCGTTAGGAAAGCTGCACACGTAGGCGGCCACAATCGAGCCGACAGTCGAGCCGCAGATGACGGACGGCAGCAGATCGGTGCTGAGCAGCGCCTTCGCCACGCCAAGATGGCACATGCCAAACAGGGAACCGCCGTGCAGAATCAGGGCAGTGCGCCCATAGCTTTGCCGCGTGTCCGTAAAGAAGGACTTGCGCAGCATGCGGTCCTCGCCCCGGCCCAGACTGTCCAGAGACAGAATAACCTCGTGGATGTAGTCCTCGATGAGAAACTTCGTGCCCGAATACGCTCGCGTGTAAAGCTCTATATTAGCGATGCTGCCCATGTTGCGGATGAGGCCCGAACGAATGACCTCGGCCAGCTCGTCCTTCGCGCCCTTTCCGCGCAGCTCGGCCAGCCGCATCCGCAGCGAGCCAATTAGCTTATAGTCGTAGTCCGCGCTCTCCGGCGAGGAGCGCCACACGTCATTCGAGTACAGCGCATCAAGCTGGACGGCCACGTCGTGCCACTCATTGAAAGTCTCGGCGTGTCTGAGCCGCTTGTGCAGCTCCTGCTTCTCGTCGGTACGGAACAAATACTGCATGACGCGGAGCTTCCAGAACCCCCAGACGCACGCAACAAGATGGCAGATCGCAAATACAGGAGCGAGAAGTCGGTTTAGTGGTGTGAGCGCCCGGTACATGCGCTGTGGCGACTCAATTCGAGCGCTGGCCAGGACAAAGTCGGGGTAGGCCGGGTTGCATGTGAGAGCGCCGCGGGGCTAGGGCCAGAGGGGGGTGGTACCACTCCACACGGCATGTGATCAGTCGGCGTGGCACGCCAAGTCCTCCATTTATGCAGCGCGTGCCACTCATTTTACTACTATTTTACGATCGCGACCTTGTAATATGAGATGTTTGTATACGGCGGCCAGTTAGCTAGCGCTTTTGTCAGTTGGCCGATCCTGTCTCTTCGCCCTACTCCGACTCGTATCATCTTCTGCTCCTTATCGTTCCTCCTACACCGATATTACGCATTCTAACGTCCTGTATTAAATTAGATTCATTGGTCCTAGCCTTGCATGAGGTCCCACATCTCGCTGCAAAGCTGCATGTATCTGGTCTTACGCTCCGCGGCTGTCATATCTGATGGCAGGACCGCAGAGGTCCGGCGCTGCTCCAGCTCGCGGCCGCCAATTTCCTTCAGAACAAGGCTACTACTTTCATGCTTCGTCTTGGGAATTGTGGCGCTAGGCGGCGTCATTAGGCTGATCTGGCTAGCAGATGCGGGCAGAGACACCGCGGCCCTCGACCGAGGCGACGGTGTGCACAGCGGCGGCCACAGCTTATCCGCTGTGCGGCTCCCTCCGCTAGCAATAAAAGGTGCAGTTGTCATTTGCGAGATGAGCGGGAGCCGCAGGCCGCCGCGACTGGAGTCTCGTGGCTCGGGCTCCAGCGGTTTAGGCTCGAGCGGGCCATCGAGCACCTTTGGCGGTGACCGCTTCGGGCATCCTTCAGTGTCTGCAGTGTGGCAGTCATCTTCCGCTTGCGGCCGCTTGCGAGGAAGCAACGGATTCGCCGAGTAAGGCCCACTAAACTGGCGCTCGCGGCGCAGGGCGTTCATATCAAGCGCGTGTGGCCGCAGCGACCGGCGACCACCGAATGAGCGTGAACGCGGGCTGGATTGTGTGCGATCATCTGGGGAAGTTGCGGATGCACTAGCTAAGGAGAAGGTGGTACTTTTCTGTGGAATCGGAGTCGTCGACGTTGGCGGAGTAAGGGGCTCGCGGCCGTTTAGGGGCGAGTTCTGCTGTTTGCTAACTCCTGTTGGGCGCCCATGGCTGCTTGAGCTCTCACGCTGCGCAATTAGCTGTCGCTGCTCACTCTCAATGCTGCGCGCTCGCTCTATCACGTCTTCTGGTAGATCAGCGCTCGTAGGCGACAGACAATGGATGGCCATCGACGCCACAAGCGAGCGCGGGGCGCCATTGCTAGGCAAAACCACTGACTGTGTGCCCGTGCGGCCTACTGGTTCCATCTCGTGGATCAGGAGTGGTAGCAGAGACCGTGGGGAATCGGCCACGGCGGTTATTTATTACTTGTATGCGAGACTCAGCCGGCCGGGGGGATTCGAGGCCCTCTAAGACACGCGCCATAATTAGTCTTTTTTTGTAAATGCATGAGCCGGATTAATCTGCTGCACCTAATTTAATGCGTCATGTAAATAATTTTTGCGGCACGGAAGCTGCGGTGGGTAGATATGCGCGATCTAGTCACCGAATTGGTCCGTGTCTCGAATGGGCCCGGGCTTCTTTGAGAGCCATGGCATTGAGCGTGCTACTTTGTGAATTTGGTCCACTACCAAACCTGATCTGAGGAGGCCGCGCCAGTCAATGCGGCAATGGAGGGTCAGGGGTGCCCACGGGTTCTGCCGGCACTGTCACAAATCTTGATTGAGTTCAGTGAACCCCAGGAAATAAGGTTGTCCATTTGTGAGGACGACAGCATTCTCACTATCTTGTAAGCTCTATGATGGTCTGCGGGTTCGCTTCCTCGCGTAATTATTGCTCTGCCGCGTAAAGTTCTCCCGCCGTCGAGAGAGTAACCTGCAGGGTACAATCTTAGGCTGCCTAATGGGTAAGGGGCGTGTTTTGGTTTAGTGCTGCCAAAGGAGCAGCACTGGCCAGTCTGGAGTAAATTTATCGCAATCTAGCATGCAAAAAACCCAGAAATACAAAAGCTGAAACACCGTGAAGTGAGCGCAGAACCATGAGGCCGCAATAAGAAGCTAGCAGCAACTAGGCTTGCCATGCGCCTTCGGTGCATGAACGCACGCACAAAAGTCGCGCCTTTATCTTATCTCCCCGCTGTTCTATATTTTATCCTGCATATCCATTAATAGCACGCCTGCCTGTCCGGCCTGCTAGAACGGCTGCCAGCGGCCGCCCGCGGTCGCCAGCTCCATTTCCGGCCGCCGCCGCCGCGGCACTGACCGTATGGAGTCTCCCGCGCCAGCATTACCTTATCGCGGCCCGTGTCTCTCCACCGACCGGCGGAGCCAGAACGGGCGAGATGTTTCGCAACCCGGTGCTCGACGACATTCGCAGCAGCATCCACTCGCGGCCGATCCCATGGAAGGGCCTTAATCGCGTGAATGTTGTGACCGAGCACGAGGTGCAGTCGTTCGAGTCGCTCGATAAGCTCGCGGCGCCGGAGCGCATCGCGCAGGTGCGCGCAAACACGTCCGAGTACGCCCAGCTCGTGATCCAATTGTTCCAGAAGGACATCCGGGACGATCTCGTTAAGTACCTCGAGCTGTTCATCGAGGAGTACGGCAGCCAGGTCCCCGAGTTTGCGCTCGATCTCGGCCGCAAGACCGAGTCGTGGGACACGCTCACAAAGCTGCTCGACCGCAGCGACGAGCAGATCACCGTGCTTGCGCTTCGCGCGCTCACCGTCATGGCCACGGCGGGGCCGCTCGCCATCGCCCCGTCCGCCACCATTGACGCCGTGTTCAAGTACACAATAACGCACTTCCTGCTCACGCCGAAGAACGACGCGAACCTGAAGGACCTCGCGCTCCAGACGCTGTCACTGTTGCTCCAGAACCCGGAATACCGCGTCGCGTTCGCCCCGTTCGCCGCGGATGCCGTGCCGGCCATCATTGAGCTTGTGAAGGAGGGCAACCTGCAGGTCCAGTATGCGGCGCTGCTGGCGCTGTGGATCCTGTCGTTCGGCAAGGAAGGTGCGAGGCGACTCGTTTCGGAGTTCAACGTCATTTCTCCGCTGCTCGACGTTGCGCGCGTGGCCCTCAAGGAGAAGATCGTGCGAGTGAGCGTTGCGCTGCTGGCCAATCTCGTGCGCCTAGCGCCGCACAGTGCCATCCAGGTCATGATTGCTGAGGATGGCATCACGGTCTGCCGGCAGCTGTCGGAGCGCAAGTGGACCGATGAGGAGCTCAAGGAGGACCTTGCGTTCCTGAGCGAGCAGCTCAATTCGGCGCTGGACAAAATGACAACTTTCGAGGAGTATGCAGCAGAGCTGCATGTAAAACGCCTGCGGTGGTCGCCCGTGCACCGCAACATGGGCTTCTGGGTGGAGAACATTGACGAGTTCAAGGCGCACGACTGGGCCGTGTTCAAGGAGCTGCTGCAGCTGGCAAATACGTCCGAGGACAGCATCACCCTTGCGGTAGCGTGCCACGACATAGGCGCCGTCATCCAACAGGCACCCGAGGCGACGGAGGTGATTGCGCGCCAGGGCGGCAAGAAGCGGCTCATGGAGCTCATTGCCGACCAGGACGCTGAGGTGCGCTACGAGGCGCTGCGCGCTACCCAGACCATGCTCGGCCACATATTTGCGTAAGAATAAATAAAAAGGAAGAACTGGTATTTAAATTAATGCTACACTAGATGAGGCTGTCACCGTTCGAGCTCGACACGAATGAGCCGAAGTCGTCATTGGGCGCGCTAGTTTGCGTCTGCTTCGAAATGCTAAGCGGCTGCAGTGTGGCAAACGACTGCATCGACGCACTAGGCGACGTCGGCGTTGGTGATAGCGTCGTCGATGTGGGCACAAGGGGCATCATCATTCCTGTTTGCGGCGTGGCGCCGAAGCCCGTGGACTTCATCGCGGCCATCGAATTGGGTTTCAGCGCGCTCATTGGTGCGCTGTTGCTAGTGCCCGACGCAGTGGGTGCTGCTTTGGCGGGTGGTGCCCGAGCCGCTGGCGACGCCTTGGGCAGCGGCTTTGGTAACGGTTTTGTCGTCGACGCTGCTGGTGGCATTGTAGTCACCTTTGGCTGCGGCTTGGTTGACACTTGTGTTTGCTGCGTAGCAGGCTGCTTGGCCGGCGCGGAGATGGGTGCATCAAACAGGTTCGTCAAATCCGGCTGTGGTCCAGGTATTGTTTTGGGTGCTGGTGTCGGCGCTGTTGGCGCTTTTGCCGCTAGCGCTGGCTTGGCCGCGCCACCTACCTGCGCGCCGCTTGGCGGGCCACTAGTCGACACGGGGCTTGTGAGCCAGTCGTCCTCCTCTACTTGTCCGCGGTTACCGGCAAGAACCTTGGCTTGAGACTTCTCAACATTCTCGATTTCGCGCTTGATTACAGATGTGATGCTCTTGAACTGAGGCACTGTGAGCTGGTTCGAGAGTGAGAGCTGTAGCAGGTGCGGCACAGCCTGCTCAAACACTTGCTGAGTGGTCAGCTTTGGTGTCACAGACTCCCAGAGCTTGGACACGGCGATAGTGACGGCTGGGTCACGCGTCTTCATGCGCTCAAGCGCAGGAATCATGTTGTCGATAATCAGGGCCTTGGACACGCCCTTATTGACCAACTCGCTAAGGCACTGCGTAGCAGCTACCTTCACGCTCCGCGCCGGCGTAGCCGCAAAGCAGTCAATTACGGCCGGGAACAGTGTCTGTTCAAGCTTCGGGATCGTCAAATTGTCTTTATACACAGGGGCGCTGCTTAACACCTGCGTCTGGATGGGCGCATACTGGGCTTCGTGGTGCTTGAGCGTGTCCACGAGCAGAGGCAGCACAAACTTGGAGAAGTCCTTATCCGAGGTATCCTTCGCGATAACCTCTAGGTTATGGGCCACGCTTTCCTGGAACTGGAGGTAATCGTGTAATTTTGTGAACAGAGGCAGCACCTGCTCTTGGAATGTGAGGCGGCTCATGTCCGCGCACACGGCGAACAGCACGTTGCCCATGAGCGTGGCAGTTGCCGGGTCTCTGGGACCGCTCAGCTCGACTGTGACAAACTTCAAGATCTTGCGAATGCGCATCTGCTTCGGGAACTGGGGCAGCAGCTGCTCAAAGTGCTTCAAGAATGCGACCTTCTCGTCCACGGGCTTGGCCGCGAACTCGTCGATGGATTTCAGCGCCTTGATGAGTGGGTTCTGGAAAAAGTCGGTTGTTTCTAAGGCGGCTAGGCCGAGGCGGCCCTCGGGATCCTCGCAAAACAGTGCCGGCAGGTACGGCTGCAGGTTCGGCGGGAACTTGGAGACTGTGGTTGCCGCGCTGATGTGCTTCGTGAACTGCTTTAGTTCTTCCTTGTATGCAGATGGGTTGTTCCTGGTGCGCATCGGCGGCTTGCGGACAAACAGGGTGTATATGAGACATGCTAGGCTCCAGACGTCATTCGCAGGGCACACCCGCTTGCTGATGACCATTTCTGGAGCTAGGAAATCGTACGGCGGCTGCATGTACTGCGGCATGCGGGGATCAAGCTGGGGAAGGAAGTACTCCGAGCCGTTGTACTCCTCGAAATTGACGACAAACTCAAGCCCAGCCAGCTTCCAATCGCCCTGCGCATCGATGAAAACGGTTTCTGGTGTCACGTTTGAGTGCACGATGCCGAGCGAGTCGTGCAGGAAAGACAGGGCCTGCACCACGGTTGTAAGGCCGCGCACAATGGCCAATTCGTCGAGCTCGGAGCTCGACGCGGCATTCAGCGTGCCGGTAACGCGCTCTGTCACGAACGAGAGCGAGCCCTTCGAGCTCTCGAGCGGCTCCACGAGCCTCAAAACGGCCGGGTGCCGCAGCTTGGTGAGCTGTTCGACGCCGCGCTTGGCGAACTCCCACACCTCAGCCAGGACGGCCGAGCGCGGCTTGATTCCGTTTGCCGCCACCGTTTCAGACGCAGACTTCTTGTCGAGCACGAAAACACTGACGGGCTCGTTCGTGGACTTACTTTTCGCATCGTAGACGGCCCAACATCCTGCTGTGAACGACGGGCGCGACTGCACCGAGTAGTTATAGTGGATGTTAGATGAGAACGACTTGAAGAAGTTCAGCATGGCGCCCCCAAAGTTCGTGCCGACCGCCCTCAAGCTGGTGAGTGTCAGATCTGCTGGGGCGCTCTGTGGGCAGCGAGTTAATCGCTGGCACCGCCGCTGCCCTAGCCCATGCGCGCGTGGCTATCTGCGATGTTCTGTGAAGACCACTGCCAATATACGAATTCCGACAGGGGAATTCAATTTGTATATTGGGCAAGAACAGGTTGTTCATCATTGGTTGACTGCGATGTGGTTTCATGGTGCAGGATCAAGATTCGCTTTTAAGCCCATTGTGCTATCTAATTGGGCTGCACAGTGAACGGGAAGCTTGCGCGCGCTGCTCTGACTATGTATAATTCTTCGATAAATTTGGTCCAATATTTAAACTCTGAGCTCTACTAAGGAAATGAAATTAGCGCGCAGACGTCAGTTAAGCAGGTGCGGACGAGCTACCTGGACTAAAAAGACTTAAAGCGCTACACGAGGCTCTCCGCCGCCTATTTACATCCGTAATAGTAGTCTAAACACATTGCGAAAGAGAGACTCGTGAACTCATAAATAGATATAACTTATGCGGCCTTGGCTCGTTTGCGGCTGGGCACGCCATCCTCCAATGTCGTCGACAGCGGGTCGTCTGCTTCCAGCGGCTGTGCCGCAGTCGCCGAGGACTGCGGCTCGTCCGTGAGAAAGTCGTTGACATTAAATTGGTTTTCGCCGTCGGTCAGGCTGCTATCGTCACCGCTCCCGTACTCGCCGACGAGCGATTGCCGGTTCAGCCAGTCCTGTATGTTCTGCAGCGACGTGCCGTTCTGCGCCAGCTCGCGCGAGATCTGGTCGAGGTCGGCCTGGCTTGTGACGGGAGGATCGATGCCGGCCGACGCGAAGTCCGTCAGCTCGGGGAACAGCTTTGACGGGTCGTCCTCGAGGCCCGAGCCCACCTCGTTCACGTTCCCGCCATAGTCCGGCTGCGGATCTAGCGGCAGCGGTTGTACAGAGCCAGGAGTGGTATTTGTGTTCAGCCCACGCGGCGGCTGCGGCGCCTGGACATGCGGCGGCTGCGGCCGCAGCGACTGGCGCCGCGGCGGCGGTGGGATAAGTGCCTGCGACACGCGCCGCGACGGAACGAGCGCCTTTGACGGCGCATCGCTGTCTGCGGCAGATAGAGACGTGCGCGATGTGTGCTCGGAGCCGGGCGTGCTCGCGGAGCTGGTGCTGTTCGGCGTCGCCGCGGGGCCGGCCTCCTGTATTTGATTGTGCATCTGCTCAATCTCCCTGAGGTCGTTGGCGCCGGAGTCGCTGAACGTGTTGGCCGGGCTCACACGGCCAAGCGGCGGCTGGCCCGGGTATGACTGGATCATGTTCGCCGGCACGAGCTGCATATTGTACTGCTGCTGCGGGTCCGCGGGGGCCTCGATGAAGCGGTCCTGGTTCGACAGGTCAAGCAGCTTGTTCTGGTTACCGTAAACGGTGGCCAGGAACCGCAGAATGCGGCTGAGCATCTGGCTGTGCTTGTCGTAGCGCTCGCGCGTCTGGTAGTACTCGGACCACAGCATCTCGTTGTCCTTGCGCATGCGGCCCAGATCCTCGCCGATGTTGATCTGCTTGGCGCGGATCGTCTCGAGCTCCTTCAGAATCGCCTTCAGGTTCGGGTTGTCGTCCTTCGAATCCTGGTCCTCGATCTTGTGCGTGCCGGACTTGTGTCCTCTGTTGCGCACAATGTTGGGCAGCAGCTCCGGGTGGCCCTGGATGAAGTACGGCGACGCAAATTGCCAGTGCTCCTCGTTGCTGTTCATGGTGCCGGCGCTGAGGTCCTGCACCTTGTGCCAGCCGTACATGTTGAGCTGGCGCACGAAGCTCGTGAAGCGCTTGTGCTTGAAATGCTCCGGGAGCAGCGTCTTCTCAAAGCCCTCGCGGTCGACAATCTGAATGGCCTTGCCGCCAGGCATCCAGCGGATGTACTTCTCGTTCTTCGGGTCGTTGACCATGCGCCATAGCTTGTTTACAAAGGGCGCATTAACCACGCGCGTGAGGTCCACTTCGGGCTCCTCACTGCCGCTGCCCGCTTCACCCTGGCGACTCATGGATTCGCGCCCTAGTGATGCCTGGTTAGCTGCGGACTGTCGGTTTAATGCTGTGTATATTCACCGCTGATCAGCTGGAGAGGGTTTCACGCCTGATTACACATCCGCGGCCTACGTTTGGTGTCTGGGGCGGGTGTGGGGAAAAGCCGTGCCAGCGCACGCTTTGCTTAACGGTCGCGCCGGCGCCCGATTGAGCGGTGACCATGGCCTTTTAGAGCCGACCCACAAAAAGGCTATTGGCATCGCAATTGCTGCTCCTGGGGCGCCCGCTAGGGCTGTTCCCTCTGCTAGACGTTGCTGCAGCAGACCCCCAGCCCAACCTCAGGCACGTGACCGCGTATTCCTGTATGCGCTAGGGCCCGCTGCTGCCTAGCGGAAACTTTTCTTCACGTCAGTACTGGTGGGCCAGCGTGACCGCCACGTTTCTGCTAACGTGGCCATCAGTGGGGCAAAACGTAAGTGTGATGATGACCTCTTATCAACTTTGGTGATACCTATGAGCCCTAAGTTATACCATCTTTCGGGACTGAGCTAACCTTCGTAGACGCATAAATAACAGCGATAACCGCGCCGGCCATGCTGGTGGTGAATCCTTTTATATTACACAGAACAACAATAAATAATACAATAACTAGGCCATGACCTCCTCGCCAAGGCGCCGCACCGCCTCTTCGTACTTTGCCGCATCGACGTCTGGTACGAGCTCGTCCACCTCGATGCGGCGGCTGCGGCTAATGCCGTTCTGGATCACCCAGAAGTGCTTCCGCTCAGCACTCGAGATCGCCAGAGTCCACGCCGTGCCCTCGGCGCCGGCGCGCGCCGTGCGACCCACGCGGTGCACGTACTCGCGCGAGCCCAGGGGCAGGTCGTAGTTCACGACGCACGCCACAGGCATGTCGATACCGCGCGCAATGAGATCCGTGCACACGAGCACTCCATTGTCCTGCTCGCTGAACTGCTGCAGCACACGGCGCCGGTCCTGCACGCGCATCTCACTCGAGCAGCGGCTCGCCGCCAGCGGCTGTCTATAAACCACGTCAGACACGATCTCAATGAGCCGCGCCAGGCGTGCTGCTGCCTCATTGCTGCGCACGAAAACGATCGTGCGGCCGTCAACTTTGTACAGCTCGCTCGTGAGCACGAGCGGCTTGTCCGCGACAGTCTTGACTCGCAACAAGCGCTCCTCGAGCCGCTCCGGCAGCGAGAACTCGTCGAGCCCGTCCAAGGTCTGCGAGCCGATAACAAACAACTCCGGCGCCGCGGGCACAGAGTCTACTTGCAGCGCCATGAGCTTCGACGGGTCGCGCGTGAGCGTCGCGCTGAACACAAGCCGCTGCGGCGGACGCCTCCACTCGCGACCAAACTCGGGCCGCTGGGGAGACGGCAGCGCCCGCGCTAGTGCATCCGTCCAGTTCTGGAACGACTGTCCCACGAGCCGGTCGGCCTCGTCCACAACGACGAACCGCAGATCATCAAGCAAGTTCGGCACGCTGTCCAAGTGGTCCACAAGGCGACCCGGAGCACTGATGATGATGTCGGGCACGTCGGTCTTGAGAATCTCCGACTCCCGCCACAGCGCCCGGTCGCTCTTCAGCGTCATGATGCGCAGCTTCGTGCCCTTGCACAGCTTCTCAAACACCTGCTGCACCTGCGTCATCAACACTTTCGTTGGCAGCAGCACCAACGCTCGTGGCCGCGCCACGCGGCGCGTCCGTAATGTCTCAACAATGGGCACCGAATATGCAAGCGTCTTTCCGGAGCCCGTGAAACTGTTAACGAGCACTGCAGGCAACGGATCCGGGCCAAGTCTGCGCTGCGCCTTGAGCACAGCAGGAATCACCGACGCCTGCACAGCAAACGCCGACGCGTACCCAAGTTCAGCAAGCCGCTCGCAGATCTCTGGCGAGAGACCAAGCTCTGTGAAGGGCTTGACCGTGTCGGGGGACACGAACTGGGGCTCCACTGGCCAATCCAGGCCACGCCGCCTGCCGCCAGCAGCCACTTTCTCAGGCTGGGGAAGCGCTGTGAGCCCCTCCGCTTTCACGGGCTCCGGTTCTACAAGTTTGGGCTCTTCTTCCTCTTCTCCCTTGGCTCGGCGCACCTCTTTGATGTGCTGCCACTTAGCTTGGGCCTCGACCTGCCGTGCGTGCGTCTGCCGGAACCGGTCTAGCACAACCGAAAAACGAGACGGGGTCTCGTTTCCACCTCCCGGTGATTGCAGCCGTGGCTGAGGCTCTTCCATTCTGCAATTCCTGCTGCAGTAATTGCGCCCAGTGTCACTTACCGGAAATATATTTTTTTGGCCGTTCCCTTCACAATAACGCGTGCACGTGATAATATGTACAGGCCAGTGTAGCTGGCGCGGGCTAAAAAGGTTTCGCTTGTCCACTCGCTAAGGCCAATTTGTGGCCCTTCATTTATACAGCATATAAAACATGGCCCCTGTTAACTGACCATTGGCACCGATTACTGCGACTTACCATCACCCACTACAGCGTCTCTCCCGTCGCCGTCCACAACTGCGTGCTTAGCTAAAATTTCACTTTTGACCGACTAACCGCGCTCAAAGACTCTGACCAGCGGCATAGAAAATGAGAGCCACGCCGGCCGTCTTCAAGCGCTCCGCGTGGAAGGTGCCATTCATCGTGCCTCTCCCCGTCAAGGAGGCAAAGGAAAAGAAGGTCCCGATCCGCACAAATGCGCGCGCGTGCACGATTCTGCCCGGATTTGTTGGCCTCACCTTCCAGGTGCACAACGGCCGCGCCTACCACGAGTTCAAGATCACAGAGCATATGGTCGGCTCGAAGCTCGGCGACTACGCCCCAACACGCATTCGGCACGTCTTTGGAAAGAAGAAGTAGCGGACCCCAGGAACAGAATCCCGCTCCTTCAACGGCTTGTACATATTCACGCATATTTATAATTACCTGTTCATGAGAACATCATCGTGGACTCCGAGCAAGTATTCACACGAAATACGACCTCAGAATAAATAGCCCTTTTCGCCAGCCTCGAAGCGACTTCTCATACGAGGTCTGCGCGTCGTCAGCCTGCGTGTCAACATAGACATCCGAGTCCAAGTCCATCGCGGCCGCGCGCACAAACTTCGTGCGTTTCACCACCTTCCAGAATAGAATCATTGCAGGCATTACGCCGACCTCTAGGTAGCTTTGGAAGAACTTATTTGCGTTCCAAGGCGCGAATGACGTCCATCCTTGCACGAGAATAATAAGTGTGACCAGAATTATCACAACCCATGGCCCCCAAGGGGCTGTACGATTCACATAGACAAGATTCTGTAGCTTGTTCTGGACCCTCATGCCGCGTCGGAACCGCAACGCTGTAATCCCGATCAGCAGCCATGCGATTTGGAATGAGACACCGATGAGGCTCTGAAGCCATGTCCACAGCGTGCCATCCCCAATATATGAGGCACCAAAACATAAACCAGAAACTGCCCAGGTGGCGGCCAGCGCGACATATGGCACGCCCGTCCGCGACAACCGCGACACAAATCGCGGTGCATATCCTTGGATTGAGATAGAGTACATGATTCGTGCACCAGCATAGAGAGCGTGATTGGAGCCGCTGATGATAGATGTCAAGATGACGGCATTCATGAAAGACCCTCCGGCCTTTGAGCCGACTCGTTGGAACACAATTGTGAAAGGAGACGAAACAGTATCTCCCGTATTCAAGTTAGGCCAAGTCCATGGTACGTCAATTCCCGCAATGAGCACTGTGAGAACGTAGAAGAATAGGGTGCGCCAAAACACGCTGCGCACGACGCGTGGCATTGTACGACGCGGATTCTTTGTTTCCCCAGCAGTGATTCCAATTGACTCAGTCCCGCCATATGCAAACGATGCGGTAACAAACATGGACACAAACCCAGGAAACCCGTTGACGAACGGCGCATCTTTTATGTGCCAGTAATGAAAACCAAGATACTTATGCTCTTCGTTGATTCCGCAGTTCACGACAATTCCAACAATGATAAAAATGAACACGGTCACGACTTTGAGCAGGGCCAGCCAGTATTCAAGCTCCCCATAGGCCTTGACTGAAATCAGGTTGATGGCAAGCACGAACACCCAAAATATAAGCGCAATGATCCACGAGTGGAAGTCCGTCCAGTACTTGAACACCATCTGCAGGGCCACTAAATTGGACGCCATAGCAATCGCTTCCGTGGCCCAGAAGTTCCATGCTAGTGCGAAGCCCACAGCTGGATCTACAAACCGACTCGAGTACGTACAAAAAGACCCTGCGATCGGCATGTAGGTGGCCATCTCACCGAGAGCCAACATTACCAGAAACACAAGCACGCCAACAATTGAGTACGAAATCAGCATGGAATCAGGCCCACCCTCCTGTAAACTTTTGCCTGTACCTAAAAACAGGCCGGTACCCACGACAC
The DNA here is from genome assembly GCA_037041025.1 of Entelexis sp. DX6506. NCBI lineage: Eukaryota > Fungi > Ascomycota > Dipodascomycetes > Dipodascales > Trichomonascaceae > Entelexis > Entelexis sp. DX6506. The sequence goes on from JAXQHU010000032.1 coordinate 138,398, forward strand.
CAGCGATAGCAATCATAGAAACCTGCCGAGTGGAGAGTCCGCGTCTGAGTTGGTCCTCAGCTCTAACGTGAGTTAGCACTTCATTTTCATAAACTAGTGATTTCGGAGGTGCTTCCTCGTCGACTTGCGAAGACTCTGTGACTACATGAACGACTTTTAGAGAGCCAGGGTTATCAGACGAGCTCATTACCACAATTCAATTGAGCGCCCACAGAAGTTGATATAATTTTTTTTGGCCCCACAGCGTATATTAACGGCTGCCTTTCTGTCTCGCTTCTCACATCAAATCGATCAAGTGAGCGGTTTACCGAATGAAGCGTCACTTCACGTGCGCCATGCGAATTGCATGCGCCTCTTTTCGTGTTTCAATGGGAAGTGATAGCCCCGAGCAGCTAAAATGGGTGCACGACCACCGCATCTTGCTTGGGTGGTAGAATTCAAGCGTTTTTGATTTACTTGTTTCACCATCGTCCGTTGCCCTTTGAAGTAATCAACGACAAGGGTTATGCAGCCCAGAGCGCGGATCTAAAATCCTTGAAGACTGGCGACGAAGCAAAGGGTCTTATATAGAGATAAACTAGTCTTAGTGGCAGATTTGTCTCAGCCAAGGCGCTATTGTGAACCGCACGGGTCCCTCAGCATAAATCTTGACGCTGATTCTCTGAATGAAAATAAATTAAAAAAAACAAAACTACCAAAAAGAAGTGCTAGATAACAAATGACTTTGCTTCAAACAGCCATTTGCGCCAGCCCTTCAGCGAATCCTCGTATGCGTTTTCTAAATCGTCGGCCTTTGTGTCTACGTAGACATCAGACACGAGGTCCATTTCAGCTGCACGGACAAACTTTGTGCGCTTTATCAGCTTCCAACCAATAATCATGACCGGCATGATTCCAAGCTCGACGTAGTTTTGGAAGAAGCTACTTGTGTCCCACGGAGAGAAGGACGACCATCCCTGCACCAGAATGATGAACGTGACCACGACCACGACCACCCACGGCCCCCAGGGCGCTGTCCAATTTCTGAATCTGAGATCTTGAGTCTTGTTCTGAACCTTCAAGCCTCGGCGGAAACGGATGGCTGTGATGCCAATCAGCAGCCACGAGAGCTGGTTCGAAACACCGATCAAGCTCTGCAGCCACGTCCATAGAGTGCCATCACCAATAAACGAGGCACCAAAGCACAATCCCGACACTGCCCACGTGGCGAGGAGAGCGATGTACGGGACTCCAGTTCGAGACAGGCGTCCCATGAACCGCGGTGCATATCCCTCGACGGAGATAGTGTACATGATGCGTGTGCCCGCGTATAGGGCATGGTTGCAGGCGCTAATCACGGATGTCACGATGACTGCGTTCATAAACGATCCGCCAGCCTTAGATCCGACTCTTCGAAACACGATTGTGAAGGGCGAGGAGATGGTATCCCCCGTATCCAGGTTCGGCCACGTCCACGGAACATCAATGCCGATTATGAGAACAGTAAGAAGGTAGAAGAGGACGATGCGCCAGAACACCGTGCGCACGACGCGCGGCATCGTGCGGTGTGGGTTCTTCGTTTCGCCGGCTGTGACGCCAATAGACTCTGTTCCACCATACGCGAACGAGGCCGTGACAAAGATCGACGCAAAGCCGCGGAATCCGTTTACGAACGGCGCGCCGTCAATGTACCAGTAGTGGAAGCCCAGGTACTTGTGCTCCTCGTTAACGCCGCAGTTGACGACGATGCCAATAATGACGAAAATAAAAATCGTCACTACCTTGAGCAAAGCAAGCCAGTACTCGAGCTCGCCGTAGGCCTTGACCGAGATAAGGTTGATTGCCAGAACGAAGAACCAGAAGATGAGGGCAATGATCCACGAGTGGAAGTTTGTCCAGTACTTGAAGAGGATCTGCAGAGCCGTCAAGTCGGAAGCCACGGAGACGGCGTCGTTGGCCCAGTAGTTCCACGAGAGCGCGAAGCCCACGGCGGGATCGACAAACCGGGTCGAATATGTACAGAACGAGCCGGCCACGGGCATGTATGTGGCCATTTCGCCGAGGGCAAGCATGACGCAGTAGACGACCGCGCCAATGATGGTGTAGCAGATCAGCATTGACGCAGGACCGCCCTTTTCCAGGCTCTTGCCCGTGCCGAGAAACAGGCCCGTGCCAATTACGCCGGCGACGGCAATCATAGACACTTGACGTGTCGAGAGCCCGCGGCGGAGCTGGTCCTCGATTATGAGCTCATGTTGTGCTTCCTCGTCGTAGGTTCCAGCACGCGCCGCTTCCGGCGCGCGGGCATCGCTGCTAGTAGACGAGCCCGTGCGCGTCGTGACTAAATGCACGACTTTCGGCGCGTCCGGAGAGTTGGGGGAGCCCATGGCCGAGGCAAATCACAGGCGCTATGAATTCCGGTGGCGCCGCTGAACGAAACGAAAGCTGGCCGGCCGCATTGGAAGATCAATGTCGTATGCGCCTCTTTGAAAAATACGCAACTTCACGTGCCTACTCGATCATGAAGGACGCAGGGTTACGTACCCCGTACATGCAACTCAAAAAGGAACGTCGAAGCGATCAGCCCCTGATAAACGGACGGACGGCACGCAAGCGCTAGTCGCAAATCTAGGGAGAAAAGCATCGTTGAATTTTTATTTGGTTCAGGACACATATTTAAGAAGACTAGATGCTTGTTAATAAAATTCACAAAATGCTTGAGCGGTGTTCGACTTGCCGCTTTGCCGTGCGGGACACACGATTAAATAGCCAGAAGTAGCTGAGACGCACCATCAAATCGCCAGAGTAGCCGTGCGTATGACCACAATTAAATTCTAATAGCCACAAATATGGCCTCAGATAAGATAGTACAGCTGTATGGAAGGCTGCTTGGGAATGAGGGAAGCGCTCTATTTTGTAGGGGTTGACAGTAGCTTCAGCGGTGTTGCCGCGCGCACAACACGAGAGCGCATTTTGGCAAACGTCGCAGCGCCGAGAGCCAGCGGTTGATAAGAAAGTCTATGGCAGCGTGGCCGCGTCATATCATACATTTCCAGACGCAGAGAGACTACTGCCGTCGCAGCATCTGCTTCAGCCGGCGCACGCGCTGGCTGCCTGTGCGGTCCCGCCACTGCGACCACTCGCCCCAGCCGCCGAGGCGGATGACGAGCGCCGTCGCATTGTCGGCCGTGCCGAGCATGCCCACGTAGGACACGATCTCGAGCGCGGCGTCCTGGGGCGTGCCGCGGTGCGAGCCGCCGCTCGCGGCCTTTTGGATGACGGTGTCGCAGATCTCCTGGTCGCTGGCGTAGTCGGTGACGCCGTCGGACACGAGAACAACAAACGCCTCGGCGCCGGGCAGCTTGCCGCGGCCCGGCCCGAGCTGGTACTCGACGAGGTCGGGCTCGGCGGAGATGCCGCGCGACTTGCCCTGGAAGTCGCCGAACGAGCGCGTGTTCACGTACTGCAGGAACCGCTGCACGCCGTCGGTTGTTGTGTTGAAGCCGAACGCGTAGTGGTGCAGGCGGTCGGCCTCGTAGACGGAGTCGGCGTGGTGCACGGTGCTGAGCGCCTGGACGTTGCCCTGGTTGTCGCAGACGAGCGCGCGCGTGTCGCCGACCTGCGCGACGGTGAGGTTTGCCTCGACGCCGGGCGCCCAGAACTGCGCCGCCGGGTCCAGCGTGTAGATGTACGCGGACGTGCAGGTGGACCCGGCGAGCTCGTCGGTCTTGAGCTCGTCGAAGTCGGCGGCCAGGAACGCCATGGGCAGGCGCAGCGCGAGGTCGTCGTACTGCGAGCGCAGGAGCTGCTTGAGGTGCCGCGAGTTCGCGAGCTTGGCCGTGCGCCAGTAGCCACCGAAGCGCTCGCGGTAGAGCCGCGGGAGCTCCTCGAGCAGCTGCGGCGGGTCCGCGTTCTCGACGTACGACGCGAGGTGGCGGCGCAGAAACTCGGCGCACGCGTCGCCGCCGTGCCCGTCGAAGACGGCGGCATTGAACACGGGCTGCGGCTGCGCGGCAATCGGCAGGTCGAGGAACCCCAGAAAGTAGCGGTCCTCGTTGTAGGACCGCATGCAGCGCGACGAGTAGTGGCCGATGTAGTGCTCGGCGCGCTCGACGTTGATGCGCGCCGAGCCGCGGTGCGTCGTGACGGTGTAGTATGTCGACAGGCGGCGCGCCGCGGCACTACGCGCCCATTGGCGCGTGCCGCGGCCCCGAGAGTCGCCCCGCAGGAGCCCGAACCGGCGCATCCATGGATCCACCAGCGAGTCCGAATCGCGCGCACTGGCTTGAGACTTCGGCGCCCATGTGACCGGCGGGGCCTCCCAAAGGGTGGTGCACCGCACGGCGCCTGCCCTGGAGCCCACGCCCGAGCACTTGCAAACGCGGCCGCAGGCTCCCGCGCTTTGGGAGGAAGGCACGTGCCCTGGGGGGTCCCTCGATACAGTTTGGGCCGGCGATCAGGTGCTGCGCGTTTGTCATTATCGCCAGCAGCCGCCTCGCCCAACTGCTCTCCCCCTTCCTCCACACCAAGAAGGCTTGAAGTAGCTCCCAAATGTCCACGGACCTGTGCCCTGTCTACGCGCCCTTCTTCGGTGCCCTCGGCTGCACCTCGGCGATTGTCTTCGCCAACTTCGGCGCCTCGTACGGCACCGCCAAGGCCGGCGTGGGCGTCGTTGCTTCGGCCATCCAGAACCCGGACGGAATCATCAAGGGCGTGCTGCCCTGCGTCATGGCGGGTATCATCTCCATCTACGGCCTGGTCGTCTCCGTGCTCATCAGCTCGAACCTCGCGCAGCGCCAATCGCTCTACACGGGCTTCATCCAGCTCGGCGCCGGCCTCAGCGTCGGCCTCTCGGGCCTGGCTGCGGGCTTCGCCATTGGCATTGTCGGCGACGCCGGTGTGCGCGGCACTGCGCAGCAGCCGAAGCTCTTCGTCGGCATGGTTCTGATTCTCATTTTCGCAGAGGTACTCGGTCTCTACGGCCTCATTGTGGCGCTTCTGCTCAACACGAGGGCCACCGACGCCGTGTGCTCGCTCTAGATGCGTCTTAATCGCTAATAGCTCGGACAATGTCCTCGGATAAGCAGAAAAAAGGTTACATATGTGTATTTAGTTGCAGTTGCAGTTGCTGTCGGGATCCTAGATACGAATCATGGCTGACGATGATGATGCATGCACGGCTCAGACCCTAAAGCGTATCGTGGAGAAACGGGTCGCACCGCCCGATACGGGCAACGCCGATCATGACCGCCATTGAAAAAAATTGGATCACGGAAACTTTTTTTCCAGACCTACACAAAATGAGTGCTCCGGACGCGCGCGCCTTCCCTCTCGCCGACGCTGCCACGACGCAGCAGCTGCTCGACATTGTCCAGCAGGCCACGAACCTGCGCCAGCTGAAGAAGGGCGCCAATGAGGCGACAAAGACGCTGAACCGCGGTATCTCCGAGTTCGTCGTCATGGCCGCCGACGCCGAGCCCATTGAGATCGTGCTGCACCTCCCGCTCCTGTGCGAGGACAAGAACGTTCCCTACGTTTTCCTGCCCTCGAAGGTCGCGCTCGGCCGCGCGTGCGGCGTGTCGCGCCCCGTGGTTGCTGCCAGCGTCACGACGAACGAGGGCTCGCCCATCCGCGAGCAGATCTACCAGCTCAAGGACAAGATCGAGCGCCTGCTCATTTAAAAAGGAGGCTGGTGCCTCAGTTTTAGGCGATGACAGCAATGATGCGGGACAGAGCCAGAGCCTAGGTAATAATATATTAATTGTATTTTCGACCATCGACTTATGCGCGGCGCTGCTGCGGGGCGAAACGAGCCGGCTGCCGCGCGGGCTGCCGCGCGGGCTGCTGCGCACGCAGTCGCTTGTCCCTCGGCGCGAGGTTAGCCGCGATAGCGGCCGTAGCTTATTCTTCTGCTTCGGCGCAGACAGATAATTGCGGGGTGGTAGCAGCAAATACCCCGCAAAAGGCAAAGAGACAGCCACGGCGCGCACATTGCCTGTGCGGCTTCTGCAACCGTGGGCTACTGCGTTTTTTTTTGTGTCATGTATTGTGCTACCGGGCCATTGCCAGGGCAGATCAGTGCTATGGCCGCACTCCGCAGCTCGAGCCCAAGTGCCAGCACTTTGTGGCTGGACCGAGCTCGCAAAGTATGCGCTTTCCCAGCATAACCTCTCTACAGCGTCGCATAAACCGCCTGACAGCCCTTATAAGTCTGTCGTTATGTTATCATAGCTAATAAATATGTGCCTTGGGACGCTAGCATTTCAAGACAGGTCGGAGAATCTCAGCGGTTCAGCTTGTGCCGCATCCGCGCGAACCAGCGCTCTACGCACTGCCACCTGGCTTGGTGCCATTTGATCCGCGGCCGCAGCTCGTCGTCCTTGTATCCTTCTTTGCGTGCGAGAAGCGCCTCTTTCTCGTCGTCATCAGACGCAATACTGGTCTCCGACATCAATTGGCTCCAGTCTAGGTCGCGGCAGGACATGCGGTGTATGGAAACGAGGTCCAGCGACACAATTGACATGTCTGAGCGAGATGCCAGCGACTTTCGCGCCGTCCCGCAACTCATTGTATGTAGGTGTGAGTGGTTCGGCGCGCCCAATTTCCTGATTTTCTGTCCGTATTTGGATCTTGCATAATCTTTGCGTTCGAACCGCCGCCAGCCTGCAGCCCCGGAGGTTATACTTCACCCTCGTGATATGGCTGATATCAGGCAGCTCATGACACCATGAGTCAAATGTGCTAGCGCCAGGCTCGGACGCCGAGCGTTAGAGTGGATATGGTGAAGCAGCGTTTTGAGACATGCAGTGTTTCAAGCCCAAGGCTGCCGCTGCTTCGCGCCATGGCCTGTGTCCTGCGCAGCATTGCGAGCACCTTGGCATAGTGCGCATTGCATCGCCCAAACGCCGATACGACCCGGCTCGCCGCGATCGCTCGCGATCGCTCGCTACAACCCCGTCTATAGTGCTGTGCTGCCCACTAACCGTCTTCAGACACGCACCGTGCTGGTCGGGGTTTCTCCAGAGCTCGGCTGCGTGCGGCTCATGCACGTGACCGCATCTTCCCGGAATCGGTGCAGCAGGGTATATGCAATGCAAGCAAGCGAACCTCATGTGGGTGAGCGGTGTGGCTCGTCGGCCTATGACTGGCGCCTAGCCACGCACTAAATCATCCACCATTATTCGTACATTCTGTTCACCCATCCGATTCCTGTCATCGAGAAGAATGGCCGCGAAACGCAGCCACTCGCAAGTAGATCTGTCCTACAACGGTTATCCGAAACATCCGTCGGTGCGGCGCGCCGAGGAGGTCGACAAGAACCCGCCCTTCGAGGAATTGCAGCTCAAGCTCAACAAATCAAACAGTAGCCCGAGCCCGCGCAATGTTCTGCACTGGTTCCGCACGCAGGACCTCCGGGCCGAGGACAACCGCGCGCTCGCGCAGGCGTCCGAGTTTGCCGCACAGAACGACAAAAAGGGCTCGCGTCTGATCACGCTGTTCATTGTCGAGCCCAAAGAGTACGCCGCGCACGGCGTTGGTGCGGCTCGGCTCTCCTTCATTGCCGAGGGCGTGCGCAAGCTTGCGGCGCAGCTGCGCGAGCGCGGAATCCCGCTTGTGCCCATGCTGGCCAGCAGTCGCAAGGAGCGCCTGTCCAAGCTGGTCGACTTCGTCAAGTCGCATGACATCTCTCACGTCTACGCGAATTGGGAGTATGAGTACGACGAGCTGCAGCGGGATATTACCGTCGCGGACGCGCTCGCGAAGGAAGACATTGCCTTCAGGCTAGCCCATGACCAGACTGTTGTCGAACCAGGACTTGTGACGAACACTGATGGCAAACCGCGTAAGGTGTTCACGTCGTACTGGCACGGCTGGATCCCTATGCTGGCAAAAGACCCGAAAAAGTACTACCTCACGCTGGCAGAGCTGCCGACAAAGAGACCTGTGGACGAGCCTGAGCAGGAGCTATTCCAGGAGTTCGATTCTTTTGACTTCAACGACGCACTCGGCCTCGATCCTAACGATGCGCATCTGAAAAAGGTAGCCGAGCTGTGGCCTGCAGGCCACGACGCGGCCCTTGCGCGACTCCACAAGTTCCTTGACAAAAACATTCACCGTTACGGCCAAACAAGAAACTATCCTGCCGAGGACTCCACGAGCCGTATGTCCGTGTACTTTGCCACGGGCACCATATCGATCCGAGAAGCGCTGGCTGAGACGCGTAAGCGCGCCAACAACGACAAAAACTTCGGCACGCAAACCACGGGGGTCGACAGCTGGGTGCGCGAAATCGCGTTCCGCGAGTTTTATAGACAGATGATCGCTGTATCGCTACCCCACGTTGCCATGAACATGCCCACGTCGCTAAAGCTGGCTGATGTTCGTACCGAGGAGAGTGAGGAGGCTTGGACACGGTGGTGTGAGGGAAATACCGGTGTTCCGTTCGTCGACGCAGGTATGCGCCAGCTGAACTCCGAGGCTTACATGCATAATCGACTGCGGATGAATGTGGCATCGTACTTACGCATGAACTTGCTGCTAGATTACCGTCTCGGCATGCAGTACTTTGCGAACAAGCTTGTGGACTGGGACTGCGTCAACAACTCGTTTGGCTGGGACCCGAACTATACGGTGTTCAATGGCGTTCTTCAGGGCGAGAAGAACGATCCTGACGGCGACTATATCCGTAAGTGGGTTCCTGAGCTCAAAAGTGTTGAGGGGAAGGCTATTTTCGATCCTTACGGGCGACTCGACGGCTCTCAGTTTGAGAAACTCGGGTACCCTCGGCCGCTTGTTGATCAAGCAGAGTCCAAAGACCGCGCCATGCAACGGTTCAAGGAAACTACAAAACGCGTCAAGGAAGAAAGCGACTAGATTCGCAGTATAACAACAGTATGACAATAGTATCACAAGCAAAATAAATATATAGAAGTCTTCTATGAGGCAAACTTATTGTCCGATCCAGGACCGGAATTTTCCAAGCAGCGAGTCGTTTGCTTCTGAGCTCTCTTCATTCGCCGGGCGCGCTAGCGGCGCTGACGTCGAGAACCCCTGTAACGCTCTGCGAATGAGCTCGCGGCCTTCCGACTCAGTGGTGATCACAGCACCACCCTCGGCATCGGCCTCGTCCTCAAAGTAGTTAAGGCCTAGACCGAACCCAAGGTAGTCCTTGATATACTCATACACGTTGAACATGGTAAGGGCCATGGGAATGAGAATGAGCCGCGGCAGCAGCTGGTTGAAGTATTTACCAAGGGGCGTCAAGTTAATGAACTTGCCTAAGAACTCCTGGAACACTGTTTCCTGCGTGCTGTTCAACACCAAGAAGTTGTAGCTCAGCGGCACTGTCAGGCGCAGCGCGTATGCTGCGAAAAATAGCAGGCTCGATGCGTCAGTGTGCTTCGGCACTATCTCGTACAAGTTGAACACGCGCATCGATGTAAGGGACGAGTTTACGGCGAAGCACATGTATCCGAGAAAGAGGGCAGCAACAAGCAGCTTGAGCCCCGGCGGTGAGCGCTTCACAATTATATCCACCAGTGAGAGTCGCGTGCCAGAAACAATCTCAGACCAAGCAACAGCTACACTCATGCTGCCAATTATAATCGCTGCGCAGCGGACAAGCACGGGCCGCACGTTGTGGACGTATGACGAACCCGAGGCCTTAAGTTCCTCGAGGTGCTCTGCATCCTTCACCAGGCGCGCCCAGTCTGCGCGACAGCGAATGGCACGGCTCTGGTCACGGTATAGGCGTCGACTCAGGTCTGCGACGTTCGACGGCGTGAGATCGCGCGGTTGGGCACGCGACGCAGACGTTCTGCTCAGCGGCAGGTCCTGCGACCGGATAGATGCAACAAGCTCGTCAATCCACTCAGCATACCTCGTGGTCTTGATTGGCTCAAGGGCCATGACTTTGCTCACAATGTCGTCGTAGTTGGCCTGCGCATCGCCATAAGCATCATGTACGCTTGTTGCGCGGCGGTACAGCTTGGACAGCCGATCCTCAACGGTGCCATGCCACACGTTGCGCGGAATGCTTACAATGCCGTGGCCCAGAAGCCAAATAACCAGCACGAGGCCGTACGAATGCGACAATGCTACGCACAAGGCCTTCAGGTTAGTGAATGAAAGGCCCGTGCTGAGGCCCATGTAAAGCAGCCCGAAGACACCTGCTGTGAGCATGATCAGCTGGAACTTAAGCGTGTGCTTAAGCGCGTCCTTGAGCCGCGCCAGCGGCGCGTGGTACCCGCTCTCGACATAGGCCTGAAGGACGGGCAATACGAGCCACATCAGCGCGAACGAGAGCCAGTAGATGATGCGCCACATGACTAGCCGCGCCTTGTTGTCGAGCGTCTCGTCGTCAACAAGATCGAACGGCACGAGCGCGACAATGGAAATGGGTATGAAGAACGATATAAACAGCGGCAGCACTAGGTAGAGAGGAAGCGTGCGCAGAGATGTCCAGCGGTGAAGAAGCCAGACCGTTATCACGGCCAGGACCGGGAAGGCAATGAACGCCAGCATTGCGGAGAAACGGGGCTGTGACGCGTACCAGTTCAATGGCTTAACGCACTGGGAAGCTAGTGTGGAGCCACCAGGGCAGGGCGCCTGTTCACGTGACACAACTCAGAGCTGTGAAGCTCAGCCGTTTCCTGAGCCAGTTGTTTGTTCACGGCAACTTTCTGGTATTTTGTCCAGGTATCGTGGTACGTAACATTCCTAAATAAGTGTCGACACATCCTCTCTCACTGTTTGCTGCCTTGTGGAGCGGACTCTCAGTATTGCTTAGTCGTCATGTATTGAACGCCAACGTGCTCTAATAAGGCATACTGCCGCTTGTTTAACACTCGAGAACTATGGCAGACCATCAGGGCTGGATCATCATATCTGACAGCGGCGTCACTCTCAAGCGAGCCGGCGTCGCCAAGGAAGAAGACTCCGGACCCATATGCTATGCACTGCAGAATTCGCATTTGGACGAGGGAGCTCTGGATCTACGCGGCTACAAGCTGCTGCTCAAGAAGGAAGGTGACAGAATAACTGCGCTGTATTACTCCGCTAACGAATGAGACGAATTACCAAGAGCGGCAGCCGCGTATCCGGGCAATCCGAGCTGATGTTTTTGAATAACGTGTTGGCACCGCACAACTCCTTTTAATGCTCCAAATTGTATATACTAGTGAGGAACGTGTAGGCCTCGCATTTGCTGAATTCCGCAATGGAATTAGTCTCAGAGCATTCTACGCCATGCTGTGGTTCTATGCTTTACGCATGTCGAGAAGATTACCACCTCGTCTGAAAGGTATGGTCCTGAGAGTTGCTGATTTCAGCTCGCAGTATGATAATTATAGTAAGAAGGTGCTCTTTGACATATAAGCCACGTTGCACCTTGGAACAAAGTTGTAAATGCTATCTAAATGAAAATATGCCGATGTTTGAACCATATACACGCCAATTCGTATAGACGCCCGCTGACCCGAGTAAATGTCTCAAATGTATGACCGAAATCTACATGCACCGCGGGGGACATTCTGAAAGTTATTAGGATTAGCGACATGCTTTGGGCGTCACTGTACTTATCTAGCGTCACGGTAGTTATATCAAGATTTTTTTGAATGCTGCATAATCCAATGCTCCCTCGTTAGAATGGTAACAGTAGAATAGCCTCTCACTAACTCCGCATCTTTAGATCCCCGTGAACACTGCCCATACGATGTCACGAGAAATTGCGCCAGTGCCATAATTGGTAATATTAATAAGTCCCCATTGAGCCGTGCTGATTCATTCTGCTCTGCGCACGTTATCACAGCGCACGCTATCAGCTGCTGAATCATACTGCATAACGCGTTATCGTCAAAGACATGCGTAGGTATGCGCGTCACATTAATACAATATGGTGTGCAGAGCGGTCAATTGTGTTGGAACAGTTATTGACCAAACCGAACGCGATACTGCGTCAGACGTCACTTTGATTCGCGGTTGCCAACGATGACCATGTCATTTAGGCTCAGTTTACCGATTCCACGTGAAAGAAAGCTCTTCATTCTCATAACGGTAATAATGTGAATATGTTCCGTTTCGCTGTCGTATCGAATCATTTAACTAGTTCATGAGGGCCGCCTGCAGTCATCCCAATAATGACTATCAACGTCAGCAAGAACCTCTTCCGCCTCATTGGAGCTCGCCGTAGTAGCACTCAGTGCTCTTTGTTGGCATGGATTCTAGCGTATAGACTGAGCTGCAGCATCACGATTGGCGTTGCTTATCATGTGAGCTTTGCAAAGCTTGTGACTGCATATTTAACGGCTTTGTTGTGCACGATGACCGCAGGTGCCCTCATAAAGTCAATGTACATAAATATAGAACATATGCTGGGCCATATTGTTCTTTGAGATAAATTTGCACCTAGTGGCCATGTTCTCAAACAATTTATATGAGCAGTTCCAGCATTAGTAGACTATAACAGACTCCAATGAGTTCAAGTCAACATATGCTGACAGAAATCACAGACTGACACCCCAGTGACCTTGTGCCAACGGTAATTCAGTTACAAATCCATGTCATTAATATGCTCACGAATCCCATAAAGGGCGCATGACCCTAAACCGTCATGTAACACTGGCCGTACAGGAAGTGTAGGTGAAGAGGCACTAAAGACAACGTTATCTGGGAAAATTCTTGGAAAGCAGGCTTTCAGTTAATCGTACAAGAAAGAATGCTCTTCTCAATTTCTAGTGCTTGTCGTAGGTTAAATCCATGGTGCCGCGATTGGTAATGTTGGTAATACAGCTCCCGATTTGTAAGAAAGTGGTTGAATAATCGTGCATAGTGCGTGAACGTTGCCAAGGCTTCACATAAGACAGCGCGTGGTGGCGCGCATTGATGTGTCAGTGCGCACAGTCATTTACATGCTCTAAGGGTCAACGTTCATATTGGGTTTAGGAAAATATCGAGTATATATAAATTGTCCCGGTAGCCGTTCGTAATTGTACTGTCCGTTTCCTGATGAGCGCTATTTATGGGCTGAAGACAATCGTTCGTGACAGCTTTGCAGGGCAGGTTACCTATTACCTGTCCGGCCGGCGCTGGTGCAAGCCCGAATTCGAACAGAGCACGTACATCATCCCCGAGAAGTACTTATCTGCCTCTATAGCTTCAGTGGCTGCTACTTCAAATGCGTCCACATCTGGATTTCCTTCGAAGGAGGCAATCGGCGACGAGAAGGAGGAGAAGATAGACGCTGAAGACCACGTTGTGACTACTCCGGTAAACGGAGCGCCGGATGGTGTGATCCTAGTTGACTGGGATGGGCCAGAAGATTTGGCCAATCCTCAGAATTGGCCCTTCGCAAAGAAATTTGTTGTCGCCTTGGTGATGGCCGTGGTAACTGCATCTCTGTATATGGGATCCGCATTATTCACACCTTCTGAACAGCAACTAGTCAAACACTTCGACACTTCTGAAGTCAAGGTCACTTTGGGACTGTCCATGTTTGTCTGGGGGTATGGTATCGCGTCTCTTTGGTTCAGTCCCATGTCAGAGTTGCCACTCTTCGGTGGTAGGCTCTACATCTACTTGTTCAATCAAGTAGTCTTCGCCTGTTTGCAAATCCCCACAGCACTTTCGAACCACGTAGCGCCATTCGCTGTTTTGCGCCTCCTGGCTGGCATCATGGCTGCTCCACCACTCAGTACCGGAGGAGCCACATACGGTGATATGTTCCGCTTCCCTGCTGTGGTGTACGCTATCATTGTTTGGAGTATGGGTGGCATCATGGGTCCCTTCGTAGGACCCCTGATTGGTGGTGCTCTAGTGCAACACAACAGCTGGCGCTGGGCTTTCTGGTACTTGCTGATAATGTCAAGCGCCGTGCTGCTGCTGATGGTTTTCTTCTTTCCGGAGACATCCGAGCAAGCGGTTCTGATGAAGAAGGCCAGGAGTTTAAGAAGGCGCACAGGAAACCCGAACATTCTTGCTCCAGGCGATATCAAACTTCGGACCGAGAAAGCAAGTAAGGTACTCAAGCACATATTCTGGCAACCTGTCAAACTCACATTGAGAGAGCCTGTATTGCTGCTGATCAACGTGCACCTTGGTCTCATGTACTCTATCATGTACCTCTATTTTGAGGCGATCCCTATCTCGTATGGGGGTGTTTATCGCTTCAACCTTGTTGAACAAGGACTGTCGTATATCCCGTTCTTTGTTGGCTGCATGGTTGCAGGCACTTTCTACGTGCCTTACATTCATTTCCGTCTGGTGAGTCCTATAATGTCTGGCAACCCTCCAGACGTTTTCAAGGTGTTTGGTAACGCGGCGATCCTGGCAGCGTCCTTGGCGCCGGCTGGGATTCTTATCTTCGGTTGGACATCGCATCGGCAAATTCACTGGGTTGTATCCATGGTCGGGAATATGTTTTTCGGTGGGTCCATATGGGTTATGTTCCAAACCTATATGGCGTTTATCTCGAACATGTATCCCCCGTCGCAGATTGCTTCTGCGTTTGCTAGCAATGGCGTCGCGCGAGCCGTTTTGGCCGCGGCTTTCCCATTGTTCGCTCGACCAATGTACAACACGCTTGCTATAGACGGCTTCCCAGTTGGATGGGGATGCGCACTTTTGGCGTTCATATGCATCCCGCTGGTTGGCTTGCCGGTCTACTTGCGTTTCCGTGGAAAGGCCATCCACTTAAAGGCGATTGCCAAATATGGCGAACATTAAAAGGATGGCGATCACTACGATTCTGAAGATCTAAACGTATATATTTATTTAATATTCGTCACTCGGCGACTTTTTCTTACTCGCGTGACAAGCACTTCGCACGGATCTGAGATCACGTAACATCAGCAACGAACAGAGACGTCACTTATATACAGAAAGCAATAAGAGGTTCAGAGTAGCTCTTGGGTGCACAAGCTTCGCCAAAAGCGTATCAACCCGGACGACGGAGCCGTATGTCTATAGTTATCTTACTTTGCGACCTTACCTTATGCACAGTGTCAAGGTGTCACGAGGCAGCCGCAGCCGCGCACGCCTAGGAGGCACTACGGCGGGGCACGAAGTCGAAGTGTTGGGGCACGCGGCGACAGAATAAAGCAAGAAAAGAACGACATGATTAGGTATTACTTTGATGGAGTAGTTTCGTACGCCAAATATGTGACTCATGTTGCTTCTGGGAAGCCTAGGTAACTTGAGACCGTTAGACGGGATGCTTCACTGTGCGTCATTTTGTTCTTATGGGGGGCTGAATATCAGCGCCGTTCGGCGGGGCCTCCTCCTGTAGGGTTACCCCGGACTAACAATAAACCCTATACCTCGATCGGTCATACGCAAGCGTGCCTGCATAGCCTCCGGGCGGAACGGACGCAAGTGCCCGGAGCGGGGCGGGGGAGGGGCCCAGCAAAACGCCGTGCAAATGCCACGGCGCCGTAAGTCGCGACAGGATAGCTGTGAATTATAACTCTACCGTATCAACGCATAGCCACACAATTTTAGTGCATCACTATGACGGCGCGTGTGTGCTCTTCGGGCACATCGGAAATAAAGATGTGCGCAGATCTCACCAAGGAGAATAACGCCCCGCATTCCGATGTGTTGGGCGCACGGGACCTCCCCACAAATTCCGTTTCTTCCTGGGTGCGTCAGATGCAGGCTAGACAAGGAAGGACTGGCTTTTACAGGGCAAGGAGTGCAGCGATCGCGGGGAACCAGTCCGATCAGCGGAGTGTGATCATGATCAGGGTCTGTTCCAAAGCCGTAGTGATTCGTGAACGAAATGCAGTGTGAAGGCATTGCGTCACGCAGTCATGGAAATTTTTAATTTAGCAGATTTCAAGTAAAAGTGAGTGTTAGACGATGAATTGTGCGTCTTGCATGCGGTCTAAGCGTGGCTGATGTGAAGCAATGCGTATGACTATCTCCACGATGCAGCACTTTCAGAATTGGTTGTGACCTAACCCGCGCATGCGGTCCGCGCATGGCCGACATACATATCAGAGCCCGCCTTTGCCGCACAGAATCATGGCGCGCAACCCATGTACAGTACCCCGCATTAACAGTTAAAAAATATATGCATTAGAGGCCCTTATATACGGCTAAATAGTTGCTGATTTTGCGAAATCTTAAGCCATAACCTTCAAGCGTACTAGGCATCAGCAATTCTCAAGATGCCGTTATGGAAAGAAAAGCAGCATGTTGAGCATGTGGAGGATGCGACGGTTGCAGCAGACTCTACCACCTCGTCAGATGGCTCTGGGTTGATCTATAGTGAGAAGCACGACGCACAGCATTATGAAAATGCTCCGTTCACAGACTCGAATGAGTACAAGTTTCTCGGAATGCGTGGCCGCTCCCTCCACAGTGCAATTTCATTGATGGCTGGCATGGGGTTTCTGCTATTTGGATATGACCAAGGTGTAATGGGGTCGCTCCTTACGTTGCCGACATTCTACAACCAGTTTCCGAGCATGAACACGTCGACGACGACCGGGTATCAAAAATCCGAGAACTCTACATGGCAAGGGTTTGTTATCGCTGTATATGAGATTGGATGTCTGGCCGGGGCAGTGTTCACCATATGGTTTGGTGACAAGGTCGGACGCAAGAAGACAATCTTCATCGGTTGCATCATCATGGTCATCGGCGCAATTATTCAGACCGCATCATACTCCAGTGGACAATTAATTGCGGCGAGAATCATTACAGGAATTGGAAATGGTTTGAACACATCGACAGTACCTACGTGGCAAACGGAGTGCGCGAAACCGCAGATGCGCGGGCCGCTTGTCATGATGGCTGGCGCCCTCATCACCGGCGGTGTTATGCTTTCGTACTGGATTGACTTCGGATTCTACTTCATCACGACTAGTTCTGTGTCCTGGAGATTTCCTATTGCGTTTCAAATCATTTTCCCGTTGGCGATTATCCCATTCATCCTGTATCTTCCGGAATCGCCGCGCTGGTTATTGAAGAAAGGACGACGACAAGAAGCAGCGCGGTGTTTCTCCGCGCTTGAGGCACTTCCCGCCAATGACCCCGCTATCATTAAAGAGATCAACATCATTGAAGACTCGCTTGCTGAGGAGCTAGGGTCTACAGGCGGCGCCAAAAACTCGTTACGTGCCATGTTTACTCAAGGCAAAGAGAAGAACCTACACAGAGCTATGTTGGCCATTTGGATGCAGCTTATGCAACAGATCACTGGTATCAACTTAATCACGTACTATGCGGGTACGATCTTTCAGGACTACATTGGCATGACGCCCATGAACTCCCGCATCCTTGCCGCGTGCAATGGAACCGAATACTTCCTGGCGTCATGGATAGCAATGTTTACAGTGGAGCGCTTAGGACGTCGTAAGCTTATGCTGTTCGGAGCTGCAGGACAAGCTATCACCATGGGCATTCTAACTGGAACGACGTGGGCATCCTCAAATGAGAATAGCCAAGGTTCTGCAATAGCCGCTGCTGTGTTTCTGTTCATTTTTAATACGTGTTTTGCAATTGGATGGCTAGGTATGACTTGGCTTTTCTGTGCTGAGATCACACCCCTGAGCATTCGCGCCCCGGCCAACGCTTTCAGTGTAGCTATCAATTGGTCATTCAACTTCATGGTTGTCATGATCACACCAGTGGCATTTGACAGTATCGGGCCATTCACTTACACAATATTTGCTGCCATCAACGCACTGATTGTTCCCGTGGTGTACTTCCTCTATCCTGATGCCACCGGCTGCACCCTCGAGGAGGTCAACCTGATATTCGAGGGAACTAATTCATGGAAGCCATGGCAGGTGGTTGGGAGAGCTAGGGAAATGCAAAAGGCCCGCAAGCGGAAACTACGCCGCGACCGTGAGAACCGAGCCAATGACGGTGGAAGCATCATTGACAGGGGAAGAATTATTGGCCGCGACAGCCTTACGGCGAGCGATGCAATCTAAATTTTGATCATTAACAGCACACGACTTTAACGCTATGAATAACTACTATACCAGGTCGATGATAAGACATTAGAAGACTTACAGACATGATATTTACGCAGATGACGGGCTAAAGAAGGAAGAAGAATGCAAAGGTTACGACAGCCAGAGCCGACGCTAATATGGTAGGGCGCGCGAGCGTGATGCTGGAGTTCACGTACTTAGCATTCTGCGGCCAGGGAGTATACTTCTGGGGCAGGTAGATGCCGAATGTGTACTGCAGGGGTGCCAGCATCCCAGCAGAAGCAACCGCGCTCGGAGAACTGTTTGCGTCGTAAATCACCAGCGTATACTCGGCTGTTATGAGATGCAGCCCGCCATCTTTTGTGACGTCGCCCGTATCCCAGTGCACGCTCGTGCTTTTTGCCGACTGATTATGGGCAATCGTATATGTCTGAGAGTTCTGCGTGCACACGGCTTCTATGTTGATGGCCTTGGGCGTCGCAACTAGGCTCGTGTAGTTCCAGCCAAACGTCACGGTCTCGCCTGCCTTGACATATGTTGTGCTTGTGGACGTCGGCGTCTGCAGCGCCACGCCGCCCGCGGGGAGATTCGGGTCTATGCTCAGGGAGGAGGTTGTTTTTGAGGTCGTTTTTGACGCGGATTTCGACTTGCTGTTGTCCTGCGAGCTGGTGCTGTTCGAGTCGCGTCGACCGAGGTAGTTCGCCTCCAGCGTCGCGTCCGAGTCGAATATTTGCCACAGATTAAATGCCTCGACTATGTAGAGCCATTGGGCCAAAACCAAGGCTGTCGCCAGCAACTTCATTTCACGACCTTTGAGGAAAAGATGCCCTCCTGAGACGACGCCCTTGGCTGTCCTATGATTCGCCTCTGCCCTTGCCCTACTCTAAACTTAGGATTTTGTGTCAGGGTCCTCCTCCGCTCCCAACACCCGGGTTTGTTTACGTTTCGAACCCTAGCGCGCGTGAGCTCGACGGAAAATAAAGGCCTACGCGTCGTCCGCTGGTTCGGGTTGTGCTGGCGTCGGCATTTGTTCGCGCATGGCCACTCCCGACGGCTTATCCGAAAAGGAGGCGCTGACCAAACTGGCGAGTCTTACGCGAGACCCGCAGTTCGATCGCGTGGAGTTCTCCAAGTTATTTGAATCGGCTAAACAATGCGACCGCGCGTTGGCCTGCAAACGTTACATTGACGGCATAGAAGTCCTAATACGTCGGAAGGTGGAGCCTAAGCACGAAATTGAGCGTGCATTCGAGGCTCTCACCGGAAACTCTGCATCTCTGCCGGAGATACTAGGAAGCATCGAAAACACAACGCGACTGGCGCGCATTCTGCGCAGACAGGCATGTCGTTTGTTAGTGCACGACTGTGATGCGGAGATTGCGCTACCGACTTTGCAGGATATGGCGCTCGGTGGAGACATTGGCCGCCTCACAGCCATAGACTTTCTTGTTACCCGAAGAAGGCCTTTGCCGGAGCATGCGCAGCTTGTTGTTGACTTAGTGAACGCAATGAGCAGCCAGAAGGTAATTGTAGAGAATGCCCGGCGCTCGGAGTACATTAAACGAGTTTTGAAGCTCAGTAACACGCTGGATCACCTGGGACCTAAACTGCCGGAGAGTCTTAGGCCTACGACGATACCTGCAAATCTCGAAGTTTGCTCTCTGGTATCGGCGGCAGATATCAAGAAAAATGTTTCGCATCTACGAGCTCTTAAGCCGGCGGACATGACGAGCTGGCTTACCGCGTTGCGTCGCTCGTCCGTCGACCAGAGCCAGATGTACAATGATAAGTCAAGATATGCCATCTCGAACATACTAGGGAATCTTGCGCGCACATTTCAAAGCGATCATGTTGTTGTAGATATTCTTGCCACGGCAATTGATCTCGAAGCAATGGCCACGGAACCGTCGGAATACATATTTGACAAGGTGCAACGCGTTTGTGTCGCAGCAGTAAGATATGGCGGGCCAACGTTCAAAGTCTTGGCTCAAGGCTTAGCACTTAGCATGCAGCGAGTCAATTTACACCCGGGTAATGGCACAGAAGAGGGCTTCGACATGCGCCTTGTCGCATCAGCGAACATACTCGAGAGACTTGTTGACTGGGAGCCCCTAGTTAATGCCATCATGAATCTACACGACCACGAGACGCGCTATCTGGTAGCGCGCATGATGATCCTATTCTTGAAGCCTGATACGAACCACGTCATGAACAGTGACTGCGACGCTGGACGCCGCACGCAGGTTGACCGCATAATGGCAGTGGTACTTCAGAAATCTCTCGCTAAAGAAGAACGCCTGCATCTACATGAGATATATGTGCTCAAGTTTCATGCCTGCTTTGACGACCAAGAGGTAAAGGCCTTTTGTGAAGAGCTGGAACTTGATACGCGAACCCGGATAAGAGCTGCGATGATCTACGCGCTGGTGACTGCTAATACTGTTGAAGCCTATGTTTATTGTCGCAAAGCCGCTGACCTTTTGAAAGATGCCAGAATAAGTGAGGTATATTTCACGGATATGATGAACGAAGTGCTTCGCAAGCATGCTTTTCTTAATATAGCTGAAATGCTGGACCTGGACCTAGTTCTTCACGACAACGTTACACCTCGCTCAGTTGCACCCGAGCTGGTCTCGGCGCTCTCTGCAGCTCGTCATCAACTGGCTCCACTACAAGGCATCTATATAGCGCACCAGGCATTTCGCCTATTGCGAAAGGTTGGAGACCACTTTGATGCATATTGTGCCTTGCAAACTATGGCTATTCGCGCAAGGGAGCTAAGTGGAGATAGCGGAGTACGGTTTCGAGCTTACCGCCGGGCGCTGCAGAAATACATGTCTGAAGAGCTGCAGCTTCCCGAAAGCATGATTCAATCTGCCGTTATAGATAAATACGGCATTGATGAGCTGCTTAATGACGGGCTCGATCCCCTGGTAGACCTAGTCACGGCTTCAGTTCTTCAAAAGCCTCAAGCGGAAGAGCTCGAAGCGTTCATAAAGGAGTACGATTCACTTCATGCCGCGCTCTCGACTGATCCTAAACTCGGTCTCGCTAGTGAATCTGTTATGGCAATACCACAACTTGCCACCTACCGGGGCAGATTCAGGCAAGCGAGCAAGCACAAGGCAGTGCAAGCACAAGTCAATACGCTCATAAGCGCTGTGCGCAATGTTAGCAATGCCGACTGGATAGACGAGCTCAAGGTCTGTGAGAAGCTGATGCCACTACGTTGCATAGCTACAAATATACAGCTGCCATCATCAGTTTTGAACAAGATTGATCCCCACAATGTGGAAAAACTTCAATGCAAGCCTATCCTGGCGATGCGGAAACACTTGAGCCAGCAGCCGCCACCGGAATGGGAGAGTTCAGAATTTTTGGAAGTACCAGACTCCATGATTTGCATCAGCTTATACTTTGACAGCACGAACACGCTCGTAGTCACCCGCCGCGAGCATGGAAAACCTGCGGTAACGGTGCGTCTGCCCGAAGCTCGTACTGCTTTACTTTTTTATCAAGATAAGGCAACCACATACTCCGAAGCGCTTGCCGAAATCAAGCGCATTGTTGAAGAGGCTGGATCCATTGAGGTAATGGAAGATAGTAGCAGTGAGCGCAAGCGGTTCTGGAAGTTGCAATATGCGCTCGATGACAGAATGCAAAAGATTCTGCTATCAATGCAGCGCAGCTGGATCGCTGGATTTGCAACCATATTTAGCCCTGAGTCTGGCGCGCTCGAGGTGAATGATGAGCTGCTTGGCAAGCTGAGTATGACTATCAAGGCCAACTTACCTGCTGCTGCGGGTAAACAAGTTTCACTGAGCTCACTTTTGTGCGCCTGTATGCGGGACGCGGCCCTAGCAAATCGATTCGACCAGCTGCAGGACCTACTCTATGCCCTGTGCGATACTCTTGTACAACAAGGTGCACCTATCTGCATAGACGAATTGGAGATCGATTCATTCACGAAGAATGTTCACAAGCAAGTGCACAAATCCGCTGAACCGAATCACGCGCACAGAGGCGCACGAAAACACATTGTTCTTGTGTGCGACCGCAAGGCAAGTGCCGTGCCGTGGGAAATGCTTCCGGTTTTACAAGGATGTTCCGTGACGCGGGCCATGTCCCTTGCTCAAGTGGCTGAGTGGGCTCAGCAGCGCGACTCAACTGCCAACGAATGGGAGACACCGTCAAGTAGCGACAAAGTTACGGTGATACTGAATCCACACGGTAACCTGCCGCGAACTCAGGAAAAGTTCGATACGGAATTTCGGCTCCGCGGATGGCGAGGCTTTATCGGGACTTCACCGACTCGTGATCAGTTTGTGGACGCATTTGTGAAATCGGACAGTCTTGTATATGTGGGGCATGGATCAGGATCGATGCTAGCCGAGCCGCTGGCAATCAGGAGGCTATTTCTCACCAAAACCAATGTGTTTTTATTTGGCTGCAGCTCTGTCGCTATACAGCACCCTTTATTCAACAAAGACATTACGACTAGCTATGCGGTTGCGGGGAGCCGAATTACAATGGGCACGCTATGGAATGTGAAAGACAAAGATTGCAACCGGTTCACGGCCGAGTTTCTGAGCCGCGTGTTCGACGATAAAGAGCACATTGGGAGAGCGCTATGGGAGGCGCGCAAGGCTTGTATGCTGCCGTATTTGACGTCTGCCGCGTGGGTTATCTACGGGCTACCGTAAGCTTGAAAAGCAAGCCTCAATGTTTGCAATGTACATAAATTCATACCCCTTTAGAACATGAGAAATTTCATTAATTGTAGGATACTTCAAGCAGCATACACTATGTACAATTATGCTGCGTAGTTTTCGTACACAAGCATATACTTGAGCAGAAATCCCGCCAGATGCAGCCCGTCCTGCGAGCTGCGAATATCGGGAGGCAGGCCGAGATCCAGCAATTCCGGAACCTTGCTCAAATTTATTACAGGGGCCTTTGTGGCTGCGGCCTTAGAGTCCAAATGGCAAACAATACGACGGTCTGGCGGAGGCGGGTGCGACTTGTATGAGAGAGCCAGCTCTTTAATATCGTTGAGGAGCACCTGCCTAGCCTTTTCGCGGAAGTTCTCCTGCGGTTTCAGCCTCGGCAAATATGTGTATTTGGATAACAAACGGCCAATTGCTTGTTTTGGGAGCATTTTCGACGCCGAGGAGACCCAGACGCGCGGCCCGAGAAACGTTTTGTGGGGGCTGCGCGCACCTAATTCGTCCTCGGCCACAAGGCCCACTTTCGTCAACATTGTTGACGGATAGATGTGCCTTGTGACAATGTCCATTTTCGGCTTTGCGGCAAGCATGCGCGCGTAAACATTGTCGTGAAGCCCCGGAAGCGAGTGTTCGGACGGCTTACCGGTGCGTTCTGCGGGCGCGGCGCGGTATCGCTTTGGTCTGCGTGATGGTCTTACCGGAAGCTGCTTGACTGCATCCTCAAACGAGACTGCGGGGCCGCGCGGGATGTACTTTTTCATGGCGGCCGACCACCGCTGGACCACCGCTGGATTCCTCGGGCGGTGCTGCTAACATAAGCGCTCCTCAGCTGCTGTGGATCCAGTCGAGAGTGAAAAGTAGGCATTGTTGTGCTGCGTTTGCTCGATTTTTTGGGACCCAGAAGGCAATGGCCCGAGAGTGATTTCCGAGAGATGAAGGAGCTACTGTATAAAGTGCTGCGGCACTCTGCGTCGCCCGTCACGGTGATCACGACGGCGTACGAATCGCAGCTCGGAGGAATGACGATCTCATCGCTCACGTCTCTGTCGATGGGCCCGCCGGACCTGTTCATGACGTTCAACTGCCAGATCCCCTCGCGCACGGCCGAGCTCATGCACCGGCGCAATCGTGCTGTGCTGAACATGCTGAGCCCGACGCCCGAGAACGTTTTGCTGGCCAAAGCGTTTGCCGGGCGTCTTAAAGAGGGCCACGACATGAACCCGTTTGAGAAATACGCGCATCTTTTCAGCACCGAGCCGCGGACGGAGGGCATTCCTGCCATCAGGGGCGCAGCGGCCCAGCTCGTGTGTGACATAGACAGGACTGTGCGCGTGCAGGACCACGAGGTCGTAGTTGCGCGCGTGCGCGACATAATTATGGGGTCGCTGGACCCCTTAGTTTATCATGAGCACCGGTTCCGCGAGCTCGGAAAAGAGGTCGAGCACTGACATCGTGTGTAGACCAACTGTACATATGTAAGTAACATAGCACATAGAGTAAGTAAAACGGGCAAATGCATGAGGCGAGCCGGATCTTAAACGGGAAGTAACGCTAAACTTGTC
This sequence comes from Entelexis sp. DX6506, assembly GCA_037041025.1. Taxonomy (NCBI): domain Eukaryota; kingdom Fungi; phylum Ascomycota; class Dipodascomycetes; order Dipodascales; family Trichomonascaceae; genus Entelexis; species Entelexis sp. DX6506. Next base: position 162,608 of record JAXQHU010000032.1, read on the forward strand.
TGCCGAAGATGATACTGTGCGTTTCACGGAGGACCACTACCATCGATCAGTATATAGTGTACCCGAACTAAGCTACAGTAGAACAATTCGTTCCGTTAGCAGACTCAAATTAGTGCTGTAGACGGATTCATCTTAGTAGTGCCATCTTAGTAGCCATCTGAGTAGCGCCATTTCGTCGGTGCCATTTCGGCGGTGCGGGTGTGACCTTTGATCGCGCGCTCATACCAATCACGGTTTCGGAAATTCACATCACACTACATTCAAATATGCAGAGGTCGCTCCGGATCGCCCGCTGCGTCAGGCTGGCGGCCTTTGACGCGCGGCTGTTTTCCACCACAACCGCCGCGCGCCGGGCTGTGCAGGACGCGCCCGACGGGATCGTCAGGCTCGGCGACCTGCCGCGTGTGGAGGCCGGTGTGCCGCGCGTCGAGTACGAGAACGTGGCCGACCGGTACCTCGAGGTGTCGACGGAGCTGCACAAGTACGGGCGCTACATTGTGAGCGTGATGCCGAAGCTGATCCAGCAGTTCACGGTGTGGAAGGACGAGCTGACGCTGAACGTCGCGCCGTCGGCGCTGCTGCCGGTGCTGCGGTTTCTGCGCGACCACCACGCGGCGCAGTTCAAGGCGCTGGTGGACATCACGGCCGCAGACTTCCCGAGCCGCGAGAACCGCTTTGAGGTCGTGTACAACCTGCTGAGCGTGCGGCACAACTCGCGCATCCGCGTGAAGACGTACGCCAGCGAGCTGAGCACGGTGCCCTCGGCAACGGTCCTGTTCGAGTCGGCGAACTGGTACGAGCGCGAGGTGTTTGACATGTTCGGCGTGTTCTTCGAGGAGCACCCGGACCTGCGCCGCATCCTCACCGACTACGGCTTCGAGGGCCACCCGATGCGCAAGGACTTCCCGCTGTCCGGGTACACCGAGGTGCGGTGGGACGAGGAGAAGAAGCGCATTGTGTACGAGCCGGTCGAGCTGACGCAGGCGTTCCGCAACTTCGGCGACGCAAGCGCTTGGGAGCCCGTGGGCCCCGGCCGCGACGACCGTCCGGCCGAGTTCCGCCTGCCGCAGCCCGAGCCCGAGGATGTTGCGGACCAGAAAAACAACAGCTAGACTCGCATGCTAGAATGAAAACACGGCGGCTGCGCTCCTTACAAGTCATAATCGCCAACTGTATGTATCATGTTACGTTACTACCTATCCAGACTGAGCTTCGCCTAAATGGCAGCCGCGCAGTGTGCATATTAAGCCAAGGACGCGGCGCATTGTCTTAGACTAGCGGCTCGACTTGCTGGAAGCAAGCAGTTCATGTCGGCTGCGCTGCCATGCCGACTACTACGTCAAAGACACTTCCGTATCGGCTTTCGAGTTGACTACCATGTTAGCCACGACGTTAACTGCTGAGCTCAGTACTAAATCAAACAGCGTCACCTTTGGAAATATCATCACTATGTATCGTTATTGCCGGATTAGCAGCATACACTTCTTCTGGCCGCCTTGATAGGCATTGCCTAGGTGCCGCGGGTCTAGCCATGCCCTATGTTTAGAGAGCAGCAAGCTCCTGCTTCAGGTCGCTGAGCTGCTGCTCGCGCGTGCGGAAGTGCTCCTTCAGCACGCCCAGCTGCTCGGCCATCATGTCGACCTCCTCTCGCGCCGCAGACAGGTCGGTGCTGCTGCCCTTAGTCGCGGGCCGCGCCAGCTGCTGCTCTTTGTACTCGAGAAGCAGCTGCAGCTCGCGGCGCACGAGTGCCGTCTTCGACGACGCGCCCGTCTTACGCTCCTCCTTGGACTTCTCGATCTTCGCGAGCCGCGCATCGAGGTCCGCCAGCTCGCGCTTCAGGCGCACCTCCTCCCAGTCGCTGTCCTTTGTCGACGAGAAGTCTGTGCCGCCCGTGGAGTAGCTCTGCGAGCGGCCGCCAAGACCGAGGCGCGACAGGTAGCCCTCCGCGAACGAGGACTTCGACGACGCCGGCGCCGGCTGCGGCTTGCGGACCTCGGCCGACTTACCGCCCAGGTCGTAGTCAATGGTCTCCTTGCCGAACGTTGCCCGCAGCGACGCCGGAATCGAGCGCGGCAGCCGCACGCCCTGGTGCCGCTGGTTCAGCATGTGCAGAAACACAAGGCACTGCTCCTTGTCGATCTTCTCCTCGCTCTTCGGGTTCACGAGGTTCCACGCCGACGACACATCCGTGGATGGCACGTTCAGCGTCGAGTACAGCTCCGAAAACGAGTCGAACGACACGCGGCCGCGGCTGTCTGCGTTCACCGAGTACACGGCCTCGTACTCGCGGCGGTCCGCGGGGCCGATGTACCAATTGAAGTCCGTGCGCAGCGACATGTCATCGTCGAGATCCAGCAGGTTGCCGTTGTCCGGCGGCGCGAGCGGCGCGCCGGAAAGCGCCTGCTTCGCCTCGAGCAGATGCTGCTTCGACGCCGGCGCGAGCCACGCGGGCAGCGTCGCGGGCAGCGGGTCCTGCGGGTGCTGCAGCTGGTCGAACACTAGCCGCATCGCTACGCAGAACTCCTCGAAGTCCGTCTTGCCGTCGCCGTCGATGTCGGCCAGCTCCCAGACCTTGTCGAGCTGGTTGCTTGGCAGCTGGGAGTTCTGCAGCACAGACATCGTCTGCGCCCGCGAGAGCATCCCATTCGCGGGGCTTTGCTGCTGGAATATCTCCCAGTACTTGGCAATTTCCTGCTGCGAAAGCGACGGCATTGCTGAGCCTGGCCTCCAAGCGGGTGGGTGGCTCCAAGCACTAGAGGGCTGGGGCATCTGCGGGAGCGCGCGCACGTGACGCGGCGGCGGTGGCCCGCGCGCGGGCCGCTCTCCGGCGCCTTTCCCGTGGCCGTAGGGTCTGGCGCCGCCTTGATGGAAATGCTAATTTTGTGTTGGGGCAGCTTCAGCTCGGTGGTCTGAAGCGCGGGCAAGCGTTCTGGCTGCGTTAATTGCATTAGTGCGTCAGGAGATTGTCTGGCTTGCTTGCAGTCGTACTACACATGGCCCGCTCCGTGCAATTCCTATTTATTCACGAGAGCACCTTTATTAAAATGTAGCTAGTCACTCAATGCAGGTTGCATGCTGTTCTTCGCAAGCCATTGTGTATACTTTTATGTGGTTTGTATGTAGCTCCACAGATTCTGAACTTCGGACTAAAGATAGCACAGGTACGGTGAAGCACGTATAGGGTTCATCCCCCGCTATCATGCACAACCGATATCAACGATTGGCTCGTTTCATAGTGCGTCTGTGCACTCACAGCGCCGGTACTCAAGTTTAAAGCTTTGGCAATTATTATATGTACCGAAAGCGCCACGGCACAATTATGAAACGTCGGTGTTCGATAAAGTTGACTGGCTGAAACGCGTGCTCAATTACAAACAAGCACGGCGCTACGCATGCACACATTCATATCACACACTCGAATTCGCATGTTGGTTCCCATTTGATTGCACCAACCTCACCGATCACGACATAGAGCATCAGATATTCGAATTTTCCGATTCAAACCCATAAACAACAGCGTTTGAAGACGTCTAAATGGCAGTTGTGGCTTGGTTTAAAGGATCTGACGCGGTATGCACACTTGCAGATGGAAAATCGAGATAACGTTGAGATTCTAGCGTCGCGAAATCTTATCTGCCGAGGCCTATACACCTATAAAGACCGGTAGAAACAATGCTATTGTTCGGCAGGTCACCATGCTCTTCTCTGCTCTCCTTGGTGTTGCTTGTGCACAAGTTCTCGACTCTAAAGCGTTGGCCGTGCGTGGCACTGTTGCCTTCGACGTCCATCGTCAAGTTAATAACAGCCTTATCAAACACCAAGACGGGTTCAAGTCCCAGACCTCGAACCCAGGAGTGGGCGTGAGCAACCATGAAACTTGGTATGGTGTCACGTTGGAGCTGGGGACTCCTCCACAGAGCCTCACAGTGCAGATTGACACAGGGAGTAGCGACCTGTGGGTGGGCTCTCCGTTTAACCCGTCATTGTCGTCCACTTTCAAGGGCAACGAAAGCGATCCCTTCGACATTACCTACGGCGACGGGACCGGAGCACAGGGATATCACGCGCAAGATGTCCTGCACTTGTCCGGCAGCGTTGCGGTGCAAGGCGCGAACTTTGCTTATGCTCAAACCGCCACAGCAGACCCACCGGTGTTTGGAATAGGATATGTCGGCAATGAAGCCCATGCCCACTACGATAACATCCCCGTGCAACTGAAGAACCAGGGCTTCATTAGTGCTCTAGCATACTCACTCTTCTTAGGAGGTAGCGCGTTTTCATCGACAGGCCAGGTGCTGTTTGGCGGTGTCGACCACTCGAAGTACGACGGGCAGCTCTACACCATTCCAATCACACAGCCGTCTGCATTCTTCGTGTCGCTTGACGGGATATACCACGGTGACTCAGACGTCTATACGACGTCTCACCCGGTGCTGCTGGACTCGGGGACGACGCTGCTCATTCTGCCGATCGACATGGTCGAGGCCATCACGCAGGCCATTGATCCCACAACGTCGCAGTTCTTTGGCGGTGCGGCTGTGCAGTGTAGCAAGCTGGCTTCGAGCCATGATGCGCTCTCGTTCGACTTCAGCGGCGCACGCATCTCGGTACCGTTTCAAAATCTTGTAGACCCGAACTCACTGAACGCAGACGGATCTATTCCAACCAGCGGCGCGTGTAACCTTGGAATTCAAGCGACATTTGGACCCCCGTATATCCTGGGCGACCGGTTTCTTATTGGTGCGTACGCCGTGTTTGACCTCGAGAATCACCAGGTGTCGCTGGCCAACGCGGCCCAGGGATCCACGCCCCAGATTGAGGCAATTGGAGCAGACGGGGTGCCGCACGCAGTCAATGCGCCGAAGTATAACCGGCCGCAGGGAGGTTCGTCCACGAGTGCGGCGAGCAGTACGGCAACGGACAGCCCTACAACGAGCAGCTCTTCCGCGGGCACGAGTAGTAACGGCGGTACAAGCACTAGCGGCGGTATAGAAAGCGCCAGTGACAGCACGAATGCGGCTAGCGGCGCTGTTGGTCTGATTGCTACCGGTCTAACTGCGTCGATCACTGTCAGTAGCGGAGAAACTAACACAAACAGCGACAGTGCTACGGGGACCGGGAGTGCGGCGGTGAGCGCTGGCAATGTCTCGAGCACGAGTGGCCTCACAGCAAGCACTGGAAGTGAACCGACGAGCTCTGGTGCCGTTGATACAGGCATTGCCACGGACAGTCTAGCTAGTGCCAGCGGCAGTGCCAGCGGCAGTCTAGCTAGTGCCAGCGGCAATGGAGCGAGCGGTACCGGCGCAGTGAGCGCAAGCACTAGCGCTTGGGGCCCGAGCGGGACGACGGCCATTTACGCAAACACCACAAACATCAATCCGGGCGGCAACAACACGGTTGGCGGGTACAATAATGCGAGCGCGACGAGCGACGGCGCCGCGCCGCCGTTTGCGTTCCCATTCGGATTGGAGCCGAGCACGCCGACGAGCTCGGCAAAGACAAATAACACGGCGCCGCACCTTGCGAAGGACCGCAACGGCGCGGCGCAGCGCGGCGCGCAGGCTGGCGCCGGCGCCCTCAGCTTAATCCTACTCTCATTTTTAGCTTAGCCAGCCTTTAGCTTAACTATATTCATTACGGAAACAAGTGGTTTGGATTTGGAGCTGGGCGAGCGTGTATAACTTATGCGCAAAGGTTCAACGGCACAGAACCATCCGGGCATGCCGGCCCGGGCGAGCAGGCGCGGGCAGCGCCGGCTTAGCGGTTCTTCTTGAACTTGGACGACAGCCACTCGAAGCCCTCGAGCAGACCGTCGCCGCGCGTGGCGCAGGTGGCCTGGATGTACCACTCGCGGCTGTGCAAGGAGTGGAGGCCCAGCTTCTCGGTGATCTCGGCAGCGTTCATGGCGTTGGGCATGTCCTGCTTGTTGGCGAAGACAAGCACAATGGCGTCACGCAGCTCGTCCTCGTTGAGCATGCGCTGCAGCTCCTCGCGGGCCTCGCCAATCCGATCGCGGTCGTTCGAGTCGACGACGAAGATGATGCCCTGCGTGTTTTGGTAGTAGTACTTCCACAGGGGACGGATGCGGTCCTGCCCACCGACATCCCATACGGTGAAGGTGATGTTTTTGTACTCGATCGTGTCAACGTTGAAGCCGATTGTGGGAATGGTGTGCACGAGCTCGCCCAGCTTCAGCTTATACAGAATCGTGGTCTTACCGGCACCGTCCAAGCCGACCATTAGGATGCGCATCTCCTGGTGGCCCAGAAGACCCGCGAAAATTTTCGAGAACGACAATCCCATCTGTGGCTTCTTGTCAAAACGTGAGGGGTGAAGGAGGAGTGGGGGGTATCGAAACGAAAGGCGAGGAGGCGGCGCCGCGATGAGGTGTCGCGAATTACATAATCGTCCCAATAACAAATAAAGAGCCACAAAAACCGGCCGTGCAGGCTGCTGCTTGGGAGGTAGTGAAGTTTCCATTTACGCGCCGCGTCGCGCGCCGTGGCGGGCCGTTATCGTGATGCAAACGGAGATTTAGTGCGGCGCACGTCGTGCGCGCGATCGCAGTCTATAAAAGAATTTAGTTGTTTAGTCGGCAATTTTGCGGGGGTTGCTCGCGGAACGCGCGCGCTGGCACGGGCCGTTTGGGCCCGCGCGCTGCGCTGAAAATTAGCGGGTGCGTGCCATTTACGTGTGCGTTTACGTGTGCGTTTACGTGTGCGTTTACGTGCGATTGCTACAGCGCATGCGCGAGGACTAAAAGAGCCGGGGCGCTAGATAAGGGGATCGTAGATATGATTAAGGGGGTGATCGAGAAAGCGCTAGTTAGTGACGCGTCGTCCTTACCACAGACCACACCGCAGACCCAAGGCCCCAGGGCGCCTTTGGGAGCGTGACGCCAGGGAGTCGCGTCTAGGGTTTTGAGGCGAAAGTCCCAAGCGCATGCCACGTGGCCCGACTTAGGGCTTTGTCCCAGCCCGTGTGAGTGGGCCTGTGGCTTACTCACGCGGTCACGGGTGACGCAGCTGGGTCCCGGCGGCGAGCGAAAGTGGAAAACAGTTCTGGGACCCTGGACTTTCAGAGATCTCATTGAGAAATGTCGGAAATCAAGGTGAAGGATATCAAGGGCCTTTCTGAGGAGCAGCTCAAGAACCAGCTCCAGGACCTCAAGGAGAACCTCGTGAACCTGCGCGCGAAGCAGCAGAACGTGCGTGCCGGCGAGATCAAGCGCGTGCGCAAGAGCATTGCCCGCACGCTCACGGTCATCAACCTGAACGCTCGCGCGCAGGTCGCCGCGAACGTCACGGACCCCAAGCTCCTTCCTAAAGACATGCGCCCGAAGCTCACGCGTGCTCTGCGCCGGCGAATGACGCCCCAGCAGGAGAACGCCAAGACGCTGCGCCAGCAGAAGAAGGAGAAGGCGTTCCCCAAGCGCGCCTACGCCCTCAAGGCTTAAAACCATCTAATTTAAATTATAACTGGAAATGACTACCGCGTAGGAGTTAATGACGGGTTTCATTCATGCTCAGGCTTTCACGTTTGGCCAAGGAGGAAGTAGTGAAGGAGGGTGCGACGTGTTCGTGTTTGCGTTCCGTGCTGTCAAGAGAACGCTGCTAGTAGTAGTAGTAGTAGTAGTAGTAGTAGTAGTAGTAGTTCAAAGCAGTTTCGTTTGGCAGTTGCCTAGTCAATTGGCGGCGGTAGCCATAGGACGTCGTGGACAACCTTCTTATGTGTGGCACGCATTGGCGCTCTATATACAAACGAGCAGATCAATTGTGGTAGTCAACTGAACGACATGTCTCGGAGACTCAGCGTGTTGTACCTAAGTATGGGCGCGCACCGAATTGTTACCTTCGCATTTCACGCACAACACGCACAATGTGGTATTACAAACTGAGAGTCGACCCTCTCGAGTACAAGTTATTTCCGCAAACATATAGTTAAATATACCAGAAAACTATTCCACATACAATGTCCGCCGTCTACCACGTACAATGTTCACACAATGTTATGGATCACACACAATGTGTGGACTACGTATACGCCCCCGTGCAGCCAGCCCGTGCCCTTATCGGATGACGTAACAGGCGCCGGGGCCGCCAGCGATTTGCTTCTCCATCCCCCCCTAAGGCTCGCGGACACCGGTTCAATGAGCGTTGCGACGGCAAATAAGTTTGTGCAGAACACGTCCCTCGACGACTCGGACGCCCAGAATGGAGCCATCTTCAGCATTAGCGGCCCTGTCGTCGTGGCCGAGCGCATGCTCGGCTGCGCCATGTACGAGCTCGTGAAGGTCGGCCACGAGGAGCTGGTGGGCGAGATCATCCGCATTGAGAGCGACAAGGCGACAATTCAGGTCTACGAGGAGACGTCGGGCCTCATGGTCGGCGATCCTGTGCTGCGCACGGGCCAGCCGCTCAGCGTCGAGCTGGGCCCGGGCCTCATGGAGACGATCTACGACGGTATCCAGCGCCCGCTGCGCTCGATCAAGGACATGTCGAACAGTATCTACATTCCGCGCGGTGTCTCGGCGCCGGCGCTCGACCGCACCAAGAAGTACGAGTTCACGCCGGAGAAGTCGATCAAGGTCGGCGACCACCTCAGCGGCGGCGATGTCTACGGCAGCGTTGTCGAGAACTCGCTCGTGTCGGACCACAAGATCATTCTGCCGCCGCGCGCAAAGGGCACCGTGACGTGGATTGCCGAGAAGGGCAGCTACACGATCGAGGAGAAGGTGCTCGAGCTCGAGTTCGCCGGCAAGAAGACCGACTACAAAATGTATCATATCTGGCCCGTACGGGTGCCGCGCCCCGTCGCCGAGAAGACGACTGCGGACTACCCGCTGTTCACGGGCCAGCGCGTGCTCGACTCGCTGTTCCCCATGGTGCAGGGCGGCACGACGTGCATTCCCGGTGCGTTCGGCGCCGGCAAGACCGTCATTTCGCAGAGTCTGTCGAAGTACTCGAACTCGGACATCATTATTTATGTCGGCTGCGGCGAGCGCGGCAACGAGATGGCCGAGGTGCTGAAGGAGTTCCCCGAGCTCGACGTCGAGATCGACGGCCGCAAGGAGCCGATCATGAAGCGCACGGCCCTCGTCGCCAACACGAGTAACATGCCTGTGGCCGCGCGTGAGGCGTCCATCTACACGGGCATCACGATTGCCGAGTACTTCCGCGACCAGGGCAAGAACGTGTCGATGATTGCCGACTCGTCGAGCCGTTGGGCCGAGGCGCTGCGTGAAATCAGTGGCCGTCTTGGCGAGATGCCGGCCGACCAGGGTTATCCGGCGTACCTTGGCACGAAGCTGGCCAGCTTCTACGAGCGCGCAGGCAAGGTGCACACGCTGGGCTCGCCCGAGCGCCTGGGGTCTGTGTCGATTGTTGCGGCCGTGTCGCCGCCCGGTGGTGACTACTCGGAGCCGGTTACGCAGGCAACGCTTGGTATCACGCAGGTGTTCTGGGGTCTCGACAAAAAGCTGGCCCAGCGCAAGCACTTCCCGTCGATCAACACGGCCGACTCGTACTCGAAGTACACGGATGTGCTGAACGGGTACTACACGAAGAACTACCCTGACTACCCGCAGCTGCGCACGAGCCTGAAGGAGATCATTTCGAAGGCCCACGACCTCGAGCAGGTTGTGCAGCTTGTCGGCAAGTCTGCACTCGGCGACAGCGACAAGATCACGCTCGACACGGCGGCGCTCATCAACGACGACTTCCTGCAGCAGAACGGCTACAGTGACTACGATGCGTTCTGCCCCGTGTGGAAGACGCACCACATGATGCGCGTGTTCTCGACGTACTACGACGAGGCGCAGAAGGCGGTGGCCAGCGGCGCGCACTGGAGCAAGCTGTCGGCGCGCACGTCGGACATCCGCCACAAGGTGTCTTCGGCGAAGTTCTTCAAGCCCGCGGACGGCGAGGAGAAGGCGAAGCAGCAGTTCAACGACCTGGTGACGGAGATCATCGAGAAGTTCGGCGACTCGCAGGAGTAGGATGCACAAGAACTAAGGGCCTAATAGTGTAATTTAACAAAAAGGGAGCCCGTATATACTAGACCTCACAGAACGTTTTTTGCAAGCACGACTGCTCGTCCTCCTCAATGCGCTGCTCGTATGGGTGCAGGCGCTGGCGCGCGTAGGGCGCGGCGCGGTAGGTCTTGGCGCAGATCGGCTTCATGGGCAGTGGCTCGGGATACTTGAGGCCGAGGCCGTTAACAGCCGGCGCGGACGGCTTCTGGTTAAGCTCGAATGGCATTCACGATGGAAGGTGCTGAGCTGGCTCAGGCGACGAAACCACCTTGAGTTACCTGATTAGGCTGCGCACCACGACGGACACGCAATGTCGGAGCTAAACACGTACTACTGCAGTGCATTTAAGTAGCATAAGAACCGAAAATTATTTGTGTGTATGGCACTTGATGCCGGGTCTTTTTGGTGTTTGGCTGAGGCAGTGCCCAGTGAGCAGCAGGCCCAGCCATGCCTCCCGACAGGCACCAACAAAAACGAGTTGGAACACGCAACCGAAACGAGCGCAACCGCGGTTCTGAAGTGTTCCTCAGGTACATCCTCACGGCGAAAGCCAGTTAAAAGGTTAGCCATCACAGTACGAAATTAAGCCATATACGGACGTAGCGCGGCTGCAGCGGGCGCACGCACTAAAAGCACTGTGCACTGCGAACACTGCGCACTGAGAACACCGCGCTAGGCTAACCGCCGCATAACTGCTCTAACAGCCGCGCGATCAGGGCAGAGGCCACGTTGCGGCCGGCTCGAGCAAGCCGGCGTGAACGCGGCCGGCGGCGCCGGCTGCGGCGCGGCCTCGGCGCCCAGTGCTCCAATTCTGTGTGCGCGCGCACGGACTTATTTTTGCTGTATTTTTTTTTTTGTTTACGTCGCCGCGTTGCCGCCGCAGTATAGCTGTGTTGTGATTTTATTGTTTACTTCCCAGCGCCCCTGCGTGCGTAAAATTTTTACGAACATAGACACGGCCAAAATCGCCACCGCGCGGACCCGAAGTGCCATGACATATTTACGGTGGCCGGATACCTCCCGCCGGCGCGGTATGTGTGGCGCGCAGGCGCGGTGGGTGGAGGTCTGGCAGTGATGGTAGAGGGGATTTGTCACCCAGGAGCCTCCACACAACTCTCCGTCCTTGATCAGCAGCAGCATGGATATTGATCCCGACGTGCATATGGAGGGCGACGGCCAAATCGTTGCGGCCGGACCGAACGGGAGCGTTGCCTCCGTTGCGGAGAGTCGCGGCGACCTGGACGAGTGGCTCGAGACGCTGAAGCAGTGCAAGCCGCTGAGCGAGAAGGACGTGCACCGGCTGTGCGTGATGGCGAAGGACGTGCTACAATTCGAGCAGAACGTGCAGCCCGTGCAGGCGCCCGTGACGGTGTGCGGCGACGTGCACGGGCAATTTCACGACCTGATGGAGCTGTTCAGCGTGGGCGGGCCGTGCCCGGACACGAACTATCTTTTCATGGGCGACTACGTCGACCGCGGGTACTACTCGGTGGAGAGCGTGAGCTACCTGGTGGCGATGAAGGTACGGTACCCGAAGCGCATCACAATCCTGCGGGGCAACCACGAGTCGCGACAAACGACGCAGGTGTACGGGTTCTACGACGAGTGCCTGCGCAAGTACGGCAGCGCGACGGTGTGGCGCATGCTGACGGACCTGTTCGACTACCTGCCGATCACGGCGCTCGTCGACAACAAGATCTTCTGTCTGCACGGCGGGCTGAGCCCGAACATCGATTCCATAGACGCGATCCGGCAGCTGAACCGGTTCCAGGAGGTGCCGCACGACGAGCCGATGTCGGACTTGCTGTGGAGCGACCCCGACGAGCGACAAAACTGGGGCGTGTCGCCGCGCGGCGCCGGGTTCACGTTTGGCCAGGACATCAGCGAGCAGTTCAACCACCGCAACAACCTGCAGCTCATCTCGCGCGCGCACCAGCTCGTCATGGAGGGCTACGCATGGACGCACGAGCAGCAGGTCGTCACGATCTTCAGCGCGCCGAACTACTGCTACCGCTGCGGCAACCTCGCCGCCATCATGGAGCTCGACGAGGACCTCTACACATCATTCTTGCAGTACGACCCCTGTCCGCGGGCCGACGAGCCCAGCGTGAGCAGAAAGACGCCTGACTACTTCCTTTAAATTCTTGTCTTTACGTCTACATGCAACTTCCTCTGTCTGTCTAGCGCAATGTCGCACATCGCGTCGAACGCGCGCCGCACCTCCAGCCCGTAGTCTGCCTCGGCAATGCGGCGCTGCATGTCCGCGACAATCTGCGTGCGCGGGCGCCCGGCCACAAACACGACGTAGCGCAGGCCCGGAAACGCCGCCTCGTACGCCGCGTTGTAGTGCGCGAGCACGGCCGCCTCGGACTCCGCGCCGAGGCTCGCCTGCTCCGCCTGCGACTGCGCGCTCTCGACCTTCTTGGCGCCGAGCCGCGGGTGCGCGGCAATGATCTGCGCCGTGCGCGCGTCGTGCGCGCCCAAACTGTGCAGGCGCGCGCGCACGCGCTCGATGAGCGCCGGCCACGACTCGGCGCCGGCCACGACGGGCAGCACAAAGTCGACGAGCGTCGGGCACGGCTCGAACAGGAGTCCTAATGCGGCGGCCTGCTTGTCGCGCGGCAGGCTCGCGAGCTCGGCGGCGGGCGGCAGCTGCATTCTTCGGGGGCTGGCGGTGCCGGATCTCGAGGGCTCGCCTCAACCGCACGCGCGCCCTAACCCGCACATGGCGGAGGCCTATCTTGATACGGGCATTTCGCATGTCGCCGTGGTGGGCCGCCCACAGTGCGGGGAACCGCGCTGGCTGTTGCCGCAAAGCACACATAGGCTGGGGCAATCAGCAGGCCGCGGGCGGGGCAGTCGGCGGATGCCGGCCGAGCGCCGTGGAGAAGTCACAAGTGGTTCTGGGATGCTCATGAAGGTGCGCGTTGAGATGCTCGTGGAGATGCGGGCGACGCCATTGGCGGACCCGGTGGTGGAATTATCGGTCGCGGTGTACAGCGTTTTGGTCGCCGGACACAGGGTGTGTATTAATCAAGAAAGTATCATAAAGCATTTATTGTCATCAAGATAGCAATGTGGATGAGCAGCGCGGTGCGCGGCGTTCGGACCGCATTTGAGCGCGCCGTGGCAGAGCATTGCAACTGGGCATTTCGACCGGGCATTGTGTCCGGGCACGCCTTGCGCATGAACTACAACACGCATGAACTGCAACACGCACGATTGCGCGTGCGAGCGTAAACAACTGGTTTACCGACTCAATTTCGCTTTGTTTGTACGACTTAGGGTTGCCGACGATAATGCCGGACATGCCCGCGGGCGACTTTACTAATTCAATTAATCTCCCTACAGATGCGCGGGCAAGGCAGTGCAACCTAGCGCGCGTGTGCTAACGCCAGCTTGAGCGCAATCCAGAACCCGCGCTACCAAGGCGGCCGCTCGGCGAACCGCGCGCAACTCGGAGAAATAGCTTGTCCGGCGGCACCAGATTGCAGCCACCAGAGGTGGTGTCACATGACGGCATCTTGGGACGTCTCAATAGGCCTGCTGGGCCCGACGTAGGAGGGCGATTTTTTCAGTTGTAAATTAGCAGACAATGCCCTCTACTACATCCATCACCGCGGGCACCGTGCTTCTCGGTGCCCTGTCGTACCTCGTGTACTTCGACTACCAGCGCCGACACTCGCCCGAGTTCCGCCGCGAGCTGCGCCGCAAGAACAACAAGTTCTACAAGGAGAAGGACAACGCCGTGAAGGCGTCGAAGCGCCAGCAGCGCGAGGAGATCGAGACGCTCATCAACACGAGCCTCGAGGAGTCGCCGCTGCCCCGCGACCTGCAGGCCCGCGAGCAGTTCTTCCTCGCCGAGATTGCCCGCGCCGACACGCTCGTCAACGGCGGCCAGCTCGTCGAGGCCGCCCTCGCCTTCTACCGCGCCCTCATGTCCTACCCGCAGCCCATGGAGCTGCTCGGCCTCTACGAGAAGAGCGTGCAGCCACAAGAGGTGCTCGAGCTCGTACGAACAATGGTGGTCATCCGCCCGCCCGTCGCCATTGCCAACTTCATCAAGGAGAGCCTCGGCCCCAGCGTCGAGTAAGCGCCGCCGCACACCCGTACATAGCTTTCTTATACGACTCGTTATGCCACCGAGTTCCACGTATCGGATTTAAGAGGCCATCATTGCCAAAACTCACTTGAAACTAGAACCGCTGGATCGCGCCAAGACTAATCTTAGTTGCGTTGTTGCCGGAGCGACGAGAGCTCTCGTTATTGCCGCACCAATCACTCACTATATATACCTCACAGGTAGGTCCACCCATAATTACAACACAGGATGCACGGTATGTGCATACGGTATGTGCATACGGTATGTGCACACAGTATGTAATTGTGGAACTCGGCAAGAGCACCAGAGATACATGACGCAGGCGCCGCTCGCCGAGTACACATTAACCACTTATAAAAGCCCCCAACTACACAGAACTCGGCTGGTAGGCCTGGCGAACCGCCGGAAACCGCTGCTGCCCGAGCGGATTAGTAACGGCGAGGTGCCCCAGCCGTGCGTCAAAAGGCTAGCGCTCGGTCGACTCTCGCAGCTGCACATGGCGGAGCACATGTCGGACCGCAGGCGCTCGTACGGCGGCGGCCCGCCACAGAAGGTGCGCAGGCCCGGCGCACCGGACGGCGGCGCGCAGAACGACGAGGCGGTCAGGTCGCACTACAACTCGATCAAGAACGACAACCGCAGGCAGTCGAACCTGCTCGGCCTGCGCAACTTCAACAACTTCGTGAAGTGGCTGCTCATCTTCGAGAACTCGAACCCGTACGAGGTCGTGCTCGACATGGGCTGTGGCAAGGGCGGCGACCTCGAGAAGTGGCGCCGCGCCGGCGTCGACGGCCTCATCGGCGTCGACATCGCCGACATCAGCATTGCCGACGCCAAGAAGCGCTACCGCGAGACGGTCAAAACGCTCTGGGTCGACTTTCTCGTCGGCAACTGCTTCGGCCAGGACCTTGCCGAGATCGTGCCCGTGGACGCGTTCCCCGTCGACTGCGTGAGCTGCCAGTTCGCATTGCACTACGCGTTCGACACCGAGGAGCGCATCCGCCAGACGCTGAAGAACGTGTCGCTCGCCCTGCGGCCCGGCGGGCGCTTCTTCGGCACCATTCCGAACTACGAGTATCTGGCCGAGAACCTGCGCGCGGGCCGCACCGAGTGGGGCAACAGCAAGTTCAAGATCAAGTTCGACGAGCCGAATCCCGAGGGCGAGTTCAAAGAGCTCGCCGGAAACAAGTATACGTTCTTCCTGGCCGAGGCCGTCGACAATGTGCCGGAGTACGTCGTGCAGCTCGAGAACCTCTCGAAGGTGGCCCTCGAGTATGGGCTCGAGTTCGAGTCGAGCGTGCCGTTTCTGCGCTACTTCGACAAACACGTCCAGGAGTCCGAGGGCGTCTTCAACGAGGCGCTCAGCAAGCGGCTCATTGACCGCCGCGGGAACCCGGCGCTGGACGCCGAGCAGCTCGAGGCGTGCTCTATTTATTGCACCTTCGTGTTCAAACGCGTCTAGAAGCGGAGCTTGGAACGCGTCTAAGGTGGAGGTTTACGGAGCCTTACGCGTCTAAAAGCGGAGCGGCCCTGCGGGCGTCGTTCTACAGTACTTGCATAAACATAATCAAATTGTGGAGGTGTACACATTATTTAAGAACACGGTAGAGACATAACAAGACTTGCTTGGCGCCGCACGCAAAGTAGTTCGGTGAACACAGGATAATGAGCGCTAATCTGAGTTTTCAATGCTGGCTAGCATAAATACATGTGTAAAACAACGATTTCAGCTGCGGCCAAACCCAGGTGAATACAAGACTTCCCGTCCGATCAGTCCTATTTAAACACCTGAGGGCCTTACCAAGTATTGTAGTGGGAGACCATACGAGAACAGAAGGTGCTGCAGTTTATCTTTTTTGATAATCGAATCTTGACCCCCGATACTGCTAGTGCCGGCACCACGCGCGCATCGCCGTGCAATGTGCATACGGGCGGCTGCGATTACTGAAGATCCATGAATGCAGCCCAGGGATCGGCCAGGTCCAATTAAATGCGCTTGGCAAATGAGACAGACGGTTTTTTTGTACACATTAACTGGGGACTGGGTGTAGTTAGCACTATGCAATCTTCGCTGAGCACATCTGAGGACGATGCGTGCCACGCCGAATCCAATTTCTTTTGAACAAATCTGTGCTGGAGTAGAAATATCACCCCAATCACGCCTCGCTGCGGCAATTACACCCCGGGCGAACCACGTAATCGCGCGCGGGCGTACCCTCGCGATACCCAAATCTAGATCTGCCCACCCTCCAGCGGAACATGGAACATGTGTCAAAAGCACATGACGCAATTGATAGAGCCTCGTTCGCAGTTTAGGTCCGTGGTCTCAAGTCTGGTCTCTGGCGCACGGGCGCTGAGTGCGGCATCGACTTAGCACCAGACGAACGCAAAGCCGCAAGCGATCTCCACTTAAATAACCCGCCCGCATCCGCCGTAGCAGGTGCATATCCTGAGCTCTATTGAGAATGACGCCCATGCACCGAAGCACCGGCTTGGACTGCAGCTAACCGCCGCCTGGCTTCCCGCCCGCTGCACTCGCTCACGTGCGCGCTGTCTAGTAGTTACATGGGCTTCGTCATCTGAAACCACCCGAAGCACCTTCGTGGCGCACCGTATTCTTGGCTCGCTGCAAATGAACAGCGACGAGATCAGGAGGCGCCGCATTGAGAACCTTGCGCAGCTCGAGAGGCAGCAGGCTCAATCCGCGGCGCGCGCCGACTCCGCCGACGCTAAAAGCGATGAAACACCCAAGCAGCCGCAGGCGCAGGGCCCGACAGGCACGGCCCAAGTAAATGTGCAATCGCCCGAAACTGCAGTAAAGCCGGAGGTCAAAGAGCCGCAGTTCAAGCCGCAGCCCTCACAGCCCCAGCAATCCGAGCAGAAGCCTGCGCCAAAGCCGATTCAGCGGCCCGCGCCGGCCAAGAAGCCGCAGCTTCCCTCTGTGGCATTCGTTTTCGGCGGCCCCGAGTCCGAGTCCACAAAAGACTGGTCGCAATTCAGCGACCTCGAGCTCGACGCGCTCATTTGGGACCGGCTCGTGGGCCCGGACCGCGCCCCAAATGCCCTCACTTACCTCATGACGAGCTACGGCCGCCTCGACAGCGTCGCTAAGGTTTTGCCGGACGTTGCCCAGGACGTTAGGGACATCATTGTGCGGTTTGCCGTCCTCAGCGCAACGGCCGCGGACGATGAGGAAATCTATGCCGACTTGGGCAAAACGCTGCTGGCAGCGGTGAAGAGCGACCGGCTGGATGTCAGCTTTCTCAAGAACTTCTTTAGCACCCTGCACGATGATCCGGAGGCATACAGGCAAACTGTGTTGCAGACGTTTGCATCGCTGCCGTCGCCGAAATTCGCCGACCCGGAGGCCTCAGCCATCTACTCGACGTTCGAGGCTCTGCTCGAGATCCCGGGAATTGCTGAGGAGGTATTGCAACTTCCCGAGGAGAGGCCGCTCACGCCGACTAAGCTCACTCAGACGACGATGGCGCGCCTTCTGACGCCGTCTGTTGCTGACGGCGGCCTGCTGGCGCTGCACGGACTGGGCATCATTGTGCGCATGTCGCTCGCTGAGGCGACTCGGTATGCGCGCGATGCGAACCCGGTGTCGCAGGTGCTTTCCGAGACGCAGTTCCGCATCATCAAGATGCTTGTCCGCAAGTCTGCCCGAGTGCGGCGGCTCGTGCTGGACTGGTTCGTGGCCGTGCTGGACGCCAACCACGGACAGACCGCTATGAACCGCATGCCTGGCAAGGTGAACAGCTTCGGGCTCATGCTGAATTCGCTCAGCGTGCTCCTGCGGCTGTCGGAGCCGTTTGTGAAGCTTGACGCGGCCTCGGTGACGCCCGAGCTGGCCAAGGTCAGCTCGGCCTACTTCGCAAACAAGGTGAGCTATGATATCAGTGACGAGACGAAGGTGCTGGCCACGCAGGATGCGCAGTACAACTCGCGCGACAAGGAGGAGCCTCTCAATTTTGTTAGTGAATGCTTCTACCTTACGACTGGCTTCTTGCACTACGGTCTCAGCGCCGCGATCCAGGCCCTCGATGGTTCCCTGCGCCGGCACTTGACCTACTTCGAAGCCGAGCTCGAGAATGCCGATTCGAGCCCGCGCATCTTGGCCATGCCCGCGCCGTTGCGCCGCATTCACACTACGCGCACGCAGCACATGGTCGCGCTGCTGAAGAGCGAGGTTGCCGGAATCACGGCGCAGATTGAGCAGGCCGAGCTCCTGCGTCAATCGCTGCGGTTCTCCGCGTTTGCCCTGGCGTACTCCATGTTCACTGCGGAGGGCTCGCCGGCGAAGGTCACTATTAATATCCCTTGGCCTACTGACCCGCCTGAGGCGTATGCGTCATTCCCCGAGTTCTTGCTCGAGGCGCCGCTATTGGCGGCCCGCCATGTTTTGCGCACGCAAGAGTTCATGCGCAATCCGACCATGATTGAGAATAACGAGTTGCTGGTAGACTCGTGCATCTTTTTCATGAGCAGCCCGCGCGTGCTGCGCAACCCATATCTCCGCAGTAAGTTTGTGGAGATTCTTTATTTTGGAGGAGCCGACCTGCCCCTTACCAACGGCTCCACTTTGCCAGGTGCGTTTTCGTCGCTGTTTACAACCTCCGATACGTGCCAGCGGTACCTGCTGCCGGCGCTCATGTCCGCGTTTATTGATATTGAGCACACGGGTCGTACTTCGCAGTTCTACGAGAAGTTTGGCGTGCGCGACATCATTTGCCAAGTGTTTAAGGTTCTGTGGCGCGACCCGCACTATATCAGGCAGCTGGTTTCTGAGTCGAAGCGCGATTCGGAGTTTTTCGTCCAGTTTGTTGCGCTGCTGCTCAGTGATGCCACCTATCTCCTGGACGAGTCGCTCGGTAAGCTGCTCGAGGTGCGTAACCTACAGACCGAGATTGAGCGGCCCGGCAGCACGAGTAGCAACGTGAGTCGCAGCAACAGCCGCGGGTCATCGCAGGCTCCTGGAGCCGAGGACGCTATGGAGGTGGACACCGACGAAGGCCAGGAGCAGGATGGCGACGATGGCAATGGCGAAGGTAGCGACGCGGATAACGAGCCGAACGACCCGGCGTCGCGGCTGCGGTCTGCGGAGTCGGCAGCGCGCAATCTTATCCACTTTTCTGCTGGCTCAGTCGACCTGCTGAGCACGTTCACGGGCTCAGTGCCGCAGATTTTTACAACGCCCGAGATCATTGACCGGTTCTCGGTGATGTTGAACTACAACCTCGCGGCGCTTGTAGGCCCGAAGTGCCGCGAGCTGAAGGTTCGGGAGCCGGCGCGACTTGGGTTCCACCCGCGCCAGCTGCTTACGGATCTCGTGGTTGTGTACCTGAACTTGCGCAACGAGCCTGCGTTCCCGAAGAGCTTGGCGAAGGACGAGCGATCCTACCGCCACGAGAACTTTGTTAAGGCCCACGACGTTATAAGCAAGTACAACCTGCTGTCGCCCGTGCAGCTCGACGAACTGCAGGATCTTGCGCAGCGCACGCAGGAGGCCTGGAAGGAGGCCCAGGAAGAGGACGAAGACTTTGGTGATGATATTCCGGACGAGTATCTCGACCCGCTGATGTTCACTGTCATGGAGAACCCGGTGACGTTGCCGACGTCGAAGGTGAACATCGACTTCAGCACGATCAAGTCGCACCTGCTGAACGACCAGACGGACCCGTTCAACCGTGTGCCGTTGAAGATCGAGGACGTGATTCCGAACACAGAGCTGAAGAAGGAGATCGAGGCATACCGCCTCGAGAAAAAGCAGAAGAGAGGAAAGCCTGCAGAATAGATAATGACATATATATGTACAAGCGAATGCTATGCCAATGGATCACCGGCGTCACGGGCACAAGCGCAGTGACTAGCTGTTGCGGTTTGTTACACAGTGTGAAAGACCACTGCCGTCTGGGCCAACGCCGATACATCAGGCCGAGGCGTCAAGAGTGGTTGTAGAGGCCTTCACGAACGACTTCATCAGGCTACCAATGGGCGCGCCCATGGCCACGAACTCGTCGATCTGCGGGTCCACAAACTGCACGGACTCGTACCAGCGCACGGGCGCCATGAGGCCGTCGACACAGCCCTGCTTCACCTCGTCGATTGACGTGTACGGCCGCGCCGTGACGTTCGAGACTACGGGGAACAGCGCGGCCTCGAACGGCTGCCAGGGCGCATTGGCCACAATTCCCTCGAGCTTGCCTTTGGCGGGGGCCATGAACCGCGAGTGGAACGCGCTCGAGACGGGCAGCCGCTTCGTGATGAGCCGCTTCTCGCCCGTGGCCTCGCGCACGGAGTCGACGAACGCGTTCAGGTTGGGGAACGCGCCGCTGGCGGCCATGAGCGACGGCGAATTGAGGAGCGAGACCTCGGCGTCGGCCTTATGCGCGAGCTCAGCAAACAGCGCGGGCCATTTCTCCGCCGGATACGAGCGCGGCTTGTTGACCAGCATCATGCCCTGCTCGCGCGAATCCTGCTCGCCCGCATCGCGCATGGCCTCGCCGCGCGCGCGCGCGAGTCGCAAGCCGTCTTTGAACGGCAGCAGGCCGGCCGCCGTGAGCGCCGCGTACTCGCCCAGCGAGTGGCCCAAACCGTACGCCACGCTCGTGCCGTCCGGGCGCACGCTTTGCTGCCACGCGCGGAAGCTGATGACGCCGCAGGCAAGCATCAATGGCTGCGCGAGCTCCGTGGGCGTGACGTCCGTTTCGGGGCCCGTGCCAACAAGCAGGCGGCTCAGCTGCAGCTGCGGAAGCGCGTCGTCGGCATCGGCCAGCAGCGGGTCCACAATGGCCGGGTACCGCTTGGCGAGGCCAGCGAGGAGCCCGAACTTCTGGAAGCCCTGGCCAGCAAACAGTGCTGCGATCTTCATGCCGAACAGCTGTGCTCTGACTAACGTCGCCGCTGGCTGGTTGAGGTTCAGAAGAGACGCGATTCGCGGCGCTCATTTGCCCCGCTCTCAGAGTTAAATTAGTTAATTTAGAAGCTTAAGGCGAGTTTTCGTGGAGTACAGCAGAAGGCATGCATCTAGCACCAACCATGGACGTTTCGTGGGCATTTTCGCGAACCATAGACGGCCTTGCGAAACAGGGACGTTCTCGCCAACCACTACTGATTCCATAGTCGCTGCGCATTCCTCAACCGCGCGGGTTCATCAATATATTGCTTCGTCCTAAATACGCAATAACTAGGTAGTTGAGCAAGCCATTAAGTGTAGGTGAGGAAGTAGTGGGGAAGTGTAGTGAGAAACAAGCTACTCGAGCTCCTCCTCCTCCTCCTCGACAACCTCGATCTTCTTGAAGTAGACCTCGCCATCGCGGACCTCGAGACGGTCCTCCTCGGGGATGATGCCGAGCGCGAGCAGGCGCTCGCGGATCTCGCTGCGCCAGGTGTTCCACTCCGTGAGCATGTGCGTGCGCTTGCGCTGCAGCTCCTCGGACTCCTCGGACTCGAGCGTCGCGTCCTGGATGTCGAACTCGGCGCCAAGGCTCTTCACGTTCTTCATCACCTGCTTGCGCGTCGCCTTGGGCAGGATCGACGCCGGGCGCGGGCGCCACATGAAGGCGCGCAGGCCGTCGACCTGCTGGTGCCTCAGCAGCGACCCGGCAACGTCCCACAGCTTGTATCCCTTGCCGCCGCCGGACGCGCCCTCGGCCGTCTCGGCCAGCGTCACGAGGTAGCGGCCGCTGGGGTCCCACTTCAGGTTCTCGGCGCCGAAGTGGTCGCCCTGCTGCACGAGCGCAACGTTGATGGGCAGCGCGCTCGCGTCCTGCGTGGCCGCGTTGGCCGACGCCGGGATCGGCGCCTCGTGGTCGAAGTCCCAGAAGTCGACGTTGAGGCGCGAGCTGGCAACGCCGGCCGTGGCCAGGAAGCGGCCCTTCGGGTTCCAGCGCAGCATGACCGTGGCCTTGTCGGTGAACCGGTTGGCCTCGCGCCACGTACCCTCGAGGCGCTTCTCGCGCTCCAGCGCGTAGAATGACAGCACGTTCTTGCTCGTGTTCATGGGCGCGGCCTGCTCCTGGAATGCCGGCGACGGCAACGGCTCGTAGTAAGAAAGCAGCGCGAACCGGTCCGAGTTCGGCTCCCACGCGAAGTCGAGAAGCGTCTCCTTGAAGTCCAGCACCTCCAGCGGCAGGCTCTTCTCCTGCATGCGATAAATCTCCAGCGTCGAGGTGAGGCCCTTCTTGTTCTTTGTGAGGTGCTCGATCTTGACGCACAGGAACTTGGCCTCGTTCTGCCAGATGAATCGTGCGCGCACAACGTTGAACAGCGAGCGGTTGCGCACAATCTCCTTTGTTGCCGCGTTCAAAATACATACCTTGGCGGTCTGGTTCGGCATCTCGGGCGTCCAGAACACAAGCAGCTGCTGGCCGTCGACGGCGGCCGGCGCAAACTCGAAGTCCGTGATTCCCTTGATGTTCATCGTCTTCTTGCCGACCAGACTCATCGTGTTGCTGTCGTAAATGGCCAGCGTGTCGGCCTGGGGCAGGCGCGCAAAGAACTGCGAGTCGCTGCTCCACTTGAACGCGGGCCACGGCGCGCGCGGCATCGCCGCCGAGCGCACGGGCATCGGGAATGTGCGCATGGCCGACTGCGTCTCGATCGACCACACAACAATGTGGTTGCCCTCGTCGGCCTCCTTGAACACGCCGCCGGCCGTGATCGGCGTCTGCGCGCCGGTCACAAGGAAGCGCTCGTCCGGGCTGAAGTCAACGAGGCGCACGTCGCGGTGCGGCAGACGCGCAACGATCTCGAACGTCGGCCCGGCGTGCAGCGCCACGCCCTGCGGGTGCACGGACAGAAGATATGTGCCCTTCGGCGACCAGCGCACGTATCCGTCGGTGAAGCCTGCGGTCGGGGCGAGCGCGGGCTGCGGCGAGCCGCTCTTGCGGAACCAGAACACACCGATCTCGTCGGCCTTGTGCATGACGGCCTGGTCGCGGCCGAGCGAGTCTGTGAGCCACGAGCGCAGGTGCGGCAGCGGCTTGAACGGCGGCACCGTGGGCTCCTTGTACTCCGTGCTTGCGCCGTTGATGTACTTCTCGACGGTCGCCATCTTGTCGACGAGCAGCGTGTGCTTTGCGTCGAGCTTCTTGTGGTTGAACGAGCGCACGACGTCGCGCGCGGCGTCGTCCGTCTCGAACTCAACGAAGGCAAAGCCCTGGCTCTGGCCCTTCTCCTTGTTCAGCGGCATGTTGAAGCCGGCCTCGCCGTTCTTCACGGCGGCAACCTTGCCAAATTGCTTCACCAACACCTTCACAAGCTTCTCGACCTTCGCCTCGGGGACGACCGGCAGGCCGTCCACGAGCACAAAGCGCTCGAGCGACAGCCTGTCGTCGACAGCGTACTTCGCCTCGAGGTCGTGGAAGTCGATCCCTTCGGGCTGAACCGTGTCGGTCATGATGGCAGGGGAACTCACTGGCGCGGTGAAATTTTCAGACACAGCACGTGAAGCTGGGGGCCGCGGTCACGGGATCCAGGCCGCCGGGCGCGCTGCGGAGGACCCGCTCAGCAGTTCAATTGGACGTTTCGCGGCCATCTGGTGCGTTTATTTTATCGGTTTTTAGAATATTAAACGGCTAGATGTAGAACATTTGTGATTATGCTTGGCCGTGGGTGACGCCAATGTAGAATGTGCGCCGAGGTTAGGTAGGGTGTGGAGATGACGCGGGCTCTTCGACGCGGCATCGTGAGCTGCACTTGCTAGCGCACTTGCTGGCGCACTTGCAGTGTGCTGGCGCAGTTGGTCCTAAGTGTATACGGGAGCGCATCACAGCTGGTTGACGAAACCCCTTTAAGTGGAATGCCGTGTTAAGTACGGTGCAGCAGGCCCGGCAAGAATCGGTCTATAACTAGCGAACAATCGAAGTATATGAGTTTTAGTACATCATGGAGCTCTAACAATGTGCCAAGCGAAAATGCCAGGCTAATAAAATCATGTGGGGCCGGGCCAGGGCGCGACCAACAGCGCGCCTCTGGCGGTATCTCTATGCTGCTGTGCTGCAGATATTAATCGGCGATGTTTTATGCCGAGCTCCTTCTTTCATAACAGAACTAGACGCGGAACGGGTTTGTGCCAGTTGGCTGGTACGTCTGTTGCGGCTGGCCGAAATCGATGAGCGACTGCTGTGCGCCAATCTGGTTGCCGATCTGGTCGAACTGGTCGAACTGGCTGAATTGCGGCTGTTGCGGCGTTTTGAAGGGGTTCGTGCTGCCCGGGCTCGCATGCTGGAACGGGTTCGTGTACCCTGTGTTGCCGGTAACTTGCTGTTGTACAGGCTGTGTGGGCTGCTGCTGCAGCGGTTGCGTGTACTGCGGTTGCAGTTGCTGTGGCTGAGTGAGCTGAGGCTGCAGCTGCTGATGGGGCTGCGTGAGCTGCGGCTGCAGCATTGGCATCATCTGCTGCTGCTGCGGTTGCTGCGGCGGCTGGGGCCCGAGCCCGAAGTCGAAGCCCGGGTCGTAGCCCGTGTGCGCGGGCTCCATGTACGGCACCTGCTGTATTGTCTGCTGCTGAGCCTGCTGAGCCTGCTGAGCCTGCTGGTTCTGCTGCTCAAGTTGCTGGATTTGCTGGCGAATGCGCTCCTGCTGCTCAAGCTGCTGCATATGGAGCTGGTGCAGCTGCTGCATCTGGAGCTGGGCCTGGCCGTCGCGCGCCTGGATCTGCGCCGCATCCTGTTGCGATTGCCAAAATGGATTGGAGTTTGTTGATAGCTCGGGCGACACCATCTGGATGGACCCCGGCGCCAGCGTCTGCTGCAGGGTCGACTGCGGCAGGATTTGCTGCTGCTGGCCCGGCAGCTGTGCGGTTTGGAGCGCCTGCGGTGGCAGTTGCTGCTGCTGCTGCTGTTGCGGTGAAGTGATGGGCTGCTGTTTCGGCGCCTGGGCGGCTCCCGCTGCCGGCGATTCCTTGGTCGAGCTCTGCGAAACCTGGCGGCCGCTCGACGTGCGCGACTGCTGGCTCTTTGTGCGCTTGACCTCGTGCGCCTGCTTCTCGGCGAGATACTGGCGCCGGTTTGTGTCAAAATCGGGGTCGTTGAGGTACATTTCGAGCGAGGACACGAGCGACGTGGGCGCGTGCTTGATGTTCGGCACATGCACGCGCGTCTTGAACTCGAGGTCCTTGGCCGCGTGCAGATAGGCAATTACCTTGGAGGTGAGCCGCCGGAAGCCGCGGTATATGTCGAGGGCCTGCTCTGCGTCGGGCTTCGAGAGCTCGAAGAAGTGTTCGAGCAGGTTGATGACGCCCTCGTTGAGGACCTGGAAGAGACTGAGGACGTCGTGCACGAGCAGGCGGAACGCCATGAGCAGAACGTCGTCGTTGACGATGTCCTGCTCCTGGAGCTGGCACTTCATGAGGGCGTCGAGCTGCACGAGCACGGAGCTGCACTCGCGCATGAGGCCCTTCTGCACGGGGAGGCTGTGGAGGCGGGAGAAGCCCTGGCGCGACTTGAAGCGGATGAAGTCGACCTTGATTTCGCGGAACTGCTGGCCGCGCACGGTGAGGTAGCGCGCGTAGCGGCCCATGGCCGGGGCGCGATGCACGGTGTCGGCAATCTCGAGCATATGCGGGTGCCGGGCGAGATACTTGAGGGTGACGTCGTCAGCGCCCTCGCGGATCATGATGTGCACGACAATGAGCGCCTTGTAGATGGAGGGCCAGGCGCCGCCGCGGGCAATGACCTTGGCCAGGGCGTCCATGACGGCCTCGAAGTCGCGGCCGCCCTCGAACGTGGTGGCGAGAATCGGCTCAATGTACTTCGCTTTGGGCGCCGTGGCCTTGGGCTTCGTTGCCCCTTTGACCAGTTTCTGCATCGTGCCGTTGGCTAGCCTGGCAGCGTGGCTGGTCGGGTAGAAATCAGGTAAGCGGTATGGGGCAGGAGTGAGAATCTAAACACCTCAGCAGCCACACCTAAACCACCCCAAACATTGGGAGCAGTGCTGGCGCGCCGGGCTGCTGCGCGGCCCGCGCGCCGAATTGCGCCGGTTAATTTAATTTGCAAATACGTCCCTGGCCAGCACTGCAGCCGTCGTCTCCGCCGCCTATAATTAGATGAGTAACCGCACCAGGCATGCGCGGCCCGGACACGTGGACGCTAACGGCGCCATGCTAACGGCGTCGCGCTAACGGCGCTGGCGGTGCTGATCGGCCGCTGGGCGCAGCGCGACGCGGCGCGCGCACTGCGGGCTGCTGGCCTGTGAATTGTTTTGGCTGGTTCAGCCGCCCGCGTTCGTGCTGCGCCGCTGTGACGGATATGCATGTCATGCATGGCGGCTCGGTGCGGCTCGCGCTTTGCGTGTTACTGTGAACCGCGGCAATCGCTGAACGGCGGATTCTGAAAACCGCTAAGAGACCTCGGAACTGCTAAGAGGTTAGAGGTTAGAGCATGCTAGGCTGTTAATGGAGGCAGCGACACCGACTGTTGTCCATAGATAGGGCCAAGTCTTATTTATTTCACTTAGTTACGTAGACACGGGCATGTTAGGTAGACAGGGAAAGCGGGCCTCCAAGGCTATTAGAGACTCGCTTATAAACGTGCAGGCCATTAGATGGGCCTCTAAGAGTGTATACACCCATTTACCGCTGCCGCACCGCCGTCACAGCGGCAATGTGTAATCAGAGTGAAACAGCGTCACGGATAGGAGGCGAGCGTGCTTACGAGCCAGCGATAAGCGAGCCTGGTGACGCACAGATAAGCAGCTTAAGGCATCCTAACTGATGCCACGACCATCCCTATGAACCAGTAACGGAACCAACAAAGGAACCTTCCTTTTCTGTCGGAACGCGCGTAAACTGCAGGCCTATTTCCGTACGCGCACGACTTACACAAAGTAGACTACAGAGACTTACACAGGAGTGAATTAGGTAGGATATTGTCATCTGGACACAGAACGGACAAACAAGGTCTTCAGTAAGGCCAGCTGCACAATTGCAAACTAGGTTCGTTATGCAGCGGCGCGGCCAACTACATAGCGGAGGGCGAATAAATAAATAAATACACGCGGCGGGCGTCACCGCAGGCAGTCGAGGCACCGCACGGCCGCGCGCCGCACCGAGCACGCGGAGCACGCGGCGGCGCCGCAGCTCTCGCACTCGAGCACCTCGTACGCGTCGGCGCTCGTGCACCCGCACGCGGCGCAGGCGGCGGTGTCTTCGTCCGCGCTGGGCGCAGGCGCGCCGGGCCACACAGGCCGGCTCTGCACGCGCAGGAACGCGTCGAGCGTGGGCTGGAACGGCGGCAACGCGGCGCCGGGCGCGCGCGCCGGCCGCTTCGCGTGCTGGTCCGGGGGCGGCGTGAACTGCGAGACGTCGGCCATGCGCACGCAGCCGCGGGGCTCGGCGGCGAGCCCGTCAAGCGTCTCGCGCGCGCGCTTCATGCGAATCGGCGCCGCCAAACTGATCCAGGGTTGCGAATGCTGGGTCGCGCCGCGGCCCGCTGACGCGTGCGCCGAGCGCTCGCTAAGCAGGCCGCCGCTGCGCGCCGAGTCCGCGCACGCGCGCGTCACCTGACCGCACCTGGTCCCGGGCCGGGCCCAAGGCGCCAGGCACCCCGCCCCCCACAGCAAGTCTCGGCACGCATTTGGCGCCGGCCGCGCCGCGGATTGCGTGCGCAGCCGCGCGCCGCGCTTCGCGGCCGCGAGCAAAATTATAATCCGCCGCTTATTCGGCCTATAGATGTCATCATTTAGCTAACGATTACGCAGACTCGAGTGGTTTTGGCCAGCGCTGTCAGCAGCACACTTTCCGTTTCGAGCAAGTTGGGCCGCGGCGCCGGCGTTGCCGCTGCGCTCGCACACGCACTAATTCCGGTAACCACTATGTATTTTTAGCCGCGTGGGAGCGCATCAGGGCCCGCGGCGGCAGCGGCGCTCGGCCCCGCTGGCGGCGCGAGGGGGCGACGAGGGCGGCTGCGGGCCGGGCGCGCAAGTGAGCGCCCGCGCGCGCAAGCACGCCGCGTGCTTAGCGGCGCCCGTGGCGGTGGGGAAGCGGCGTGCGGTTGCTGGCGCGCGGCGGGCCCCGCGCGTGGCAAATTAGGGCGCAGGAGCAAGCAGCGCGGGCCGGCGCGATGCGAGCAGCAGGAACCCCTCCCCTAATCATACATGCCGCGTAGCATCACTGATCCGGTGGGGCAACTGATGGAGGTGACTCAGCCTCTCGTCTTACGAAAGGATTTTACTTACCTACTCCCTTACGACAGCCGATTAGAATAGGATTATACGCGAGAATGGAAAACCCGGCATACACGCATTGGAACCCGCAAGAGGATGGCAAGCCTTTGCCCGGCGACAACCAGATAGACCCGACGTTCCAGCAGACAGACTACACGGCGGAGGCCGTCGCCGTCGCACAATCGGTTCATGACCCGAACCAGATGATTCCGCCCGTGGACCAGCCAATGGGCGCGGCGCGGCGGTCGCGGCCGCTGTCGCAGTCGAAGCGCGCGCAGCAGAACCGCGCCGCGCAGCGCGCGTTCCGCCAGCGCAAGGAGCTGTACATTAAGGACCTCGAGACCAAGGTCCAGGAGCTGAAGCAGGTCAAGGAGACCATGGAGGCCCTGCGCTCAGAAAACCAGGAGCTGCGCGACTACATTCTCGCCCTGCAGTCGCGGTGGATCAACCAGCCTGGCGGCGTCCCCACGCCACCAGCCGTCTACCAACGACGGCCCGACCAGGACGGCATCGAGTATGAAGATAAAGACGAGCACAAATGATGTGTTTATAAATACTGCTTCTTTTGTAATAATGAGTTTAGACTGTGCTTACTGAACCCGTATTAACAAGCGGCGCGCCGCCGGCTTGGGATCTTGGGCCGCGCCGGCTTAGTCGGAGCTTGGCAAGCAGCGCCGTCGTTGACATAGCACGGGCTGCATCGCGCCAGCACCGCGCCGGCAATCTCCACGCCGCGAGGTTGTGCGGCTGCGGCAGTGGCGCGGGCCATTGCCGTGCCTGTTGAGACAGGGCTCTCTGCATGGCTCTGCACGGCGCTGCGGATGGCCTTGGCGAGCGCTCTCGCGCATGCGTGCTTGCTTTGCATGACCGCTTTGGGTAGGTTTGTGCGTTGACGAAAGCGGTTGGCGTGTTGACGAAAGTAGGCGTGTTGACGGATGCTTCGTGTGTTGGCCTATACGTAAATCGTGGTAGCTAGTATGTTCTCTGTCGGAGCAGTACGTTCTCCGTCTTAGCAGTAGATTCTCCCTCGTGGCCAGCAGGTACCGCACGTAGTCTAGTATCGCGCGGCTTCCCGTTCTGTTCAGTGTTTATCTTCTGCGGCTGCACCCTCGGGCGCTGCACTCCATGTGCGGTTCGTCCCGTCAAGAGGTCGTGCTCAAGGATGCTCAAGAGCTGGTTATAAGGTGTGCTATGTTCGTTGCGCAGTAATTGCTCGTGTGCTCACATAAATTATACAACATTGATCAAGTTATGCAATAGATTAGACCTTTTTTTGCCGGGATGCCTATTGCTTCAAACGTCCCCTGGAATGGATTGTTACACGGCCTGCGGCTCGGTCAGGCTCTCGACCCGGCGCAGCGGCACGTCAACGGACTGGTCTGTCTCGGACTGGGCCAGCTTCATTTTCTTTTGCTCGGTAGTCGGCTCCGCGGGTTCCTCGGCCTCGCGCGACTGCTTCACGCGCGCAGGGCTCTCGTCCCTCGAGCCTACCTGGCGCATGCCAGACACGCCCGCGTTCTCGCGCGGCGATGAGGGCGACACCGTCTCGTCCGGCGAGCGCGCGCCAGGCGATCCAGGCTGCGGCGTCGTCTCAAGGGGCGAGACTTCGCGCGACGGGTTGCGCCCGCCCTCAACCTCGCTCTCGCGCGGCGACCGCAGCCGCGTGTCGCCGGGGCTGTCGCGCGCCGAGTCGTAGTACGGCTGCTGGATGTACGCCGAGTCGCGCGGGATCTCGTACGACGGCGTGTCGCGCGACGTGCGCCGGTCCGGCTCGGTGTGATGCATGCGGCGGATATGCCGCGCCAGCGAGTCCTGGCGGCTGAACCGCTTCGATCCGGACCCGCACCGCTCGCAGATGTACACCTTGGTGCCCACGCTGTGCACGGTCTCTTGGTGCCGCAGCAGGTCGTATGGCCGCGTGAACGTGCGCTTGCACTGGCGGCCCCACGAGTCGCGCATGTTGCAGGTATGTGGCCTCAGTAGAGACTGCGTGTTCGGGCTGCTGGTGGAGAAGCTGCGCTGCGCCGCCAGGTACGAGCGCGGCGCGCTCACGTCCACCGACACGACGCGCTGCTTGTCACCGTCGCGCATCTGCGCCAGCGTGGCCGCAATCGACGTCATGCCGGCGACGGCGGGCTCCTTGTCGGCGCCGGCCGCTGGCACGACAACGGGAGGAATCTGCCCCTTCGGGTCAATGCTCGGCTGCGGCGCAGAGTTCATGTCTCCGCGCACAGGCAGCATGGACGGGCCCATCGGGCCCATTGGCGGCAGCGCCAGCGAGCTCGGCGCCGGCTGCTGCCCCGCGTTACCCGTGCTGGGCATCTGCACGCACTGGTACATGAACGGGGCCTCACGGATGCCCGAAGGCACCGGCACAAAGCAGTACATGGGCTGCTGGCCCGTGCCCTGCGGCTGGTTGCCCTGTTGCTGGCTGCCCTGTTGCTGGATGCCCTGCGGGGTGCCCTGCGGGGTGCCAGGCTGGTTGACGGGCTGCTGACTGCCCTGCGGCTGGTTGGCCGGCTGGGCGCCGCCCGACTGGGGACCTTGTTGGTTCTGATTTCCAGGCTGCTGCGACCCGCGGTGGGAATCAGGCGCCTCGGAGTTCTCCGACGAACCGCGGTGCGAGCCGTTTGCGCCGTTGGGGCCTAGTGACTGGTTGGGCAGGAACGGCGAGAAGAACGACGGGAACGGGGTCATGGGCATTGGACCGTTGAGCGCGCCCATCTGGCCCATCTGGGTCATCTGGCCCATGGGGTTCATCTGGCCCATGGGGCCCATCTGGCCCATCTGATTCATTTGATTCATTTGGCCCATTTGGCCCATTTGGTTCATCTGGCCCATGTGGTTCATCTGGCCCATCTGGCCCATCGAGTTCATGGCATTCATGGCATTCATAGCATTCATAGCCGTCATGGCATTCATAGGACCCATCTGGTCCGGCGGCGGGAACTGTCCCGGGACCGGCGTTGCGCCCGGCGTCATTTGGCCGAAGGGAGCGAACGTCGGATACGGCGCGAACACCCCCGGTCCCGGCGCCGGCGTGGCCGAGGACGAGTCTGTGGACGCGCTCGTGGGCTGCGACTGCGCGCCGCGCTGTAGCGACGCGGCGAGCGGCGGCGTGGGCTCTAACGAGCCTGAGTTCGGGCTTACCGACGAGTCTGCGCGGTGGTGCTGCTCGCCCGCGGCGCCCTGCACCTCCCCATGCTTGGCGGCGGCTCCGCCCGTGGGCTCCGTGGGCTCCTTGGGCTCCTTGGGCTCCTTGGGCACCTCGCTTGCTTCCTGCTTGGGTTGCTCATTAGGCTCATTGCTGGGCCCCTCGCGGGGCTCCCGTTTTGGTGCCGCGCCATTTGGGCTCTGCGCGCCGCCCGGCGCAGGCTGCTGGCTCGGCTCGGCGCCCGCCGCGTGTGCCGGCGCCTTGTTCTGCTCTGCCGGCTCTTTTCGTTCTGCCGGCTCTTTTCGTTCTGCCGGCTCTTCGTGTTCTGCGGGCTCGGCGTGCTTGGGCGGCTCGGCGTGCGGGGCCGGCTCGGCATGCGCGGCGCCGCCGTTCACGACGCCCGCCTCCGACGCGCGCGCCGCGTCGCTCGCGCCCTCGCTCGCGCCCTGGCTCACGCCCTGGCTCGCGTTCCCAGCCTCCATCGACCCAGCTTCTGGTGAATAAGGTGCTTGTGGGGTGGCACTGTTTACCTTGGGACTTTGCATGGGAGGGTGAGCGGCGTTTGCATGCGGAGTCGGGCCGGTTACAGCACGCGCAGCCTCTGGCACGCCGTCTAATACATCCGGAGTGGCCATGAGAACAAAGAGCTGGTGGTGGCGTCGAGCTTTGCAAAGGGGTTGGCGAGGGTCCTGAGTGGCTGATGTACAAATTTTTTTCACTCCTCAGGCCCGCACCACGTGACGTGGTGGCGCGCGGGTGGCGCGACGCCGCGGCGCGCGCGCGGCCGCCGCGTACGCAGGCGAGTCCAGGCGCAGCAGCGGGCCACGGGGCAGCTCGCCGAGGGGCTTCGCGCAGCGGCGGCGCGCGCACCGCTTGCGCGCCCCGTCGCGCTCGCGGCGCGGCTGGATGGGTGCGGCGGCGTCGCAGCGGTATCCAGTGCCGGCGCCGGTGGCACGTGGATGTGGCACGCACGCCTTGGCCGCCGGAAGCCCTACCCTGCGGGTGGCCATGTGGCATCACATGTGCGCGCTGGCGATTTGCCTGGCCGGCGGGCCTCGCGGGCCAGGGTTCGGCCGCCGTGGGATGGGGTTGGGACCAGCGCCGCGGTCGGGGTGACGAAGGCGAATTTTAGCGGCTCGAACCGGCGGGAAAGACGTGCCAAGGCTAGGTTCTGCGTGCTCGGAAATGGACGTCGCGAGCGTGCTCGAGGAGTACCTCGCGGACATCTCGAGTCTGCCCGGCGACCTTGCGTTCATACTCGGCGAAATCAAGGTCAAGGACGAGAAGCTGGTGGAGGTGCAGCGGCGCATCCAGCAGCGCGACGTGCCGCTGCAGAAGCTGGCAAAGACGCACGACCTTGCGGCCGAGAGCCCGAAGGAGCAGGCCGCGTACCCGAAGATCCGCAGCGACTTCCAGGAGTGCATCACGCTGCAGCAGGAGAAGACGCGGCTCGCCGTGATGGGCCTGTACCTCGTGTCGAAGCAGGTGAACCGGCTCGACGACGAGGTGCAGCGGCTCGAGCGCGAGGGCCTGCTGCCCAAGGCTGTGCCCGGCGACGAGGACTACGCGGCGCTGACGCCCGTGGCCGCGGAGCCGACACCGCCGCCGCGCTCGCGCAAGTCGATGAGCGCCGGCGAGGGCCACGCGCGGCGGCAGTCGCGCGCCGAGTCGGTGGGCGTGCGCGACAAGACGCCCGCCGCGGCGAACGGCGCTGTGAAGGCGGAGTCTGCGGCGGACGCGCGCGGCGGCGCGGCGGCGGCAGCGGCGCCGGACGCGCCCGTCGAGCGCGTGGCGACGCCCGAGGCGCGCGACTCCGTGAACGTCGGCGGCGCGCGCGTGTCGCTGAAGCGCACGCACGGCTCGCCGCGGCAGCGCCCGCCGGGCAAGGAGGACAGCGACGAGGCGTTCTGCTTCTGCAAGAAGGGCTCGCTCGGAAACATGATTGCCTGCGACAGCGACTCGTGCGAAATCGAGTGGTTCCACTGGGAGTGCGTCGGGCTGACCGAGGACCCGAAGGGGTCGTGGTACTGCCCGCAGTGCCGCGAGAAAATCAAGCGGCGCTAGCGGCAAGGACAGTATTTATTTATTCAGTTAATGAGTGTACGTTTAGACGATGCCGTGCTTAGTGCACGTCCTTGGTATACTTGTACGTATTTGGTGCGTACTTGGTGCGTACTTGGTGCGTGCATGGGACGTACATTTAGGTGGTGGTGCCCTGGGAGCATTGCCTTTAACTCTGCACCTGGTTGCCGTCCGACGTAATTTGGTACTCTCCATAACACAACTGCATTATTTATTTGTTAGCTGCGCCCGTTTGCCGCCTCTGTTTGGCCCGTGCTCGGGCGGTGCGTCCGCCGGCTATTACTGGCCCGTGACCTAATAATCTCCACCTCCATGGCGCTGATCGGTCCTAGTCCCACGGTGTCGGCCGTGTCGTTGCTCGTGCGCCAGAAGAGCGGCCCCGAGGCCGACGAGGTCCTCTCCGAGGTCGTCCAGTTCACGGACGGGCCCATTCTGGCCCACCTCGCCGCGAACGCGATGACGCGCCCAAAGCTGAAGGAGTACCTCGCGCCGCGGCTCGCCGACGTGTTCGCGCCGCTGCAGGACACCAGCGACCCGCAGTTTGTCGCGCTCTCGTGGCTCGCCGACGAGTACGACGACCTGCGCGCGCCGATCCTCGAGCTCGTCGCGCCAACGCTGCAGGCCGAGAACCGCACGCCGGCCGCCCTCACCGTGTACACGCGGCTGCTCGCCAAGGGCAAGCTCGAGCCGGCGAGCGTCCCGGCCGACGTGCTCGTTGCTGCGCTGCCTGTGTGCGCCGCCGACGACAAGCACTGGCGGCTGCTGGCCACGGTGTTTGTGAAGGCCGTGGCGCCGGCCCACGCCGCCGCCGTGAAGCAGTTTGTGCAGGAGCGCCTGGGCGCCGCCGACGCGCGCCAGCAGGCCGCCGCCTACGCCGTGGTTGAGGTCGTGAGCGACGTCGTTCCGGACATCGTCGAGCTCGTGTGGACGGTGCCGGCCGAGCAGGACGCGCCCTCGGACGGGTTCCTGCGCATGCTCTCGATCCTGTGCAACACGAAGGACAACCGCGACAAGGTTGCCGCGCACTTCGGCCCGCTCGTGGCCCGCGCCGCCGACGCGCACAACGCGTGGGCCGCCGTTGTCGACGCCAAGATCATGGCCGGCACGACGTCGCAGACGGGCGACGTCGCCGCCGCGGCCGCGCGCCTCGACAAGCTCTCGAGCTCCGTGTTCGAGCCCGACCTGAACGGCGTCACCGTCGAGGGCCTTGTGTGCACGGCGGTGCTGCCCTCCGTGAAGCTGCGCGCCGCGGCAAACAAGCCGCTCGTGACGCGGCTGTGCGCGCTCGTGCGCGACAACGACACCGCCTACGGCGCGCTCGCCGCGCTGCTGCTGCTCGCGAAGTACCCGATCAAGCCGTCGAAGGCCGAGGCGCGCGAGACGCAGCTGCGGCTCGAGACGCTCGGCCAGTCGCCGGCCGACGTGCAGGAGGCCGTCGCCGACCGCGCGCCCAGCGGCAAGATCTGCGACTACGTGCTGGCCGCAAACCTCGTGAAGTGGCTGTCGGAGAGCGCCGTCTCGCTGAGCCCCATGTCGCGCGAGGTCGTCGCCACGCTGCTGCGCGAGCTGTCGTGCCACCAGGACCACGAGCGCCGCCAGAAGCTTGCGATCCAGGGCGCCGTCGTCATCGCCACGTACCTTTGGATCAACGACAAGCCGCACTTCGACGCGCGCATGAAGACGGTGGCCGTCGGCACAATCTCGAAGATCTTGGCGTCCGTCGTGCCGCAGCTCGCGCTGACCGAGAAGGTGTCAAAGACGGCCGTTGTGCAGCCGCTCGCTGACCAGATCAACAACGAGAGCAGCGAGCGCCAGAACCTCGACACGTTCGAGGCGCTGCGCGCGCTCACGAACCTCGCCAGCATCGACGACCGCCGCCTGCGCACGACCATCTCCGTGAAGGCGTGGCCGCGCATGTGGATGGCCCTGAACAACGAGTTTGTGCCTGTGCAGCGCTCGGCGCTCGAGCTCGTGTGCAACCTCATGTCGGTGCCGATCAGCGCCGAGCACTTCATCCAGCGCGACGAGCGCTCGAACACCATGCTGAGCCTTGTTGGCCAGTGCGTGACGAGCGACGACCGCGACACGCGGCTCGCCGCCGCGGGCAGCCTCGCCATTCTGTCCGAGTGGGAGACCGCGCCCGAGGCCATCGGGCACAACCGCGACTGCATTGCCGGCATCAGCAAGGCGCTCGGCCTGTACCCCGAGGACAACGACATGCTGATCCGCGTGCTGACGGCGCTGATCACAATGATCAAGGGCACGACGCGGCTCATGGACGACGAGGTCGTCGAGAGCATCATCCACTACGGCGCGCTCGTGAACCTCGAGTCTCTCGTCGACACGCTCGACCCAATCAAGTACAAGGAGGCGTCGCGCAAGGTGCTCAAGTGCATCCAGCTGCTGGCGCGGTACAAGGTGAACACGGGCAAGCATGTGCAGGAGCAGTTCGTGCAGTCGCTGGCCTGGTAATCGGCGCCCATTCCCAGTACACTCCCACCAGTACACTCCCATCAGTACACTCCCATCAGTAAGCACTCACGCACCGCCTCGTCTATTAGTTTCGTGACTCTTCTTTATTTCATGGCGTCGCCTACTTTCATCGAGCCGATACATGGCCCCAATATGAGGCCGCTCGTTTACATACCTTTGGACAACATATTCACATACATAGCCCTCCTGAGAACGTACCTCTTGCCAGGCACGCGCCGGCGCTGCGCGATTTGTATCTGAATGCTAGCTAAGTGTTAACGTATAACGTGCTTTTAGTGGCCGCTTCAATGGCCTCTGTAGTGGACCGCGTTAGTCGAACACGTTAGTGGTCGCTCACGTCAAACTGTGCAATGCTGAACACCTTTCCGGGGTTCAGAATGAAGTTCGGGTCGAGCGCGCGCTTGATCTGTCGCATGGTGGCTACCGTGTCCTCGCCAACCTCCTCGACAACGTAGTGGCGCTTGCCCGCGCCGACGCCGTGCTCGCCCGTGCAGGTGCCGTCGAGCTCGAGCGCGCGCAGGATGATGCGGTGGGACAGGCCCTCGGCGATCTCGCGCTGCTTCTCCGGGTCGTACGACAGAATCGCGTGGAAGTTGCCGTCGCCGACGTGGCCCAGCACCGTGCCCAGGACGCCGGACTCGGCAATGTCCTTGCGCGACTCGCTGACCATCTGGCTGAGCTTCGAGATCGGCACAGCAACATCCGTCGTCCAGGTGCTGTAGGTGTCTGGGTTTGCGTTCACGACGGACCACAGCGCGTTCTTGCGCGCGGACCACAGCATGTCGCTGTCGTCGGCGGAGCCGGCGAAGTCGAGGTTCAGCGAGTTGTGCTTCTGCGACATCTCCTTCACCGCCTTGATCTCCATGTTTACGGCGTCCTCGTTCGGGCCGGCGAACCGCAGCAGCAGCGTCGCCTTCTCGGCCCACTTGCGGTCGGTGAGGTCCGCCTTGTTGATGATCTGCATCTGCTCGGCGTCCATGAGCTCCATGGCGTCGAGGTTGATGCCCGAGAGCAGCACGTCCTGCACGGTGTCCGTCGCCTCCTCGATCTTCTCGAACGTGAGCAGGCCGACGCGGCGCACGTTCGGGCGCGTCGAGAGCTTCAGCGTCGCCTCCGTCACGATGCCGAGCGTGCCCTCGGCGCCGACAAACAGCTCGTTCAGCGCGTAGCCGGCCGACGACTTCCGCGGCCGGCGCTTCGTCTTGATCACAGTGCCGTCAGCGAGCACAACGGTGAGGTTGATCACGTTCTGGCGCATCGTCAGGTAGCGGTACGCGTTCGTGCCCGAGCACGACGTGCCGATCATGCCGCCGATCTGCGCGCCCGGGCCCGGGTCGGGCCCGAACATGAGCTTGTAGTCCTGGAGGTACTCGTCGAGATCCTCCCAGCCCACGGCGGGCTGCACGACGACGTCGAGGTCGTCCTTGTGCAGCTCGAGAATCTTGTTCATGTTGCTCATGTCCAGCGAGATGCCGCCGTAGACGGGCGTGAAGTGGCCCTCGAGCGACGTGCCGCCCGAGAACGCAACGATGGGCACGCGGTACTTGTTGCACACCTTGAGGATGCCGCTGACCTCCTCCGTCGACGACGGCATCACGACCGCCACGGGCACCTCGCTCGTCTTGTGGTGCCGCGTCTGCCAGCCCGAGTCGGCGTGGTCGAGAATGACGTCCTTCGCCTCGCTCACGTTCTGCTTGCCAACGATCTTCTCGATCTCGTCGATGGCCGCGTTGATGTCGTCGCGCGAGCCGTACGTCGGCCGCAGCGGCAGCTCCGACGCCGGGTACGTGCTGCTGGACGCCGTCTTCTTTGGCCGCGTCGATGCGTACGCGGCGATGCTGGCGGCCAGGCCGACAAGAACACCGCCAGCAAACCCGCGGAAGCTCTTCGGCTTGACCGGCGCAGACGCGTAGGTGCGGGCGCCGAGCGGGGAGCGCAAGTTTGTGCTGCGCGCAGCAGGAACGCGCGCAGCAGCGCGCGGCACAAATCGGAACATTGGGAGCAAAAGCGAAGGCCGTGCGAGCGGGCTCGGCCCTATAACGGGTGGTTAGGAAGTGTGGGCCGGTGATCGGTACGAGGGTCAGATGACGACAGTGCATGGCCAATAACGCAACGCGCTTGCTGTGCGCCGTTGCGCATTAATAACCGTTGGACGCACGGGCTTATCGCGCACGCGCGCCGCGGGCCCGGCCCTGCAAATTGCGGGCCTGGCAGTGGGCTCCGCACGACCAATGCGCCTGCCCAGCGAGGCTTGTAGCGGCTCAACGGCTCAACGGCTAGCAGGTGGGCCTGATTGCGGGCGGCCTGGACTTAGGGTTCATGCAGTGCCTATCGGGACAGCCGGATTG
Organism: Entelexis sp. DX6506; assembly: GCA_037041025.1. NCBI lineage: Eukaryota > Fungi > Ascomycota > Dipodascomycetes > Dipodascales > Trichomonascaceae > Entelexis > Entelexis sp. DX6506. The sequence continues at coordinate 200,989 of JAXQHU010000032.1, forward strand.
GGCGAGCGCAGCTTCGATCGTAGTTCCGTTGCGCTGGTCGCTGCGAGCGGCCGGCGCCCGTTGTGAAACACTGCTGGCGCTCGCGGACATGCTGGGGTTGTCGTGAGTAGTCGCCCGCACATGAGAACCTTGTTTGCTTGAGCTGCTTCTCAACCGTGACCACTCAATGCAGGCCCATGCCCTGTCAGATCCGGAAACAGATCCATCCTGAGCGCGTCCTACAAGTGGACTAGTAGCGTGCTGTACTTCACAGCGCACTCAGCGCACAGCATACGGAGCGCACAGCTTAGAGCGCACAGCTTAGAGCGTACAGTTTAGAGCGTACAGTTTAGATCGTAGAGCGTAGAGCGTAGAGCGTAGAGCGTAGAGCGCACTTAGCAGGGTCGTAACCGTAAAATAGGTGGTGCTCAATTGTAAAAACTAATTGTTACAGCTGTGCTAGCATTAGATTAAGAAAGCGTCAGTCATTAAAGTCGGCAATGCGCAGTTGGCGGTGCGCAGCGGCATGCACGGCGCTAGTGCAGCACCTGCATGACCTTCTCGTAGATTGTGAAGATGATGCCGCCGCTCAACACAAGCCGCCCGAGGCGCGCCGTCGACCCGCGCCACAGCGCCTTCACGCCGTCCTGCCTCACGACCTGCACAAAGCAGTCCATCATGCCCTTGTACTTCGGGCCGTCCACTGACTGAATGCGCGTCTTCACCGTGTCGATCGGCATCGTCGAGTACACGGTGATGACGCCGACGGCGGCGCCCAGGCCGAACGTCTCGGCGCTGTTCAGCGCCGCGCCCTTTCGCTGCTCGAGCAGCGTGCGCAGCGTCGAGTAGCTGCCGAGCCGCACCATCGAGTTCGCCGCCTGCCGCGCCGTCACGGGCACGACGCCGCGGTACAGCACGCCAATGCCGTGGTCGCGCACAAGCAGGCGGATGCCGGCCATGCCCTTGCCGCTGTAGCGCTTCGCGCCGCGGCGGTCGTCGATGAGCGCCGTCTTGATGCTCTCGCCGGGCGTGAGCGCCAGCACGCTCTCGAGCGCGCCCGCGCCGAGGCCGGCCACGGCGCCGCGCGCCGTGCTGAGCTTGCCGTCGCCGTCGCGCAGCAGGTTGCGCAGCGTGTCGAAGCCGAGGAACCGCACGCCGGCCTTCGCCGTGTTGCCAATGACAAACGGGAAGCACCCCGCGTAGATCGCGCCGAGGCCGTCGGTGCGCACGACGCTGAGCACGAGCGACACCGGGTTTGTGGCCCGCGCCGCGCCGGCCGCGCCGGCCGCCTGCCCGGACTGCACGAGCTGCAGCCGCGTCTTGGCAAACTCGAACGGGTACGTGATTGCGCTCTCGATGCCGCCCGCCGTGGCGCCGGCGACAAACGACTTCCAGTTCTTTTCGCCCATTTAGTGCTGCCGCGCGCCGTTGACTCTTTCTATGTATATTTATTTCACTATTACCGCCGGGACACGTGACGCACACGTCGCCGACGGGATGCATGTAAATATGTAAGTGCGTTTTCCAGGCGCAGCCACAACCACCCAAGGTAGCACTCGTCCGCGAGCGGTTTCGGCGGGCAATTGGACATGAGCGAGGCCGAGCTCGCGACGCTCGCAACCACAAATACGGCGCCGAGCACTCTCGGCTCCGTCGACGACCGCGGCGGCCCCGATAGCGACGCCGAGTCCGTGTCGCACGTCGTCGTCTCCGACTTCGAGCCCAGCTCGCCCGAGGCCGGCTCCAGCGTCGCTGCATTCCTACCGGCAATGTCGGTGGGCACGGCAACGGCATCGGTGTCGCAGGCCGAGGCGCACGCCGAGCGCGGGCGCACGGCGCATGCGCCAGCGGCCGAGCCCGTCGCCGACGCCGGCGACGCGCTCGAGGCCGCGTGCCAGGCCGGCGACTTGCCGGCCGTCGAGCGCTTGCTCACGCCCGACAACATCGACCGCGGCGCGCTGCACCACGCCGCCGCAAATAACCACTGGCGCCTGTGCCAGTATCTGCTGGGCCGCGGCGCCGACGTGAATCTGAGGCTTGAGCCGCTCAACGCCACGCCGCTCATGTGGGCAAGCCGCAACGGCCACGCGTACATCGTGAAGCTGCTTCTCGACCATGGCGCCGACGTGAAGACAGCCGACGCCGCGGGCTTCACGCCGCTGCATCTCGCCGTGCAGTCCTCGAACGTGCTCATGGTCGCGTATATCGCGCATCTTGAGGTCGACGTCGACGAGGTCGACGGCGGCCACCGCGCGCCGCTGCATTGGGCCGTTGTTCAGAACGACCACCTCACGGTCGAGGTCCTGCTCAAGGCCGGCGCGTCGCCAAACCTGCGCGACGGCGAGGGCGTCTACCCGCTCTACCATGCCGTGTACACGTCGCACTCGCCGGATATCGTGACGCTGCTGCTGCAGCACGGCGCCGACCCGTTTGCGACGTTGCCCGATGGCAGCCGCGTCGTCGACCCGGAAACGGCACCGGCTGCATGGGCCGACGGCTGCGAAAACAGCGGCCGCCTGCCGTCGGGGCTGCCGCGCCGTAGCCGCGTGCTCAGCCCGGAGCTCGCGAAGTGCGTCTCGTCCGTCGCGCCGTTCTTCTGCATCATGCTGGCGCTGAACGCGACGCGCCTCGTCGGCACAGCCTGGCTTGGCGCGCCGCTGGCCGTCGCCGTCGTGTGGGCCACGAAGCGCCTGCTCGAGCGCTATGTTGTGCCCATCTGCTGGCCGCACGCCAAGCCCATGATGCACTCGACCGTGCTGGCCGGCACGTTTGCCGGCGTGTTTGTGTGGATCGTGCTGTACTACGTCACACACCTGCTCTCGACTATGCTTGCTGTACATCCCTGGGAGACGACATTCGTTGTCGTCGACATGGCGCTTATCGGCTTCCTGTTCACGGCTACGCTTGTAATGGACCCGGGCATTGTGCACCCGAAGTCCATGGCTGTACGGCTGCGGAACATGAACAACCTGATGGACGAGGGTCTGTTCGACAGTGTACACTTCTGCGTGCACACGTACGTCGTGATCCCCGCACGCGCAAGCTACGACTATTATCTCGAGCGCGTTGTCTGCCGCTACGACCACTACTGTCCCTGGGTGTACAACGCTGTGGGCATCCGGAACCATCGTTCGTTCATGGGCTTCCTTATTGGCCTGTCTGTGGGCGCGCCGCTGGCGGGTAAGCATTTTGTCGAGTTCTGGCGCTCACACGCGGTCTCGTCGTTCGGCATCGGCCTGTTTGCCATCACGACGTTCCAGATGGTCTGGGTCTCAGTTCTCACGGCGATTCAGATAGTGCAGACGGCGCGCGGGACCACGTCGTATGAGATCACACACTTCAAGAAGGCACTTATCTACCGCACGGACCCATTAAAGGCGTTCAGCTCGCTGCCGCGCGACCACCCAAAGGCGGCGGCAGTGCTAGGACCGCAGCTAAGTAGCCACGGCGCTGACACGAATGACAGCGAACGCGGCGTTGGCCACGATGCGGGCGCCGGCAGCGTCAGTCCCGATAGCTTTGACGCGCAGCATGGCATGGACCATGAGACTAGCCACACACACAGCCATGCGCACAGCGGCGAGCCGAGCCAGCACGGTCACGGGCACAGCCACAGCCATAGCCACGGCCTCGGCCACGGCCATCACGGCCGGTCGAAGTGGCTGTTCTGCCTCAAGCTGTTCGGCTTCCACCAGCTCATTGTCGCGTCGCGCGTTCTCGTGCACAAATCCTCATGGAACAAGGCCGACAACGGCGTGCCGCGCAACTGCGCGGACTTCTGGTGCGCCGGCGGGCGCATCTGGAACCCAGACGGCGCGCAGGGTGCTATTGGCGGCGTGCTGGTCGACTACTACACACTGCGCGAGGTGCCGTCGCCGAGCAAAAAGCAGCGCGAGACAGAGCAGATGCTTGTGTAACCCGCTGCTGTGTGAAAGCGCGAGTTACGAAATTCAGGGACATGAAAATAGAGTTTGCAGCGGAGCCCGAGCACAATAGAAATACGGCGGCTCCTCGCTACGTGCAGACTGCCGCCTACGCTCGTGCACCGCGCCCTAACCAAAACTGCCTGCTCGCATTTAGACACCCCCACCAAATCCGTATGCATGGCGCGGCCCGCGCGCGCCACATTTCCATAGATACGCCCACACCCTAACCTTACTAGCATCTGCACGCCCGGCGCCTTCTCAGCACCCACACCCACGGCGGCCGCAGCTGGCCCCCGACCCGTCTGCGAGGAGTGCTTGGAGACCGGCTATGGCGAAGCGCCCGAGGCCGCTGAAGTGCCCCGTGTGCGACGCGGCGCAGCCGAGCATCGCGGCGCTGAACACGCACCTCGACGCGGAGCACCCCGTCGACGCGGCGCCGCCCGCGGACGGCCCGCCGCTGCGCGACCGCTCGGCGCTGTTTGCGCGGCTGCGCGCGCGGCAGCTCGAGACGACGGCGATTGTGCGCACGCGGCTCGAGAAGCGGCTCGTGCGCCTGCTGGCCGGGATCCAGGTGCTCACGGCCGGCGGCGGCGGCGGCGCCGCTGCAAAGCCGGCGGCGCCGAGCTTCTGGTCGTGGCGCGAGGTCTCGGCGACGCGCGACTTCGAGCAGCAGGTCGTGCACTGGGAGAACGAGGACGTGTTCGAGCGCTGCCGCTTCTGCGGCCAGAAGTTCTCGCTGCTGCTGCGCAAGCACCACTGCCGCGTGTGCGGCCTCGTCGCGTGCGGCGACACCGAGCGCGAGTGCTCGCTCGAGGTCCCCGCGCGCCTGCTTGCGCAGAAGCTGCTCAGCGCGGGCGGCTTCGACGAGCTGCGCGGCGTGTCCACGGACTACCCGCTGCGGCTCTGCGTCGAGTGCCGCAACACGCTGTTTGCCGTGCGCAACTTCCGCGCCGACCGCGACAGTGAGCCGCCGCGCCTGCTGCGCCTGCACGCGCAGCTCGTGCGCACGCAGCACCAGATCGACGCGCTCATCCCCAAGTTCGAGGCGCTTCTCGTCGCGCTGGTTGACGAGCCCGGCGCCGGCGTGAAGGCCGACGCGACGCGCGTGCGCCTGGCGCGCCAGGAGCTGCTCGCGCTCTTCTCGCGCTACGAGCTCGTCGCGCGCCGCATCCGCGAGGCGCCCGTCGAGACCGAGACCGAGCGCCGCTTGCAGGCGCAGATCGGCGCCAAGGCCACGAGCTATCTGCAGCTCACGATGCTGCCGCTGCAGGCGCTGCCGCAGGCCCTGCGGCACCACCAGTCCGAGATCCCGAACGCGGCCGCGGCCTCGCAGCTGCAGAACCAGCTCGTCATTCTCGAGGAGCAGCGGTTCCTGCTCGAGCGCCAGATCGCCGAGGCAAAGGCAAACCGGCACTTCGACGCGCTGGTCCCGCTCGAGGCCTCGCTGCGCGAAATCAGCACCGAGTGCGACGCGCTGTCCCAGCGCCTCGGCGTGTGGGGCCCCTCAGCCTGAGCTGCCCGCGGCCAGCGACCCTGGGGCCAGTGTACCGCGCCGCAACTCGCTGCGTGGAGAGTCACGGCCCTCGGCAGTGAGTGGCCTGTCTATTTATTCTGAAAAAACGCATCTGCATGTCGCCTCCTTGCTGTCGTCATGATGCATTGAGCTTTGGCTACAACTAGATAAATGAGTAAAGAGCCCGCCTGTACTAATTAACGCTTACTTCTTCTTCTCGTACATCTGCCGCAGCTTCGCCGATGATACCTTGTTCTTCGCCGGCCAGTAGTTGCGCACATACGACCACAGGTGCCGCCGACGCTGCTCGCGCGTCTCCGCGCGCGCCTTCCTCACCTCGGCCTCGATATGGTCGCCGGCAGCAAGCAGGTCCCGCTTCAGCGCCACAGAGTAGTCCTTGCGGTCCATTCCAGGCGGCATGCCCTTACGCAGACGCCGCAGCGTGTCAGAGATGCTGCGCATGGTGCGCCCGCAGTCGGCCTCGTCCATGCTCGCATATTCGGGCCCGTCGCCAGCCGCCGCAGCGTCTTCTTTACGTGCTTCGCGCTTCACGTCCTTTTTGCTTTCCTTCTTGACCTCGCGTGTCGACTCGCGCCGCGGCGTGTCGCGCTTCTCCGCCGACTCTGACCGCGAGCCGCTGACCTTCTGCTTTTTGACGGGCCGTGTTGCGGGCGACGTCGCACGAGATGCCTTGCGCTTCGTCGTGTCCGCGTGGTCCTCGCTGTGCCCGTTGGCAGCATCCGAAGCGGCGGGGCTTGCGTGACTATCGGCATCATTGCCCTTCAGCACCGAAATCAGATAGTCAAGACGACGGCTGAGATGAACGGCCCCTGGCGTAGGCGCCTTCCGCTTGTTTTTGCTATCGCCAGCAGCGTCTTTGCCATCCTTGGCGTCCTTGGACTCTTTGCCGTTGCTGTCCTGCTTCTTCGTGGTGCCGGTGCTGGTGCTGGTGCTGGCGGCAGCGGCGGTCGCGTCACTGCTTGGCGAATCTGCTGCAGTAGGCCCCGCAGACTTGTCTTCATTTTTGACCGCCGCATCTATATCCTTTTTGGTGTTGGGAGTGGTGTTGCTGCTACTGTTAGCGGCAGCATGGTCTTTGTCTTCCGTCTTGACTCCGTTCTTCGCCCCGCGCTTCGCAGCCGGCTTCGTGTCCTGTATTCGCTCCTCATCCTTGCTATCCAGGAACATCTTGTCGCTCAGCTTCAGCGTCGGGTCGTCACGAATGAGGGTCCACGCACCATGTCCGTACTTGCGGGCACCAAGCAGCAGATGCGAGTCATCTTCGGGGGTCCACGGACAGCTCCAGTCGTTGACGGCTTTGACTTTTATGTGCAGACGCCACGACGGGTCGTTCAGCGGCACGCGCTCCCGCAACACCTTCATGTCGTCCTGCCGCTGCAGAATCATTTCGGCATTCAGATTCTTCACGTTGTGGAAGTCGAACAAGGTCGCCTTCTTCTCCTTCTTACGCATAATGCTGGCTATAAGAATCGCGTCACCACCTTGCGTCTTGGCAGTCTCCTGCGCCTCAGCAAGCCGGCGCTCGTTGGCCTTCTCCACCGCGTGCTCGGCCGCAGCTACCATCTCGGCCCAGCACTTCTTCACGGCCTCGGGCCGCCGCGTCGGCAGATTGCCATCCTGGAATAAACGCTTCCACTGGGCGTCCAGGTTGCCGAAGCGCAAGATCGCGCGGTAGAGCCCACGGATCTCCTTCTCCGTGAGCCCGCGCGGGCCCTTGTCTTCGGGGGCAGCCGGCTCGGGCTCCTCGTCGACAAGCCAGTCCGTAGTGCGCGTCTTGCGCCGCTGCGAAAGCTCGACCTGCTTCCGAAGGAACTCCTCGTCGCGGCGCTTTTTCTCCTCGTTCTTGATCTGCTGCAGCTCGTCGGCAGGAATGATCTCGTCCCAGGACATGTCGGCCTTGTAGTCGGTGACCTCGAACTGCCGCAAGAACTCCTCGCCGCCGAGATGAGACTCCATAGCGCCGAGGTCGGGGGTTGTATTATGGTCTTCGGCGTGCTCCAGAACGTCATCCAGGTTGAGCGCCTCGAGCTTCTTCTGGTTGTTTGTTGCCTGGAACATGGACGCCGCGCCGAACTTGAGGATCTCGCTAAGTTCTGTTGTCGACGGCGGGTCGGCTGAGTTCGCCTTTGCGTCCGTGGACGACGACGTTGTACCCAGCGAGATGATGGCGTACTCAAGAATCATCTTCTTGCGCGCGCGTTCCAGAACTTGCTCCTCAACTGTGTCCTTCGCCACAAACCGGTAGATCATGACATGCTTTTTCTGGCCAATGCGGTGGGCACGAGCCATCGCCTGCAGATCTGCCTGCGGGTTCCAGTCCGAGTCGAAGATGATGACGGTGTCGGCGGTCATGAGGTTGATGCCGAGACCGCCAGCGCGCGTAGACAGCAGGAAAACAAAATCGGGCGAGTCGGGAGCATTAAAGTGGTCGATGGCGACCTTGCGCTTGTCGCTGCTGATAGTGCCATCAAGGCGCTGGAACGACAGGCCCCGGAGCTGGAGGTAGTCGGCCAAAATGTCCAGCATGCGCACCATCTGCGAGAAAATCAACACGCGGTGCCCGTCCTTGCGGAGCCGGCCCAGCAGTTTGTCCAGCAGCACCATCTTGCCCGAGTTCATTATCAATCCTTTCAGGTTGTCCTCTCGCGTGGTGTCTGCGCCCTCGCGGCCGATGGTGCGGAAAAACTGCTGTTCGGCCATGGGGAACAGATATGGATGGTTTGAGGCCTTTTTAAGCTCGGCCATGACGTTGAGCAAGTTCATCTGGTTGCCCGACGAGGCGCCCTGGTTCAGCGCGGCATAGTTGCGCGAAATAATATTAGTGTAGTAGCTCGTTTGCAGGTCGCTGAGCTCGACGCGCAGAATGCGCTCTGTTTTGGATGGCAAGCTCTTCTCGACATCCTTTTTAAGCCGGCGTAGAATGTACGGCTTGAGCTGGTTGTGCAGCTCTCTGATGTACTCCTCCTGGTCCTGGCCCGAATGGGCGTCAAACTCGTCGATGCGGTCGTGGTCGATGAGCTGAGCGCCGGGCATGAGGAAGTCGACGAGCGCCGCGAGTTCGCGCAGATTGTTCTGCAGCGGCGTACCCGTGATGAGCAGCTTATTTGCGACGCGGAAGTCGAACAGGCTCTCGTATAGCGCGGACTCGGAGTTCTTGAGGCGGTGCGCCTCGTCGACGGCCATGAACTGCCACTTGATAGAGCCCAGCAGCGCGCGGTCCTTCAAAATGTACTCGTACGTAGTGATGAGGACGTTGAACTTCGGCTTCTTCACGGCGGCGTCTGGGTTGGCCCAGAACTCGTAGTCGCGAATGGCCTCGCGCGCCTTGCTGTTCCCCAGATACACAATGTAGTTCACGTCCGGTGCCCACACGTCGAATGTGTCCTGCCACGCCGTGATTGTGGAGAGCGGAACAACGACAAGGTGGGGCCCATTCTGCTTGCGCGAATATATGAGCCAGGACAAGAAGGCTACAGTCTGTACAGTTTTTCCAAGGCCCATTTCGTCGGCCAGGATGCCGTTCTCGTTGCGCGACCACAGGAAGGCCATCCAGTTGATGCCTGTGAGCTGGAAGTCGCGCAGGCGGGCCGTCTCGCTGCCAACAAAGTCCGGCTGTTCGGCGAGCTTCATGAACTTGGGCCGGTTGTTGGGCGGGTAGGTGACGGAGTGCTGCGGCGAGATGCGGGACTGCAGGCGCTGCTGGAACTTCTCGACGAGGTCGGGCACGATTTCGGCGATCTCGGACGCGGACTCCCATGTGCACTGGTCGTAGCCGAGGCGGTGCCACTTGACGAGGTACTGGAGCTCGTCGTGGCGCTCGCTCATGATGATGCGCTCGGGCTTCTTGAACTCCTCGAGGGCGTCGAGCTGGCGCGTGCGGTCGATGTCCATGGCCTCGATGTCCTCGGCCGTCGTGGCCGGGTCGGCACGGATCTCGAGGTCGGAGACGAGCATGCGCACGTAGTTCTCGACGCGCTTTGCGCCCTTCAGCGCGTGCAGCGTGGACCACGTCTCCCACGAGTTGTGGAGGTGCGAGCTGCCGGCCCACTTCACGAGGAACTCGAACGACTCCTTTGGGTTCTCGTAGGGGTCCTCGATCTCGTCGAGCGGGCGCGCGTCCAGCACGGCCTCGACCACGGGGCGCGTGTCCTCGACGACGGGCTCGGCCGCGTACTCGTAGGACTCGTACGCCTCGTCGAAGTCGATCTCTTCGGAGTCGTCTTCGTCGTCCGACGACTCCTCGGACTCGTCGTCGTAGATGCTGGCGCGGCGCCGGCGCGGCGCGCGCGAGGCCGGCCGCCGCTTGGGCGGGGCGGGGGCCCTGCGCGCGGGCTGACGGCGGGGCTTTTGCGCGGCGAAGTCGTCGCTGTCGTTGTCGTCGCTGAAAACCGCGTCGCTATCGTCGTCGGCAGGCCTGCGCGCGCGGCCAGAGTCCTCATCGTCGCTCTCCACGATGAAACCAGTCTTTCTCCGGGTCGAGCGCAGCCCGTACAGCTGCGCGAGCCCCGGATCTCGCCGGATCGCGTCGAGATCAATGTCCGACATGAGGATGACAAAGTGCGACGCACATCGCGAGAACTAAGAGCGGGTGTGGATACGGCGCGGCCGTGCGGGTGCGGGGGCGCCGCTGCGCGCGCGCGATGTCCCGCCGTCATGCTGCGGGCGTGCTGGTTATGTTTATTTTGGTTTAGGCGCGCCGCGAGCACGGCTGCCCCGAATCGCGCACTAGGCGGTGCTGCGGCTGTCCTTGCGGCGCAGCGCCGCGCGCGCAATATTAAGTACACTTATTTTAGTCTAGCTTGCTGTTCTATGCCTCGTACATGCTGCTCGGTGCGCCGCGTGCACCAATTTAGTGTTCCGCGCCGCGTGCCTCGCGGCTTGGCCGCGAGCACTTTTGCGCGCGCGAACCCAGATAGCGCGACCCTTGGCCGCGACGGCTAAGAGCCGCTGAGCTAAGCCGGAGCCGGCTCTGGGCTGGGCTGGGCTGAGCTGAGCTGAGAGGCAGCACGCGGGTCAGGCGGCCGTTAACGCTGGCGCTGAGCTAAGGCAGCCAGAGCCGACGGGACCGCTCAGCGCTGAGGTAAGGATAGCGCGGGCGCAGGACCGCCTGTGCTTGTGGCGAATCTGGGCCCGCCCGCGGCGCCGCGACGCACGCGGTGACGTACCTGCGGCGGCGAGGCGAATCGGCGGGAGCCTGCGTGTTGCGCCGGCGGCCGTCGCGTTTGCTCGCGCCGCGGCCGGTCACATGTCAGCGCAGGTGGTGTGCTGGCATGTTTGTCGTGCAGCGGGATGTGCTGGCAGCGTTGGGCGGCGCGAGGCCCAACCAGCCTGAGCGCACCGTGTTGTGCGCACCGCGTTGTGGCCGGCGCACATGCGGCCTGGGGCCACGCATGCTGGGTGGGGGCCAAGGCCTCGCGATGAGTCAGACGGGCTCCGAGGACGGCCCCTGCCCCGATCGACAACACATTATAGGACACGGCCCGTGGTGCATACCCCATCCCTTAGCGCACAACTAGCCAAACAAGCGAGACAGCCACAAGCGATCCCGAGCCAGACAAGCCTGAGCGTTGCTGGAGCCGAGCAGGGGTATTAGCACATCCTTGCCGGCGCAATCGAAGTTCAATCTGGGAGAGACGGCCTCGAACCGGTGCTGCGGGCCCCGACAGCAACCATCGGCACACGCTCCCCCAAACTCGCGAGTTTTCGTTTAGGCACGCACCGGCGCCGGGCCAATTTCCCAACACCCGGCCGCCTGCGTTTTCCCCGGCACTTGTGGGCGCCTCTATTTTCCCCGGCACCTGTGTAGCGCTGCAGACTAGACGCGCGACACCTGTTAGCAAACAATGGAGAAGTATTCGGAGGTTTCTGTGCTGAACCAGGGCTCTTATGGCGTTGTGCAGCTCGTGCGGCACGCGCAATCCGGCAAGCTGTACGCGGCGAAGCGCGTATCGCTGGCGCTGAGCAACCGCGCCGACGTCGACGCCGAGATCGCCGTGCACGCAAAGGTTGCGTCGCACTCGAAGGTCGTGCGCCTCGTCGACTACTTCGAGGACGCCGAGCGCAACGACATGGTGCTCGTCATGGAGTACTGCCCCGGCGGCGACCTGCACGACCTCATTGCGTCGGGCAAGCGCCCGTCGACGGCCGAGACGCGGCGCATCATGCTGCAGCTCATCGACCTCCTGGAGTTCTGCCATTCCGTCGGCGTGTACCACCGCGACATCAAGCCCGAGAACATCTTGCTGCACCGCCACGCGTCGATTAAGCTCGGCGACTGGGGGCTTGCCACGACGGCGCGCCACTGCGGCGACTTTGGCACGGGCAGCGAGCAGTACATGGCGCCGGAGTGTTTCGACCGCTCAATGCAGACGTACGACGCTGCGAAGGCCGACATCTGGGCCGTCGGCATCGTGCTGCTGAACCTGCTGTTTGGACGCAACCCGTTCACGCAGGCCACGGCGCGCGACCGCCTGTTCACGGACTTCGCAAGCTCGCGCGAGGCGCTCTACGACATGTTCCCGGCGCTGAGCGCGGACGTGTTTGGCGTGCTGCGCTACGCGCTGACCATCGACCCGGACAACCGCGACCTCGCGCAGATGCGCCGCGCGCTTCTCGGCGTGCGCACCTGGACCATGGACGAGGAGATCGAGCGGCTCGAGAAGAAGCAGAGCGCGCGCTCGCCGCTGTCGTCGTTCGGCACGTTCGGCACGCCGCCACTGTCGATGGTCCCCGTCGTGCACAAGCCGTTCCGCGTGCCGACGGCCGTTGCGCGCTCGCTGCGGTCGCCGGCCACGCCGTGGGACCGTCGCATGATGTACACGCCGCCGACGTCGAGCCTGCACCGCACGCGGCTGTCTGGCGCGCAGCTGCTGCCGCAGCACGCCGAGGAGCGCGAAGACGAGCTGCTCGACGACGCGGACGACATTTTTGCTATGGACTCGCTGTCGCTGGACGACGGCGACACCCTGGTTGTGGGCGCGCTCGACGAGGACGACTCGCCCGAGGAGCCGCTCGAGCCCGCGGACGTGCCCGAGCAGCCCGGGCTGTACCGGCCGCCGCACCTCGTGAAGCAGGACGCCTTTGGCAGGCCCGATAACGTGCGCCACGACGACATTCACAAACACGGCGTCATCCACGGCATGCACCACGGCGTGCACCATGGCGTGCACCATGGCATGCACCACGGCATGCAGCGCAATGGTATGCACCATAGCGGCGTACACCACAGCGGCGGGCAGCACAGCGGCATACACCACAGCGGCGGGCACCACAATGACATTCGCCTCGACGACATCCGCCCGGACGACATCCGGCACGACGACGCCGGCCAGTTCAATAGATATAGACGCCCGCTTGCGCGGAAGATAGCTATGTACAGATAAGTTGGCTGTCCGGCTTGGACATATACTCTACGTTTCGCAAAATGTGCAGCAGGACCTGGCGGCAGTGCGGGTCGAAGCCGAACTCGAACGAGCCGGCCAGCACGGGGTACTCCTCGGGCAGCAGGCCGAGGCTGGCAATGAGGCGGCCCGGCTCGAGCACGAGCTCGAGCGGCTCGTCGCGCGCCGCCTGCTCGGGCAGCACCGTGCGCCAGTGCACGAGCAGCCGGCGGTCCTCGATCTCGGGCTGCTTCGTGACCCGGAAGTTCAGAATGTTCAGCTTTGTGCCGAACGGCACGAGCCACGGCGACACGCCGATCTGGATCATCTTCTGCAGCGTCTTGTACTTCGTCGCGCCGGTCACGCTCAGCCGCTGCGTCTCGGGAAACACCTCGAACCGGATCTGCGGGTGCACAAGCTCGGCCGGCATTGTCTGCTGCAGCAGGTGCGGGATCGCGCGCTCCAGCGCCCGCACCGTCGCGCCCAGGTTTGCTAGCCGCGTCTGCCGGTTCATGTGCCCTAGCACCGTCCCAGAAGCAAGGTAGAGGCCGGTTCTGCACAGACGCTTCGCCGTGCTCAGATCCTATCTAAGCTTAGGGTCAGCGCCACACCACATGCTGACTCGCGCCCGTGGTGCGAAATAGCGTTACACGCGCGTGTGCGCGGGCAAAATGCAGCGCTTTTTCGTTTGCGATGCTTGCACTGGGCGGGCTGTGGCCACGGTTTGTCGCGCATTGCGTGCTAGCAGCCCGGGGGCCAGGCAGCCAGCGCAAGCCTAATAAACAATGCCCCACACGCAGTGTAAACGCGACAAATGTATGTAGATGCACACCGCCTGTTCAGCGGTGCATATATTTGGCAATTAACACTAACGACATACTTTGCCATGGTTCAAATCGAGTGAAGGCCCGCACGCTCGTCCTCGTCTGCGCCAATGTATTATCATTACAACAAACATGCACTGCAAAGGCTCAGCTTTGCTCGCTCGTTAGTGTACTTCACTGTATTCTAGCTCGCTGTGGCTCGCGGTGGCTCGCTCTCGTCTAGCTCACTGTAACAGGTGATAAATAAGTCGTTATATCTGATGAACTACTTTTACGACCGCGCTTAGGCCGACCACTTCTTGTAGAGGTTGATGAGGCCGTTCGTCGACGCGTCGTGCGTCGTCGACTCGCCAGGCTTCTCGAGGTCGGCCTGGATCTTCTTGGCAAGCACCTTGCCAAGCTCGACACCCCACTGGTCAAACGAGTCGATGTTCCAGACAGCGCCCTCGGTGAACGTGAAGTGCTCGTAGTACGCAATCAGGGCACCCAGCGTCGCCGGCGTCAGCGACTGCACAAGAATCGACGTCGTCGGACGGTTGCCGCTGAACACCTTGTGGTTCACAAGCGCCTCCGACGCGCCCTCGGCCTTCACCTGGTTCTCGTCCTTGCCCTGCAGCAGCGCCTCAGACTGGGCCAGGAAGTTCGACGCAAGCATCGTCTGGTGCAGATTGTTGCGGATCGGGTTGTGCGACTTCGCAGCAAGAATGAAGTCCGTCGGGATCAGCTTCGTACCCTGGTGCACGAGCTGGAAGAAGCTGTGCTGCGCGTTCGTGCAGGGCTCGCCGAACAGCACGGCGCCGGTCTGGTAGTCGACGAACTGCGACGCGCGGTTCACGCCCTTGCCGTTCGACTCCATCGACAGCTGCTGCAGGTACGCAGGGAAGCGGTGCAGGTACTGGTCGTACGGCGCAACAAGGTGCGTCTGCGCGCCGAAGAAGTTCGTGTACCACACGCTGAGCAGGCCGCCAAGCACAGGAATGTTCTTGGCCAGGTCCGTGCCCTTGAAGTGCTTGTCCATGGCCTCGGCACCGCGCAGGAACTCGTCGAACTTGTCGAAGCCCACGTAGCACGCCACGCTCAGGCCGATCGACGACCACACGGAGTAGCGGCCGCCAACCCAGTTCTCGAAGCCGAACATGTTCTTCGGGTCAATGCCGAACTTCTTCACCTCCTCGGTGTTCGTCGACAGCGCAACGAAGTGCTTGGCAATGTCCTCCTGCTTCGCGCCGCTCTGCAGGAACCACTCCTTCGCCGTCGTGGCGTTCGTGTGCGTCTCCGCCGTCGTGAACGTCTTCGACGCGACCATGAACAGCGTCGTCTCGGCCTTCAGCGGCTTCAGCACCTCGGCAATGTTCGTGCCGTCGATGTTCGACACGTAGTGCACGCGGATGTCCGTCGCGTAGTGCTTCAGCGCTTCGCTGACCATCACGGGGCCGAGGTCCGAGCCGCCAATACCGATGTTCACGATATCGACGATCTTCTTGCCCGTGTAACCAGTGTGCTTGCCGCTGCGCACGGCCTCGCTGAACTCGCGCATGTGCTCACGCACCTGCTTGACCTCGGGCAGCACGTCCTGACCGTTCACCTTCATGGGCTCGTCGCCGTGCGCGCGCAGCGCAACGTGGTACACGGCGCGGTCCTCGGTCGTGTTGATGTGCTCGCCGCTGAACATGGCGTCGCGCAGCTTCGTGAGCTCGACCTCCTGCGCAAGCTTCAGCAGCTGCGCATGAACGTCATCAGTGATGCGGTTCTTCGAGAAGTCGAAGAAGATCTTCGAGCCGTCGTAGTTCTCGAACTCAAACGAGTACTTCTCGACGCGCTTGGGGTCCTTCTTGAACTCTTGCGGGACCTGGATGTCCTTGCCCGTCGTGTCGTAGAGCTTCTGCAGCTCCTTCCACGCAGGGAGCGTTGTGGATTCGCCGAATGCGCCGTACTTGGGAGCGGAAGACATGATTCGAAACTGGGGTACCGGTGGATAGGGGCCCGCAACGGCACTTGCCTCAACTTATATAGGTACCGGCGGGTGGGTGCTCATCCGCAACCCTTGCCTCGCGTAAGCCTAGCCCTGCTAGTCGCAACAACGTTAGTCGGCCACGAACGCCCGCCCTCAGCTCGTTGTTGCAAGGGTTGGGGCGACACACGAATAATTGGGGCGGGGACGGCGTGCGTCACTTTAAGCACCGCAACGCTTGCCCCCGCAAGCCTTGGGACCACGGCCCCGTGCGTGCGCGCCGCGCAATTCGGTCTGTCGCGGCTTGTGTGCGCGTGCTCACCGGGCCTGGCCCTGCTGCCGCGAGCCGGTTTGAGCGGGCTCGTAGCGGGTTTGTCATGCCCCGAGATGGGCCCGCGCGCGCAGATCTGGCCCTCACCCTAGCACGAGCGACGTTTCTTCAGAGCGGCCCCTGCCGCGAATTGCAGGCGCGCGCTGTAACCCGCGCGGGCCTAGCGCAGGCCGCTGGGGCAAAAACCGCGGCGCGCGTCCGCCATTCGTTGCGCCGCGCTCGCGCACTCAGTGCCCGCGCATTGCGCACACGCCGGCCGCGCGCTACCGTGCGAGTCCGCGGCCACATCACAATGCGCCGCACTCCGTAGTCTTATTATTATGCCTGTCGCGCGCCAGCTGGCACAGCGTCCGCGGCCGTCGCAAGTGCATGCGATTCGCTTGCTGTCGACGTAGCCGCCTGCATGATTTATCACCTGCTGTGAGATACACCCTAGCCCTCCGCAGCGGGCCTGGGGGGACTGGGCCTGAGATTTCAGGCACCGGCAACGCAGGCGCGCGCTACGCGCACCACATTTTTCTGCTGAGTCCTCTGGCGGTTTGCGAGTGCTGGCGTGCATTGCGCTCGCCACCGCGGGGCCACATTAGCCGCTGTGCTGCGGCTCCACGTATGTACTGGCCCTCTCTCCACGTGCCGTAGATGCATGCACGCCAGCCTGTCCTCGGGCTGGCTGTAAGCTGGCGCAGCCGGCGTGTGATTAAGCAGATGCTGAGGGCGCTTAGACAGCTGGTGCGAGATTGCAGTGCGTGGGATTAGCCGCGCTGGCCCGACGAGCGCTCATTAGGTGCCACAGCGTGCATTCATACACACGAACATACATATCAAATACATACAATCATACAAACAAACTTGTGTAACCTACATATACATGCAACCATGTATACATGTGGATTTGGTGTAGCTGGTGTGCGTACCTGCGAGCCACGAGCCGGCGATGGTGTACAGTGCAAGCAGTGTCCGGGTCAACCACAGTTTGACGCGTCAAGGTGCCACTGTCGACTAAACGATCACAGCGCAGCGGCTCTGCGCATAAACGCAAGTCTGATCCTCGCTGCTGAATCTAATTTTCTATAGCTCACAGCTGCATGATTGCAGGCCTTTAAGCGTTAGGAACTCACAATTTCGCTCAAACGGGGCGAGTGTGCTCCGTGTCTTGTCTTACATGTGTAATCCGCCATGTTCCCAAAACGGCAACTGCATTAACTTGCGTGGTACTACTCGCATTATGACGCGATCCAATTCCACAGGTTGGCTGCTACCATGTGTCTATAAACTTTTTATAAAGTACGTCACACCACATGTGCACGCGCTCACAGCCTCGCTTGCAGCCGAACTCTAACCGCTCCGCTTATGTACGTCCACCAATCCGAGATGGCTTATACACAATTGACACATCATCATTTGCGGGTTCTGCGGCGGCCGGGCAGAAGATGTCGAAGTATATAAGATAGAACAAGCAGGAGGGATGCGTGAGGTGGCCCCGTTTTTGTCGCGGCCCCGTTACTCCACTACTTACCCCACTACTTACCCCACCGTCGCGTCGCGTCGCCGCGTACGTGCGCAGCGGCTCCTCGCTGTAACTCAGTACGATCAAATTTAGAGCATGATAATTTTTTAAAGCGGCAAACAAGCTGCGCGAAGACCTCTTAGCGCGCGAAAAGCACCGTTTGGCCGGCTCTTGGCCGGCTCTTGGCCGCCTATTTATTTCCTCGCTAAGCGACCTCACCAGTCGCGTGACCGACGCGTCGCACGCTACAAACGTAATCACTTTACTGCATTCGCACTCTCTCTTTAGACACGTCCTGGCATGTTTGACTCGTACGAGGTCGGCGCGCGGTGCTGGGTGCCCAGCAAGACCGCGGGCTGGGCCAGCGCGCAAGTGCAGGCCAAGACTGTGAAAAGCGCCACTGAGTGCGTCGTCGAGGTCGCTCTTCAAGGCGAACCGGGCGACGAGCCGGAGACGCGCAGCATCACCATCCGCGAGGACCCGTCGCCCGAGCTGCCGCTGCGCAATCCGCCGGCGCTCGAGGCCACCGCGGACCTCGTCACGCTCTCGTACCTCAACGAGCCCAGCGTGCTCCACGCCATCCGCGAGCGCTACTCGCATCTGCAAATCTACACGTTCAGTGGCATCGTGCTCATCGCCACAAACCCATTCGACCGCGTCGACAACCTGTACACTAGTGAGGTGGTCCAAATGTACAGCGGCCGGCAACGCGGCGAGCTCGAACCGCATCTCTTCAGCATCGCCGAGGACGCGCTGCGCTGCATGCAGCGCGATAATAAGAACCAGACGATCGTTGTGAGCGGTGAGTCCGGCGCAGGTAAGACAATGAGCGCTAAGTACATTATGCGCTACTTTGCCACGGTCGAGGACCCGGCCAAGAAGCGCTCGTCCGTCAGCGCTGACGAGGGCCTCAGCAAGACCGAGCGCGAGATCCTCGCCACAAACCCGATCATGGAGGCCTTCGGTAACGCCAAGACCACGCGTAATGACAACTCCTCGCGCTTCGGCAAGTATCTCGAGATCCGCTTCGACTCTCATCTTGAAATCAGCGGCGCGCGCATCAGAACATACCTGCTCGAGCGCAGCCGCATCGTCTTCCACCCGCCGACCGAGCGCAACTACCATATCTTCTACCAGCTTCTGCGCGGGTTGGCCAGTGACGACCTCGAGAAGCTTGGCCTTGGTGCGGGCCTCCGCGACTTCCACTACGTAAACCAGGGCGATCCGAACATTGCCGGCATCGATGATGGCAAGGAGTTCACAGAAACGCGCCAGGCCCTGGACGTGGTCGGTATCGGCGCCGAGATGCAATGGCGTGTCTTCGAAATCCTGGCGGCTCTGCTGCATCTCGGTAACGTCGAGCTCAAGAGCACGAGTCGCGCCGTGCTCGTCAGCACCGAGGACCCTGCTCTCGTGAAGTGTTCCGAGCTACTCGGGATCCCCGCTGCCGAGCTGGCCAAGTGGCTCATGAAGAAGCAGCTGCAGGTGCGTAATCAGGCGATCCAGAGTGATCTTGACGCGAAGACCGCGCTTGTTGTGCGCGACTCGATCGCCAAGTATGTTTACTCGGCCCTGTTTGACTGGCTCGTGAGTGCTGTCAACGGCAAGCTGTTCGGTGGCAACGAAGACGACCGCTTCATTGGCGTTCTCGACATCTACGGCTTCGAGCACTTCAAGCAGAACTCGTTCGAGCAGTTCTGCATTAACTACGCCAACGAGAAGCTGCAGCAAGAGTTCAACCAGCACGTCTTCAAGCTCGAGCAGGCAGAGTACGAGACCGAAGAGATCGACTGGACATACATCGACTTTGTTGACAACCAGCCGTGCATTACGCTCATTGAGGCAAAGATGGGTGTACTTGGGCTTCTAGATGAAGAGTCCCGGTTGCCAGCTGGCTCGGACGAGGGCTTCACGCACAAGCTGTACGGCACGCTCGAGGGCAAGCCGCACTTCCGCCGCCCGCGACTCGGCCAGTCCTCTTTCATTGTGGCCCACTACGCGCACGACGTCGAGTACGAGACGGAGGGCTTCATCGAGAAGAACCGCGATACCGTGCCGGATACCGTTGTGGAAATGCTCAATGGCACAACAAACCCGTTCTTGGCCGATATCTTGCAGTTGCAGACTGCCGAGCAGGCGCAGGCCACGGCGCCCACGAACGGTGCTGCTGCTGGCGCTATTGCGGGCTCTGCAGGTACAATTGGCGCATCACAACCGCCTGCCGGAGGTCCGCGTCGCGGGGTGGCGAAGCGACCGACGCTCGGAAACATGTTCAAGACAAGTCTCATCGAGCTAATGAACACCATCTCGTCAACAAACGCTCATTACATCCGGTGCATTAAGCCCAACGAGCAAAAAGAGGCGTGGGAATTCGACGGGCCCATGGTGCTGTCGCAGCTGCGTGCATGCGGTGTCCTTGAGACTATCCGTATCTCCAGTATGGGCTTCCCCGGGCGCTGGCCGTACGCGGAGTTCGTGAACCGGTATGACCTGCTGCTACACTCGTCTATCAGAGACTCGAAGTCGGAGCGTGACATATGTTTGGCTATTCTCGAGGCCTACGACGACCCAAGCTCGAAGCGTAAATCGTACAGCCTGGGTAAGACCAAGGTCTTCATGGCTGCCGGCATGCTGGCCCAGCTTGAGATTCGCCGTACGAAGCGCCACGTTGACGCTGCCACGGCGATTCAGCGCCGTTACAAGATGCAGCTTGCTCGTGCTGAGTACCGTCGCACTCTTGAGTTCATGCAGAAGCTGAAGACGCTTTCGCGTGGTGCTCTTGCCCGCATGCGCGCTGAAAAGCAGCGTGCGGAGAACCTTGTCATGGCACTGCAGAGCCTTGCGCGTCGTCGCGTGCAAGTGCAGAGGCTGCAGGCCGTGCAGAAGGCGGTGCTTGGGGTCCAGGCTGCTGTACGTACGCGGCAGGCGAAGGCGCGGGCGATTGACGATCAGCGTCACCAGGCCGCTGTGACGATCCAGACACTTGTTAGGGCGCAACGGGCTCGACAAGAGCACGGCCGTCAGCTCCATGCTCTGACGATTGTGCAGTCCATGGTACGGCGCCGCGGTGCGCGTCACCAGCTGCAGAAGCTGAAGGAGGAGCAGCACTCGGTGAAGCACTTCGAAGAGAAGCAGTACCGTATGGAGAACAAGGTGATTGAGCTGCAGAACGTGCTTAGTGCGCAGCGCGAGGACGCGAAGTCATTGACGGAGCGCCTGGCCCAAGTCGATGAGGCACGGCTGGTTGCGGAGCGCGAACTCGCGAGCGCGTCGCAGACGCACGATGCCAAGAGCAGCGATATGACGCGGCAGATTCAACAGCTCACGCAGACGGTAGAGGAGCGCACGGCAGAAATGCGGGAACTTCAGGGCGAACTGGAGACTCGCACAAAGCAGGTCGAGCAGCTGCGCGACACGCTTGCCGAGCAGGAGCAACTTGTGCAGCAGCTGCAGCTCGAGAACGGCGATCTGCGCCAGACGATTGGACAGCTTGAGCAGTCGCTTACGCACGCCCAGTCGGCGCAGATTGGCACGGCATCTGTCGCGTCGTACCATCGCCAGCAGGTTACTGCCGATCTTGCTGCTCATGCTGGTCCAGGTGGCACGCAGTCGCCGAAGCAGCGCATGCTTGTCGAGTACGAGTTCAACGATGAGATGAAGCGGCTGAACGACGCGATTGAGAAGTCGTTGCGCGAGCCTATGGGCGCGAAGGAGGAGATGTTGACGAAGCTTATCCGGTCGCTGGATGTGCCGATACCGCCAATGAAGTCGAACGTGAAGCCGACGGAGAAGATACCCGAGCGTGACGTCCTGTTCCCGGCGAATATCACGAACCTCATTATCTCCGAGCTGTGGCGATTTGGCCTGGTGGAAGAGAGCGAGAAGTTTATCGGAGCCGTTCTGCGGACAATCCAGGAGACGGTGCAGAAGACCAGCGGCGAGCGCATGATCGACGTGGGTCCCTGGTGGCTGACGAACGTGCACGAGATCTACAGCTTCTTGTCGCTGGCCGAGAGCAACATCTCGCAGAACGTGATTCTGCACGCCGACATGACACCACAGGAGATCCATCAGTACTCGACGCTGACGCGCATGGCGAAGGAAGATGCGACGAACGTGCTGTTCAACATCTACCATATGTACATGAAGGAGCTGAAGAAGATCTTCGACAAGTTGATTGTGCCAGCTGTGGTTGAGGAGCAGTCGATTCCCGGGTTCAAGAGCGAGAACCAGCACGGTCTATTCTCGAACCTGTTTGGCGGCACACAGCACGCCACGATGGACGACCTCATTCTCATGTTGAGCAAGGTACTGAGCGCACTCGAGGGCTTCTACCTTGAGGACCACTACGTGAAGCAGCCGCTGAAGGAGCTGATGACGCTGATTGGCGCGCGTGCGTTCAACGATATGGTGATGCGGCGCAACTTCCTGTCGTGGAAGCGGGCGGTGCAGATCAACTACAATGTTACGCGAATCGACGAGTGGTGCAAGGCGAGCTCGTTCCAGGAGGGTGGCATTCCACTCGAGCCGATCACGCAGGCGGCGAAGCTGCTGCAGCTGAAGAAGAACTACGAGCAGGACGCGAGCATAATCTACGATATCTGCTGGTCGCTGACGCCGACGCAGATCCAGCGCCTGATTGTGAACTACCAGGCGGCGGAGTACGAGACGCCAGTGAGCCGGAGCACGCACGAGATGATTGCGCGGCGGATCAAGGAGGACAAGAACGCGAGCACGCGTCTCTTGATGGACCTGCGGCCGCTTACGGACTCCGGGCCGTTCGAGCTTGCTGCGCCGCGTACGCTTGAGAAGCTTGAGCCGTACATCCCGACGAACATCGCGGTGCCGAAGCTGCGCGAGCTTGCGGAGCTGACGACGGAGTCGAGCCGCCTGCAGGACCAGGCGCAATACTACGACGACCAGATAGAGGGCAGCCCCGACGGTGCGCAGCACGCCGGGGAGCTTGGGTCTGCGCCAGGGCCGATTGATTTTGACCAGGAGGAGGGTGATATCTCGCGGGAACCGGAGTACCGGGAGCACGACGAGCGTATCAGCCAGGAGGCGTAGACGTATATTCCCGTATTTATTTTGAGAGCAACGCCCAAGCGGCAGCGCGGTTCTTCATAAGGTGTAAATACAAGCGAGCCGCGGGCGCCCGAACGATCTATATAGTTATTTTGGTTCCTATTGACACCGACGAAGTCGGCGCAAACATAAAACTACGAGCGTAACCCACGGCAATAAGCTCTCGAGTCCATAGAAATCACATGGGAGTACTCAAACCCACTGTGAACTAGTCAATGTCGAAAGGACACACTTAACTATGTCGCTTAGCGGCTAGCGCGAAATGCTCCTCGGCGGGTCAAAATAGCCGATGGCGCAAGCCAGGCCCGCAGAGCCACGGCCCAAAACTCCACTGCCTTCTGATATGAATCCATGTATTTCTATGAATCTATCACGGGTATATGGCACGCATCTGTAGCTCCCATTGGCGCGGCTCATGATCGATTGGTTATCTATTCAAATCTACTGCCTCTTTGTTACACATTCGGCCGCAATTGTGATACCAACTGCGGAATACAAACCCGGTCTACATTGACTGGCGACTACGGCAAGCACCGTGCTGAGTAGATACCGTGCTTGGACCGCGCTTTAAGGTTCGCCCTCGGCGCTGTTGCTGCGGGCCAATCACAGCATTAACAAAGCTACAACAGTCTCAGAAGCAAGTTAAAAGCTTAGGATCTATGAATATGAACAACAACCACATTATCCGGCCGAAGACGTGTGGTGCAGCACGGCAACGCTAAGCCTGGCGCCGTCCTGCCGGCGCTAACGCCGCGGACCCCAGCCAGCCGTGCTGCTCGTAGCCCGTGCCCACCTCCACGTTTACTCAGCGACCCATTCCGGTGGGCAGTTGTGAGGCCAAGCGAGTACTCCTTTCCACTGGCGCCAGCATTACCGACGGGAGCACCTCAGTTCTGGTCGCAAGATGATGAAAGGTTGGACGAAGCGGCTCGGGCGGTCGAAGAGCTCATCGTCCGACAAGAGCCGCAAGGGCTCGAGCCAGCAGCAGCCGGCAGCAGGCGCCGGCCACGGCCACGGCGACGCGGCCGGCGCGGCGGCGACGAGCCCCGCGCAGAGCGGAAACAGCCAGGCCGGGTCTACGCGCGGGTCGTCCGAGAGCGCGCGCAGCAGCGGCAGCGGCAGCAAGAACGGGGCGGAGCAGATTCGGCCCGAGGCGTTCGACATGAACAACACGGGCGTGTCGTCGCGGCGGTCGTCGGGCTCGTCCGGGCAGAGCCGCGACTCGCGGGAGGCGACGCCGGGCTCGCTGAGCTCGAAGCGGCGCTCCAGCAGTAAGGACCTCAATCGCCAGCTGCATTCGCCCAAACCGCAGCCCTCGCCCAGTAAACAAGCGGAGGCGGGGCCGCCGGCCGCGCAGCAGCAGGGCCACGCCATGGCAATGGCCACGGCCGCCGCCCAACAGCATAGTCATGGGTCGCCGACATCGCCCACGGCGCCCGGGTCGTCGCCGAACGGCGCGCTCTCGGGCCAGGCCGGCGAAGCGCTGCAGGCCGGCGACTTCCGCGGCCAGGAGCGCCGCGGCTGGCTCGACCGCGTCGACGGCCTCGACGTCCCGCAGCGCCACAACTCGAGCAGGCTCGAGGTCAGCACGGAGCGCCAGCTCGAGCAGCTTCCGTCCTTCGACGAAGTTGCGCCACACGACCACATCCAGCTGTTCTTCGCCAAGATCGAGCAGTGCAACGTCATCTTCAACTTCAGCGACCCGGGCAGCGATGCCATGGGCAAGGAGATCAAGCGTGTTGCGCTGTGCGAGCTCATTGACTTCGTGTCGACGTCCGAAATCTTCCTTGGTGGCGAGGAGGTCTACGAGGCGGTCGTGAACATGTTTTCGCGCAACATTATCCGCCCGATTCCGCCGCCGAAGAATCCGTTTGGTGACATCTACGATCCTGACGACGACGAGCCTGTGAACGTTGATGCTTGGCCGCACATGTCGCTTGTGTACGAGTTCTTCCTGCGGTTCATCGACTCTCCGGACCTGAACGTCGCACTTGCGCGGCAGTACATTGACCAGGGCTTTATTCTGGCGCTGCTGGAGCTTTTCGACTCGGAGGACCCGCGCGAGCGCGACTACCTCAAGACGACGCTGCACCGCATCTACGGCAAGTTCCTGAGCTCGCGGCCGTTTATCCGGCGCTCGATCAACAACGTGTTCCTGCAGTTCATCTACGAGACGGGCCGGTTCAATGGCGTGGCCGAGCTGCTCGAGATCTTCGGCAGCATCATCAACGGCTTTGCCATTCCGCTGAAGGAGGAGCACAAGGTATTTTTGAGCCGCGTGCTCATTCCCTTGCATACGGCGCGTAGCCTTGGCCAGTACCACTCTCACTTGACGTACTGTGTTGTGCAGTTTCTTGAGAAGGACCCGAGCCTAACGCAGGAAGTGATCATGGGCCTGCTGCGGTACTGGCCGAAGGTGTCGAGCCCGAAAGAGATCCTGTTTTTGCTTGAGCTTGAGGACATATTTGACGCCATGGAGCCGAATGAGTTCGTGAAGGTGGAGGTACCGCTGTTCACGCAGCTGGCGCACTGCATTGCGTCGCCGCACGGCCAGGTGGCAGAGCGCGCGCTTTGCAACTGGACGCACGAGTACTTCTCAACGCTCGTGGCCGAGAACAGCGAAGTGCTGCTGCCGATTTTGTTTCCGGCCCTGTGCGAGAATTCGGGCCACTGGAACCGCGCGATCCACAGCATGGTGCACTCGGCAACAAAGATGTTCCTGGAGGCGAACCCAATTCTGTACGAGAAGTGTGCCGCAGATTACCGCGAGCGTAAGCGGGCAGAGAAAGAGCGGTCGTCGCACCGGCTACAGTCATGGCAGGAAGTTGAACGGCTGGCTGAACAGCGGCAGAGGGAGAAGCAGGCGGCGCAGCAGCAGTCTGCGCAGCAGCAGTCCGCGCACCACAGCAACCTATACAGCAACTCGCGCGGTAACGCGCACGGCGGCGCACAAGACAGTGCGGCGGCGAGCGCGGCCACTAGCGCGGCGACCAGTGCTGCAACCAGTGCGGCGACCGGCGGCAGCGCCGGCACCGGGATTTATACCGGGCCGAATGACGCAAGTACACACACCTTGCACTCGCAGGGCCCAATATCACAGACCATACAAACACATGCTGTAGCGCAGGAGCCGCCATTACAGAGCGCGGCGTCGTCGACACGGCAGGCGAGTCCCGCCGTGGGTGGGACCGGGGCGCCAACGGCGGTAACGACGCACGAGCGGACGCACTCGGCAACGCACGCGCCGGGGCTCGTGACGTCGCTGTACCCGAAGTCGCCTGTGCCGCCGGCGAGCAGCACTGCGGGGAACCAAGGCAGCGCGACGTCGCTAGGAAGCAGCTGCAGCGACGAGGAGGGCTTTGAGGACGCGCCGAGCCAGAGCCCGATAAACTCGCCGGGACTGATCTCGTGTCCGCCGTCGCCCGATGCGTCGGGCTAGCCGTTGTATAGTAAATACCCTAAATGCATAGGTTACTAGTGAGAGCGTTAACCTCAACCACCTGTTTACTTGCCGAGCGGCCGCATGCACGACGGAACGCATGCACTAAACGGCGCACGTGCGGTAGAGCAAGACTCTCAGCCATCAGCCGTTACACCGAATGTACTACTATAAAATGCCTGCTCGCTAATATCGCCCCACTACCAATTCTTGCACTGGCAGCTACTGGACGAAGCCCAGTCGGGCAACCACGCGACGTTCAGGGCCGCTTGCCATAGTCTTGAGTAGGGCTCTGCCAATGTCATGACGCCCGCTTGCTTGTGTCTGGAGAATGTATGCTACTAGGGGAAACTATTTACAATTAGAGGAACGCCTGGCGCGCGCCCGTCGCGCTGGGGTCCGCCGTCTCGAGCTCCTTGAGCTTGGCCACGAGCGGGCTCACGGACGTGCGCTTCGTCTGCTGCAGGTTCTTCACCTCGGGCGCGCCCGGCGCGCCAACAAGGTACCCGCGGCGGGCCTCGTCGCGGTAGAACTCGATATTGCGGCGCGAGACGGGCCTTGCGCGCAGCGGGAGGCGCGCGTACTTCTCGAGCGTTGCCTCGGGCCGCGTGAGCGCGCGCATGCCGTGCTCGGTGTAGAACTCGGCGGTGAACTTGCCGCCGAGCTCCTCGATGCGCTCGATGGCGTACGCGGTTGCGCTCGACGCGCTGAGCGTGATCGGCTGGCGCAGCAGCGGCGCGCCGCGCGCGAGCACCTTCACGCCGTGGCGCACGTCGCCGCCGAGCGCGCGGCTCTTGTAGAGCTCGCGCATCGTTATTGGCTGCGTCGGGTCGAGGCGGCGCTCGTCGATGAGGCGCTGGATCGTGCCGAGGTTGATTTCGGCGGGCCGCGGAATGACCGAGTTGAAGCCGACCTTCGGGAACAGCTTTGTGATCGGCGTCTGGCCGCCCTCGAACCACGGGTGCACGCCGTGGCGCGCCTTCTGGCCCTTTGTGCCGCGGCCGGACGTCTTGCCGTAGCCCGAGCCGGGGCCGCGGCCGACGCGGTGCTGCTGGCGCGTGGCGCCCTTGGGCGGGGCGAGCTCGCCGAGCGTCGAGGCGAAGCGCCTGCCCCAGGTGCCGAGCGAGCTGCGGAGCGACATCTTGAACAGCGTTTTTTTCACTGGCTCGCGGGATGAGGATGCGTGGGCTAGGGCACTGGCGGCCGACCGCTAGTTGACGGGTGTTGATGGCGCGAGCGCTGCATTTCGGAGGGGCGGCACGCGGCGGTGGGCGGGGGTTGGCGCCGCCGTACACGCGCCGAACCCGAGCTGAGCCTGGGCGCCGCCAATCGGCCACAATTGCTACGCGACGGCGCCGGCGGCCGCTGCCTCTTGGCAACAGCCCAAGCTAGAGCTCACGGGCCCGGCAGTGGGCCAGCTGATAAAGTAACGGAACCCAAACCACTGCAATCACGGAAGGTCACACAGTACCCTAGGGTGCCCTAAGATCCGGTTCCGGACCCTCAGGATTCTCAGTCCGCCAATGCAAAAGCGCGAGTCGATTCTGAGCTCTCTGCGCGGGCGCAGCTCGAAGGAGAAGGAGCACAGGGAGCACTCGCCGGCCGCGGCGGAGCCGGGCCTGTCGCCGCAGGCGTCGAACGGGTCGGTGCGCTCGCTGACGTCGCTGGTGCCGAAGAAGGCGGCCGAGGACGAGCCCGTGAGCTTCAAGATCATGCTCGAGACGCCGCCGGCCATCATGTACGGCTCGCCGCGCGAGAGCTCGGGCGCGCTCATCAGCGGCATCTGCGACGTCGACCTCACGCGCAGCGGCGGCACAAACGGCGTCGTCGACCTGCTCGAGGTGCAGATGTCGATTGTGCAGGAGATTGCGATGAAGCTGCCGCCGCACGTCGCGAAGCGCATGGGCGCGCAGCAGCACCAGCGCAACATCCTCGCGACGTGGGACATTCTGAAGCACCCGCACATCCTGGCGTCGGCCACGTTTGCCTACCCGTTCTCGCACCTGCTGCCGGGCACGCTGCCGCCAACAACGCGCACAAACCTGTTCACCATCGACTACTTCATTGAGGCGACGGCCACGACGAAGAACCACAAGCGCAGCGAGGCGCGCCTGCCGCTCAAGATCGGCCGCAGCGTCATGCACGTCACGGAGAAGACGAGCGTGCGCATCTTCCCGCCGACGACGCTCACGCTCAGCATGGTGCTGCCGACGGCGCTGTTCCCGAACTCGCAGGTCAGCGCCGAGATGCGCATGGAGGGCCTCGTCACGCCCGCGCAGCAGACAAACCCGGCCGCCGCGCAGCGCTACAAGCGGTGGCAGCTGAAGCGCATCAACTGGCGCGTCGACGAGACCGTGAAGGTGAAGTGGGGCGACGGTGCCGACGAGGAGTACGAGTTCAAGCAGACGCTCGGCTTCGGCCAGCACCGCTCCGGGTGGAAGACGGACTACACGCTCGAGAACGGGCACGTCGAGTACCTGAACGCGGACTTCTGCCCCGGCGTGCTGAGCCGCGCCACCAAGGACCTGAACGACCCCGTGTCGGGGCTCAGCGTGAGCCACCAGCTCATCTGCGAGCTGCTCACGGCCGAGGAGCTGCTCAACTCGCCGCAGGCGAAGCAGGGCATGCTCAGCGGCAGCGCGCGCGTGCTGCGCATGCAGTTTGCGTTCCCCGTCGTCGACCGGCCGGGCCTCGGCATCTCGTGGGAGGACGAGGTGCCGCCCATGTACGCGGACGTGCCGCTGTCGCCGCCGCAGTACAGCGAGATTGCCGACCTGCCTGCGTTCGAGGAGTTCCGCACGAACGCGCTCGTGTTCAGCCCGCTGCTGGCGCCGGTCATGTCGCCGACGCTGCGGCACTTCGACCCGTCGATGCGCGGGTTCGAGCACCGGCACGGCGGCGCCAGCGGCTCGCGCACGCCGTCGCTGCCGTCGTCGTCGCCGGCGTCGCTGCGGCCCAGCCCGGGCGGCTCGGCCACGGACCTCAATAATATCGAGTCGCTGCTCGAGCCCGCCGCGCCGCCGCGCCTGCGCCACCGCCACACCTGAAGCCTGTTATTATTTATTTGTTATTTATTCAAGTCCTGCGCCCGGCCGCCGCCCGCCGTCGCCCGCGCCCACTAAATCCGCCAGCCGCGCCGCCGCCGTGTCGGGGCGCGCCTCGCCGAACCGCGCCTGCGGCGCCGCGCTCAGCACTGCCGTCCAGTGCCGCAGCACCGCGCCGGGCGACGCCGCGCCGGCCGCCTCGAGGTGCCGCAGCAGCCCGAACACGACGATCGTTTGCTGGCGCGCAGCATCGCGCGCAGCATCGCGCGGAACATCACCCAGAGCATCGTATGGAGCGTCGCGCGCAGCATCGCGCGCGTAGAGCCGCGCAACAAGCTCGCGCGCGCTGCCGCAGCAGGTGAACTCGAGCTCCTCGGCGTGCTCGACGGGCCGCTCAAGCGCCTCGAGCTCGGCCAGAAAATCCTCCTCCGTGCCTAGATAGTACACATGCACGGGCGTGAGCTGCACGGTGTCGCCCAGCGAGAGCATGCACGACAAGTCGTGGTGGCTTTGTCGTGGAACGCGTCGCGGGTTTTGGTGCGTGCCTTGATTAGCATGCGCACGCGACTGGGTACGGCCGGGGGACTCAGCCAGGGGAGGCGGTTGGCGCCTGAGGCACACAGTGTGAGAATAAAATATTAAATAGTCTATACCGAGTTAATGTCGAAGCGCTCTATCACTACGCGGGCACCAGCTCGGCGCATGCCACATCTCGGCGTACATCTCGGCGTATGCCACATGAGCACCGCGAATGAGGGAGAGTGGTGCGTGATGCACTAGAAAAGGAAGACGCGCTAAAGTGGAAATGTGTTGGGCGTGTCAGCCGCGGCGTGTCAGGCGTGCAGTCATTGCTGCTTGCGCGCGTCGAGCTTCTCCCTGGCCTGCGCCTCGAGCATCGCAACCTCCTCGCACACCATGTCCAGCGTCTGCGACAGCGAGAAGTTGTTCTTCACGCCGAGCACGTCGTGCTGCCGCGCCAGATTGCTGGGGTCCGGCACCTGGCCCGCCTGCAGCGTGTAGAACCGCGCAAAGGTCAGCGTGTACGGCACGGCTTGGAACAGCGACTCGCTGCGCGGGCCGCTGCGGGACACGAGGCCGATCTTCATGAGCGGCGAGAAGAACGCGACAACCGTCGTGACGATGAACACGAGTATGGGCTCGACGCGGATGATGTGGAAGCTCGGGCGCCGCTTCTTGACGTGGTCGAAGACGTGCTGCATCGTCGTGACCTCGCCGCTGCCGACCGTGAACTGCTTGCCGTTGAACGTGCGGTGCGTCGCCGGGTCCATGAGCGAGTGCTCGAGGCTGAGGCACGCGCGCGCGACGTCCTCGACGTGCACGAGCGAGACGCTTGTGTTCGGCGAGTGCAGCAGCGCGCGGCCGCCCTGGATGCACGGCACAAGCAGGCTGTCGCCGATGTGGCCCGTCATGAACCCCTCGACGCGCAGCACGGCCGACGACTTCACGGACGGCTGCAGGCCCGGCAGCTGCAGCACGATGCGCTCGACCGTGAGCTGGTGCCACGCATAGCTGCTGAACGCGCGGTCGCGCGCGTCCTTGTCGTCGTTGTCATCTCTCGGCTCGCTGAACCCGAAGTTCGTGTCGCTGGCCGCCGTCTGGTTCCACAGCTCGCGCGTCGGCCACACGCGGTCCAGGTTCTTGATCGGCTGCCGGTGCGCCAGCGTGTCGCCAACGTGCACAAGCGTGACCTGGTCCTTGCGGAACCACCGCAGCGCCACAAACAGCGTCTCGGCCGTCGCCACGCCGAGGTCCACGCGGAAGTTCGGCGCCCAGAACCGCTTCACGACGCTGCAGTTGTACACAATCACCGCCTGGTCCTCGGGCATCCCGCGCGCAAACCGCTGCATCAGCGGCTCGATGCTGCCCGGGTCCGCCAGGTCCACGTCGTGGTACGTCGCGCCGTGCTTGAGCAGGTCCGCCGCGGGCCGCACGCGGTCAACGACGTGCACCTGCTTCTCGCCGCGCAGCAGCAGGTACCGCGCAATCCACGAGCCCGTGAAGCCGCACCCGCCGGCAATGATGTACAGCCGCGGGTGCTTCTCGTGCGCCTTGCCGCCGTACGCGCCGCGCGTCGAGTGCAGCTCGAAGCGCTGCTCCACAACGGGGCCGATGCGCTGCCACCTCGTGTTGAACCGCCGGTTCACAACCACGGCCAGCACCAGCGGCACGAGCACAAGCAGAATCCTCCGGATGGCCTCCATTCCGATAATTCTCCCACTCGCGCGCGGCAGCAACTCCCAGCAACGCCCGTTTTCGTCTCCACCGCGGGTCGGCAGGCCCCGCGGGTATGGGTTCAGCCCGCGGGCCCGCCGTGACCCGCTCGCAAGCGCGGGTGCGCGCGCCCCAGCGGCGCGGTGCCGCGCCGATCGACTTCCGGCTCGAGCAGGCCGCGTTCGCCCAAACCTGGCGTTTGTTACGCACGCGCTAGGGCGAAGCGGGACCGTGCGCGGGCACTTTCACGCGTGTTGCGCCATGTGTTCCGATCCGCATGTGTTGCGCTACGCATGCTCCATCGTTCTCACCAGACGCATCCTTTGCTGTACGATCGTAGGCTGCGTAGCGTAGACACTTGGACTTAGCGTGTCATGCGGGGTACCGCAGTCTCGCGGCGCGATATGCTGCACACTTGCGCAGAACCGTTAAGGGCCGTCCCACCACGTGATGCGTGCGTTACACACGACCAGATCCCGCTGCCCCTGCTGGGGATAGTTTTTGCCCTGTGGCCTAGTCGTTGGAGGGCAGAGCTATTAGGCGTCTGGCACTAGCCGTGTTTACTCTCTACGCGCGCACGCGCCAGCACGAGAGTGGGTAAATTCGGTGGATCCTTCCCTGCTAAATCTCTCCGAGAGGGGGCCGCGTGGAATATGCGGGCTGCGTTATCAGAAATAACGGTTCTTTCGGGGACCCTGGGAAAGGCGCGGCATGGGATGGGAGCGCCAAGGGTTTCTTGGCCTCACTTGAGTGCAATACACGGCCTCAGGCCCTCCCTGGAGGCGCCTGATAACTCGATACCGATTACTGTGCTTGACGCCGCCGTTCTTTTTCTACAGGCCAAGGTTGCGTCGGACTCTGCTCTTATATCACGCCTCTATGGCTTGACGTCAGCGCGCGATCGCGTGCATGCGATCCGCTCACCCGCGAAGAGTCGGGGGTTCGCTTCCGCAGGGGTCTAACTCGAGCCGACTTTTTCATGCATATCACTGCCTCCTTAGGTGTAGCCCCCCGAGTCCGCAAGCTCACCCGGGCTTCGGTGAATAAAAACAGGTAGCAAGTTCTTAGTTAGTTCTCAGCAATCCGTATGCTTGTCGGCTGCTGCGGTAACGCCTATCGGCGGGGTTGGCGTTCGCCACCTACCCGCTATCGAAGTCGAACTCCCATTGTTTACATTTGATTCTCCTTTTGGGTTTAACTGGGGCTCATTTTGCCCTATTTGCCCACCTGTATCGCTCGCGCTGCGCGGCCCCGACGCCCACCGTTTATTTTAGGTCTTTCGGATCGGGCTTCCCCTGCGCCTTTGTTGACGTGACTCTGTGCGAGCGTGCAGCTGGTTGCGCTGGAATGCATAGAATGCGTCATTCTGCTGCTTAGTCCGCATGGAATGCGTCTCCACAAGTCGCCCTCCTCGCGTTCCGGCGCACATGGGCGCCACTGGGCACGGCTCAATTAAACTTGCTACGGCAGCGCTGCCAGCGATTATGGCCCCAATTTGCCGCCCGGTGTGAATGCGCACCGGATCGCGTACCATCCTGTCCCGCAGCACCCTCAATTGATATGACGTCGCGTTTTTTGCCGGGGGGTTCATTAGGGCAGGGGTAGAGCTGCTCTCTCTGCCCAGCGTTTTAGCGAAGCGGGGCATCCCCATCGAGCACCAAAGGGGCAATCCCGGTGCACGACGGGGCGTTTGGCGCAATCATATTGCCGCTCCGGGAGCAGACAAAATAATATCATTGCGACCCTGTCAAATGCCATGCAAGATTGGGCGCCATAACCCCCCTGCTTATCGCGCGCGTCACCAACGTAAAATGTCTCAGATAGATCCGGGTCACGCAATTTAAGCTCACGACACACGCGACGTAAATACATAATTACCGCACCGTAGTAAAAGGTATATAACCCGGCCCAGGAGCGGTTCGAAACTCGGCCAAGTCGCCAGTTGACGACATGTTCCAGCGCCAGCGAATACGATAGCACGCATGCCACCAGAGCCCCGGCAAGCATTTGCCAAACGCACCTAAAGCTGGATAGGGCGACTGCCGCAACGCGCCAGTGCGCACATTGTTTGCGCTCGCCGCGACAGCGGCTATCAATTCGGCTAGCGGGGGCGCAGAACCCGTACCCCCAGGACAAGGTACACACGCGTTTGTCAGCAAGAATGCGCGGGCAGGTCGACGTCCCAAACAAAACAAAAACCCTGGCAGGTACGACACGACTCTAACCGCACACCACTCTGCGCATTAGTGCTTTTTTTTTCTCCTTCAGGCCCCAGGTTACTCGGCACGGCTAAGACCTGCGAGTAGATCTGCCGGTTCCCGCCTGTTTGCTCGTGCCGCTGCGTCCGTGCGACCCAGCCGCACAGCCTCTCTCGAAAAAGCCAGCTTTGCAAATGACCATGACCGAGGTCGACGCCCAGATCGTGGACGACCTGAGCAATGATCCCTACGCGGAAGACTCTGCGCACAGCGTGCAGATGATCAACTCGCTGCGCGAGATTCCGCTCGTCGACACGTCCGCCGACTTCGACTCCGTGCTGAGCGAGCGCGTGCCGAACCTTACAGCCTCAATTTTCTCGACGCCCCGCTATGAAAGCGGGCCCAACTCGGCAGCGCGCTCACGGCTCTCTAAGAACACGTTCGACGATTCGAAGTACCCGTTCAGCGACATCGACACCAGCACAGAAGAGGAATGCGATGATGACAACGACGACGACACATACAGCAAGGACGGCACCGGCTCCCCGGACGCCTCCGTGCACCTGAGTGGGTCGGTCAGCCTGGGGACGCGGGGCCGCCACAAGAAATCTACGGAAAGCATTGGCTCGCAGCGCGCGGTACCACCATCCCTGCGCTCCACCGCGTCGTCGAAGTCTTTCGCATCTGCGCGCGGCTCAATTGGATCTTCGCGCTCCATGGAGCAGCAGCGCAAGCACCTCGACCATATTGCAAAAGGTGCGCTGGCCCTTGACTCGATGACCGAGTTCATCGAGGTCTGGGCTCCAACTGCACACAGTGTAGTTGTGACCGCGGCGGCACTGCAGCGCGATGCCGCTGCGTTTGCCGCGACACTCGAGGGTCTGCTGTCCTCGCGCAGCAACGCTGACCCGCAGACGTTCGCGTCGCAATTCTATCAGCTCCGAGAGGCGTATGCGTCTCTTGTCTCGTCTTCAAGCATTGCTGCTGGCAGCTCTAGCTCGAACACTTGGGCGCGGGCGTCCAAAAAGGCGGGCAAGACAGACAACACCGCTTCGCGGAACCAGGATCTCGAGACCACATGGGACGACAGACAGCTCGTAGACTCGTTCATGACGCTACTACGCACTTCCCCTGGCTTCATTGCCAGCGCATTCTCGCAATTGACCGCATCTGAGGCCGCTACATTCTGCGCGGCCGAGGACAACAGTGCGCTAAACACCCTGTTTCACGGCGTGTTGGGTTCGGCTGATGAGTATCGTGCCGACTTCTTCGCCGAGATGCTAGCGTGTACTGTGACAAATAGAGATGTTTTGGCTCAAGCGCTTCTCGCGAAGTTCCTGGGCCTCAGCATGGGCTCACTCACTCCGTCAGCGGCCACCAAACTTGAGCGCTATCTTCGCGCCGCCATAGCCCTACCGACGCACCACTTAACGTTGCCAAGTTTCGAGCCAATCCTACGTGCGTGTCTCCCTAGCGCATTCGCTAGGTTCGTTACTGCCGTGTCAGAAAGTGGGGATGATGCTTCGTTCGCTTTGCTTGCGAAGAAGCATCTCGAGCAGTACATGCAGAGCCTGATTACGTCGCCGCACCAATTCGGTGTCCTCACCGAGGCATACATTGGTGAGGCTCTCGGAAAGGAGCTTGAAAACATTGCGCAACAAGTCATTAACGAGCTCGCAGATGTGATGGACCGTTTGCCGTCATCGCCGCGCAGTGAGGTGCTGTTCATGGCTGATGAGCTCGTTGTCGTCAAGGGCAGCGACATCCTACAGCTGTACCAGTCGCTCCTCCCAGCTCGTGGTGTGTTCCAAGGGGTGGCCAGCAGCAGCGGCTCCGAAAGCGATGAGGATGAGTGGTGTTTGGAGAATATCCGCAGCGACCTGATTCCTGTGATCCGCGAGTTAGCGCACTCTGCGGGCCATGCCGATGGATGGCAAGTGTTTAAGGTCGGTGCAGACGGGCTTGTAACTGACTTGGGAAATGACATGGGTCTCGCCTTGGAAGACGGCGATGAAGATGAGCTTCTCCGCACAGTGTGTGATGCTGTAGGCAAGCGTGAGGGTCCCCTAGACGCGAGGCTAATTGCGGCCCGCGAGGATGCCGAGCTTCGCGGCGACCATCTTGCAGTGTTGCAGCTCTCGGAGCTCACGCAGACTCCGGCCATCGAGCCACTCGTGAAGCAGGTTGACCGCCTTGTCAATGCACAGAAGCAGCGTTGTCGGGTTCTGCGCAGAACTCTAGATCAAGCTGCAAAGGATCAGCACCGTGAGCGCGAGCGTTTGATCAAGCTTTTGTCAATTCTGGACGTGGCGCGTATCCATGTGTGGTACGAGGCGGAGGTGCGGAACTGCTCGCTATTCTACCGCGCACGCGAGTTTTTCAAGATGCTGTACCCGTATGCGAGAGGCGACGGTGACGACAGCGACAAATTGATGGACCCCAGTCTGGTAGATCTCTCGTATGGTCCTATTTCAGGTACGAAGTCGCGGCGTTTGTCTATACTAAGCTCGCATAGTGCCCCGGAGTCACCGTTCTACAGCCGGGAAGTGTTTCCCAAGCCCAAGCTTACCGACCGTGAAGTCGACGCTGCGCTAATTTATATGCGGCGGTATCATGTTCGCAACGTGTGCCCCGCGGAGGAGCTGTTCCCTAGAGCGCTAGTGGAGATCGGGCTACTTAGTCGCAAGCTCATAGACCGGGACCACATTGCTGGATACGTGACCTTCAAGCGCGACCGACACTACCAGACGCAGCATAGCCAGGCACAGCAGACTGTGGGCTCCATGCGCCAGCAGAACAAACGGGTGAGCCAGCACCGCCGCTCATCGTTAGGTTTGTTTGACTTCTTTGACTCAGGCAGTTATACGCACGCGGCGACGCCAGTCACGCTGCATTCCTCTACCTCGACTCAGTTTTTAGGGCTGGCCAGTAGTCACGACTCGCTGCGCTCCGCGGCGCGGTCGGATGACTCGAAGTCGGTCGTGGGCCCGCCGACGGGCCCAAGCTTGTCGCAAGTGACTGGACTCCTGTTGTCTGATTTGGGCCGGCCGCTCATGAACGGTGCTGGCACCGAAACAGACTCGTATATGCAGCAGACCGGGCGTATGCTCCTTGAAGGGGATGGCCTGAAATACCAGCCGCTGCTTGACGACCTGTCGCAGGCAATCTCGCCTGAAGCGAAGCTGGCCAGCACGGAGTCGCTGACCATGTTTGCTCGTGCGCAGCTCCGGCGCAAGCAGGGCATGTCGCCGAGCCGGTCGGATGTGATCCACGAGCTGGGGCGCGTATTTGGTCGCGAGCCAGGCACTTTGTACCGCGACCTGGAGACGATCAGCTTCCTTGTGCATCCGAGCGTACTGGAGCGGAGCGAAGCGTTTGCCGATGTGTGCGACGCCGCGCAGAACGTGCTTGAGTCGGTGGTGGCTCGTAGCACGGACTATGCGGCGCGATTCCTGCGGTACTATCTCGAGACGAAGACTACGGCGGCGCCGCAGATGTCCAGCATGGGCATTGCAGACTCGGTGGCCATATGGGCGTTCTGTGCTAAGTGTGGCAACAGGGAGGCACAGCGCAAGCTTGCGGAGCTCTACATGCATTTCCCGAATCTCGTGCTAGAGATCCGGCCGCTGTCGCGGCCAGCTAATGTCGTTGAGGGCGTTGAACCGGCGCTTCTGCGGGATGCGATTGCGCAGCACTGGTTTGCACTGGCGTCCCGGATCTGACAGTATTTATTTCTTTTGTTATCCTTATTTTATGTGTTTACTATTTTTATTCGACGGCACTGCCACGAGCCACACAGATTGTGAAGCTTGCTTGCACTCTACGTTTGGAGAAAATTATGCACGTCGTAAAAGCGCTGTTTTGAAAAGAAACGAAAAGAAAAAGGCAAGATACAAAGGTAGAGGGCATGTTATAAATGAAGATCATTATCATAAGTCGTAATTCACGCCAGTCCTGCTTGGCGTACACATTGCGCCGTGCAGAACACGGACTTGAAAGGCACGGTCTCGCCGCTGGAGTCGCGCGGGTGCTGCTTCCACTCGAGGAATATGGCGGCCGGGGTGATCACGAACGCAGAGCACTGCGAGCAGATGCGGCCCGAGTACGCGGCAGCAAGCGCCTGCTCTATCTCGACCCGCAGCGAGCCGTCAACGTAGCGCAGCAGGCGCTCGACGTTGCTGAAGTCGTATTTGGCGGTGTTGGCAAGGGCGCGGCGCGCCAGCTCTGTGAGCGACGGCACGGGCTCGACCCAGCGCAGCTCGCGGCAGGTGTGTGGCGGCGGCTTGAGGAACGGGTTCGGGTACGTGGTGAGGATGCGCAGCGCCGGCATCTGCAGCAGCTCTGCCGGCAGCGTCTCGAGCCGGTTATGGCCGAGGTGCAGCTCCTGGAGATGCGCGAGGCGGCGCAGCATGGGCGACAGCTCAGTGAGCTCGTTGAAGCGCAGCGACAGAAACTCGAGGCGCTCGATCTTGTATATGTAGCGGTCGACGAGCGGGATGGAGTTGCACTTCAGGTCGAGGTGAAAGGCGCGCGGGTTGCAGAGGTCAACGTGCACGGCGAGGTCGCGACACTCGACGGGCACGCGCGCAAGCGCGCGGTTCGCGAGATCGACGAAGGCCGTCTTGCCGTCGGAGTCAAACACGTTGTTCACGACCTCGGCCGGCGTGCGGTGGCGCAGGCTGGACTCGCTGCGCGCGGCGAGCGGGAACGAGCCCTGGCGCAGCGTGGCCTCGTGCGCAATGCCGGACGCCTCGTCGTCGTCCGTGGCCTCGTCGTCCATGTCGACGTCGAGCAGCTCGGCCTTCGGCGGCGACGACGGCATGAACTGCCCGTCGAGCGTCTGCTCAGAACTCATTTCGACAGGCGGGTCGCTCGAGTCGATGTAGCCGGGCTCGGCGTGCCGCTCAATGCTCAGCAACGGGTCGAAGTTGTATGGCAGGTCTCGCGCGCGGCGCGGCCAGGACGCGTCCATGTGAAGCACAGCACAGAGACGGGCGAATCAAGCAGCACTGTGCGCGGGGAGCTCGCGGCGGGAAAAGAAACGGGGAAGGACGCGGCGAAAATGCGTCAAAATGCGTCAAAATGCGTCGGAACGCGTACACAAACTTCGACGCGTTGGTGATGCCCAGCGCGCGCGCTCGCGCTGAGCAGCGCGATACGGCGAGCACGCCGGCATTCGAGCGCACGTGACCGCGGTGCGCCGTGGTCAAATCGGACCCGTCGTAAATGATTGTTAACCTGGGGTCAGCCGTTTCACGCCTGCCAGACACCGTGCTCAGGTCCTGCGCGCGCGCATTCGTGGACGCCGCGCCCGCACAAAACCCGCCGAACGCAAGCGCGTGCCGATCGCCTGCGCCGCAATTGGATGGGCATCCCCGGCTTCAGCAGAGACCGCCGCACGCGCGCGCGCTACCGGCTGCTGCAGCGCATTGCGCGCGCGCAGCGGCGGCCCGGTGTCTCTGGCTCATTGCAGAGCCTTCTGCGCCAGGCGGCGAAGCTGCGCCGGCCCGCGCAGCCCGCGCAGCCCGCGACGCAGCCCGCGACACAGGCCGCGCCCGCGTTTGGACCGCTCACGCGGCGGAACGCCTTCCGCGTCGACCCGTCGCGCGAGCTGCGGTACCGCACGCGGGCATAGGCGATGGGCGGCGCGCGCAGCCTGCGGATCGCGGGCCCGGCCGCGGAGCAGTGTATGCGCGGTAGCGGGCCCGGCAGCGGGCCCGGCAGCGAGCCCGGGCGCTACGCCATATGCACGGCACCTGGCCGCGTTACGTCACTAACGGTCCTATGGTTTAAGGTTGTGTGGCTTTTTGGGTGCGGGCCACAAGGACGCGCGGCCCTAGCAATTATTAGGGGAATTGGGAGCGTGCGTGCTGTAGAGCGTGCGAGACCATGTGCCGCATGTGCGGCGTATTGAGTCAGGGTGCGGCGCGCTGGCGTGGCCCGTGTGGCAAAGCCGCTCCGATCTCGGCTTGCTTGAGCCCAGACCCGCGGCTGGGCCCTAACCGCGCCCGCGACCCGGAGTCATGTGGGACGAGTCATTCAGGGAACTCTTCGATTTAAAGCGCATGCGCGGGCCGTGTTCCGCGGGTCTGGCAATCGCCTGTGCACGCGTGACTTCGACCCGGCCGCGCGTCTCAACCGTCCTTGTTGATCCCGCGCTTATCGGCACAATTCACCTCACGAAGCACACCTCCCGTGCCCTCCCTCCCCTCGTGCACGAGTCGTCGTTGGCCCACTGCCTTTGTGTTTTCCCTGCCCTGAGGCACCTTTTGAAAAATTACTAACACTATTCTTGTGACCGGCCCCTTCCCTGCTCAGCAGGCAACTCCTCCTACACCTGTAAGCTGTGGACCTGCACCCATGTCGACAGAGTACGACGAGGTCGACTATGAGGAGCTTCCCGCGAACACGCCCCTCGGATTGAGCATGGCGGCAGGAGCAATTGCAGGCATCATGGAGCACACCGTCATGTTCCCTGTGGACGCCATCAAGACCCGCATGCAGGTTGCCGGCGCGGCAGAGGCGTACCGCGGGGTCGTGGCGTCGATCAACGCCGTGAGCTCGACCGAGGGAGCGCTGGCGCTTTGGCGGGGCATGGCGTCTGTTGTCGTGGGCGCCGGCCCGGCCCACGCCATCCACTTCGGCGTCTACGAGCTCGTCACGAGCCTTGGCCAGTCGAACGGCCACAACTGCAAGCCCGCACCGGCCATCAGCGCCCTGGCCGGCGCGTCCGCCACAATAACCAGCGACGCCCTGATGACGCCGTTCGACGTCATCAAGCAGCGCATGCAGGTGCGCAACGGCGGCACGAGCATGCTGCACACGGCCGCGAGCGTCTACCGCAACGAGGGCATCCACGCGTTCTTCATCTCGTACCCGATCACGCTGCTGATGAACGTGCCGTTTGCCATCGTCAACTTCAGCGTCTACGACTCGGTCTCGCACTTTTTGAACCCGAACCGGCGGCACGACCCGCTCGCGCACTGCGTGAGTGGCGGCCTTGCCGGCGCGTCGGCGGCCGCGCTCAGCACGCCGTTCGACGTCATCAAGACCCTGCTTCAAACGCGCGGTGTGTCGAGCGACGCGCGGGCGCGATCCCTGAGCTCCGTGCGTGAAGCCGCCGTGTACATATATCAGACCAATGGCCTGCGTGGATTTGCGCGGGGCGTCCAGCCCCGCATTTTGGCTAATGTGCCGTCGACCGCCATATGCTGGACCGTATACGAAATGGCCAAGCACTACATAATTTCCGCCCGCAGCACCATCTGACCGTGGTGCCTGCTTTTATGAACAGTAACGAACCGTATTGTAGATCTTACACATACCGATTAGAGCCTAATGACTATAGAACTCGGCCACTTAACGAACGCCATGCTACTCACAAACCGATGCTAAGCGATAATGCCATACACAGCGATGCTAAAACCCAGCCGCGTCCAGCCACTTCAAATTAACGCGCGCCAGAGTTACTAGGGCTATATATTGCGCTTAAATAGTGCTGCTAGCTACAGCTGGTACACGACAACTCAGGCGCCAATTCCAGCTAGCTCACAAAGCCACTGACCAAACACAGTGAACCCCTGGCACGGTACTGGATATTCGCAGGCTACATCACTACGAGCTCCGTGTCGGCCTCGCGCAGCGTGCCAGAAATAGCATTCCGCCGGCCCTCAAACAGATCGATCCGGCTCCGGAACACATCATCCACCACGCTCGCGTCGTAGTCCACCTCCAGCGTCTCCTCGGCATACTGCGCTCCAGCCAGCTTAAGATACTGCAGCCGCACATAGGGTGCTACGCCCACGCCGCGGAGATACTCAACCGCGCGCTCAGCGCCCTCGATCTCTCTTGGGTACGCCTTGTACACCAGCTCAAGCTCGGCATCCGAGACTTCGGTGGCACCATCCGCACCTTCGCCGCGCGTCTTGAACATTTCGGCCAGCGAGCGCACGGATCCCGACTCGAGAAACGCCCGCAGCATCCAGTTGTACGTCAGGGCCTGGTGGTACGCAAGCCGCACTTGGTACGGGCTAAGAGTCCTGCTGCGCGTCGTCTTTGTCTCTGTGACAACAAGACCCTGCTCGGTCACGTCAAGGCCGTCAATGATCCCGCGCAGCAGGCAGCCGTTTGGCGCGTAGCCGCGCATGCGCATCTCGCGCACGCTGTGGTAGCGCGGGTCGGCAAGGGCAACAAGCTTGTCGAGTAGCTCGAGAAACTTGGCAACCTCCGGCGACAGCGGCTGCTCCAGCACGGCCTCAAGATCAAACTGCGGTGCTGGGAGCGCCGTCTGCAGGTCCAGCAGCTCGTGCACGCGCGTCCCGTCTTGCATCTGCGCCGTCGCCTCCAGCTCGAGGCCGGCAAACTTGTCGATCTGCCGCACCTCATCGAACTGCGTGATGAACTCCGTCACGCTCAGGCGCTCGCGCGCACTCCGCTGCAGCCGCGCCAGCCCCGCGCTGTACATGTCGTTGCTCGCGTAGTCCTTGACAATCAGGGTTCTGCAAAACAGCCGCGGAACGTGCCGCGGCTTCAACAAGGCGCGTCCACTGCACGCACCGCGCAAAAGCACTCTACTTATCATTGGCCTTCTGGGCAATGATGCTGAACAGCGCCGAGGTGGCCAGAAACCCCACCAGATTGAAGAACGCCGTCCGCGAGAAGTCGCGCTCCTCTTCCTCGGTCCGAAACGATGAAAAAAGCCGCCGCAGATTGGGCAATGCCATGCCTAATCGCTGTGTATAACGCTCGGTTCGACGCGATAAAGTGCCCTTGCGTTTGGTCGCGGTGCTTCGAAAACGGTCGCACGGTTTGGGCCCAGCCGCGACACGGCAGCAGGGCAGGGTAAGGTTGCACTCCAGCTGCAAGGCACTCAAGCGGCTAGCTTGCCGCGTTAGCGCTGTCAGTGCGTATTCGCGCTGCGATTTTTTTTACAGTCGCTCTAAAAATGGCATTAGGTATACTTCGGTTCGCGTCTCAACGAAGCCGGTGTTATTTAGGGGGCGCTTAAGTCGAGAAGCTTGACAGCTGGGCTCAAGAGTGTGGTGTAAATAGAAACACGTCTGTGCAGTTATAATCCCGAGACGCGCTCAATGCATGTATACAAAATGTCGTCCCTCTCTAGATTAGTATTAGTAGACGCTAAGCAATGCCGTGCCAGCAGCTTTTAAGTAAGGAGCCCAAGAATGACCATCCAGGCGAAGTTGATCACCATGTTGAACAGCACAATGTAGCGCTCGGGGATAAACACGAATTGGGCAACCGATGAGACGGGCCACACAAAGAGCGAGATCTTGAGCGCCGCCGCATAGTTCTTCTGCAGGTACAGATCAATGTCGTAGCCCTCCCAGAACGCAGAAAGGCTCGTGAAAACAAACACCGCCAGCGGGTTGCCCAGGGTCTGGTCAAGCAGCACCTTCAGCGGCCAGTGCTCAAAGCGCGCAGACAACTGCTCCGTCCAGAATCGCGTCCAAACCCCGTTTATGACACCCCACACCTGGAACTTCACGATTGTCGCGTAGTTGTACTTGCCCGTAAGCAGCTGCAGGAGACTTTGGCTCAGCCCGCTCATCACGGCGCCAATAATGCCCGCCGTCCCGTGCGTGGACCGCGCGTACAGCTGGTCGTAGAAGCCGAAGAACACAAGACACAGCACGAACTGCAGCAGCGTGACTAGCAGCACAAGAAGCTGGGGCTTGCGCGGCTTGCGTATCCGCTTCTCGAGGACCCCGACTTCCGCATCCATCGTCGTGCGCAATCACCGATGTTCTTCTCTACGTGTGAGCTTCCACGCGCCTACGTCAACCCCGCGTTCCACGATACGGCCAAACCCTGCGGCAGCCAAACCCCTCTGCGGCAGCCAACGTGTAAACAGAATCGCTATGCCGATTTTCACGGTGCTTCGCGGTCATCCTTGCACGCGCCTTATTGTACCTACACGGGCATTTTCGGATCAGTATATTTCATTGAGCTGTAGGCTTTGCTAATTATACAACATATTTCGTATGTAGTTACTAGATGCCACTTGAACAGCTGCGGCCAAACCCAGGTGAATACAAGACTTCCCGTCCGATCAGTCCTATTTAAACACCTGAGGGCCTTACCAAGTATTGTAGTGGGAGACCATACGAGAACAGAAGGTGCTGCAGTTCCTTTTTGCTCCAAGTGCGTCTGTGGATAGCTGGGCCCCTGTAATAATATCCATTGTGAACGTTACAGAGGCACTTGTTAGTTTCAAAAGGTCGAAGCTAGCATGACCAGTACTTCCGAAAGCTATACTCTGTATATGTCTTACAATTCTTTTGGTAATTATCAATCTGGCAGGCGCTGTACAGCGCCTAGCACACTCTAGGCACTGAGCGATGTACTCTTCTAGCTGCGATCTGAGTCATTGTTTGTGCCAGCATGGACCGTGCAGATTATTGACTGCTGTCTAGAGAAGTCGCTTCCAACCGCGGTCTTGAGGACCATGAGCAAATCACATTTGGGCTCACTCCACCTGTGGGGTGCAGTGCAACAGCGCTTGGCATCGGGATAAAGCTTATAATTGACGACAAACTCTTCGCTTGTACTATTTACGACAACATTATCGCGTTGATCACATTTTCTGCGATCAGCACCAATCGGGCGCTCGCAAAACTCACCTTGCTGAATGATTCACGGTCAACAGATTCTTAGTCTAACAGTTACCCCTGCATGAACTGCGTGGAAGGGACCACATAAGGCCTTTGAATTTTCGGCTGATGAGGCGGCAAAGTCTCATCGATCACCGACATATCATTGAACAGTGAACAAAAAAGCCGCTTCGTGCAATTGAAGACAATATGGAGCGCCCCATAGAGAACATGGAGACTACATTTTATCACATCCTACACAGACTCAGTTGGTCCAAGAGGAAGCATCCGTGTTAATAAAATAAACC
Organism: Entelexis sp. DX6506; assembly: GCA_037041025.1. NCBI lineage: Eukaryota > Fungi > Ascomycota > Dipodascomycetes > Dipodascales > Trichomonascaceae > Entelexis > Entelexis sp. DX6506. Next base: position 245,336 of record JAXQHU010000032.1, read on the forward strand.
CTTTACAAAGAGAACAAGTAGGACTCGGCTATCCCTACTTCCACTTTTCGACGTCGAAACATGACCTTCTGCCATACAGCTGAGTGGTAGCGACCTCCAGTACGTAAACTGCCACAGTAGGGTTCATTTCACCCTTCAACATGGATGCTTTGAGCCCTTCATGCCTTTTTGCAGCTGCCCAAGAGAGCCGCAAATGATTCTTCCAGCTAACATATCAAGTTTTACAACTTCTTCGGTGCAAGTCTTCATATATTGTATTTCTGCCCAATACATTAAGTGAGCATTGATGGTGTAGCGGTAACATACCTGCCTTCCAAACGAAGTTTAGATAGCAGGTGCTCTGGGTTCGACTCCCAGTCAATGCAAGCTAGTTTTTTTGCGTTTCCCGGACATGCAGCACGTGATTGTTTAATTGAGAACCCCGCCTTCTATGCTTGACATAGGCGTGTCAAGCGCGTTTGTAGCATGCCAGCTTGAGTACAATAAATTGACCTGCCAACTTCTCCTTGTTTCCTTCGCCACCAGTATTCGGGAAGAAGCCCCGGCAGCGTCGAAATGAATTTTGTAGTCACATGTCCCAGAGGAACGCTCCATCCCACCACCTGCCGTTCAGTAGTTGAGAGGCATGTGCTCAGATGGCGGTTGAAGGACGCAAGCAGAGCCACGTAGCCGCTGAAAAGAAGCGGCGCGAGGCGATTCGCCAGGGCTTTGACAAACTGACGGCCCTGCTTCCGGGGCTGACTCCGCGCAACGCGCGTTCTGAAGCGCTTGTGATCCAGAAGAGTGTGGAGTATCTGGAGCTCCTCGAGGCGGAGCAGACGCAGCTCACCGCACTCGCCGAAAGCAGCGGCGTCAGCCTCGACTCGTAAGCCGGTCGCTTAATTACATGCAAAAAGCATGGTTTTGAGGTACGCGACGGTGAATGATATTCTGTATCTATTATTTTAACAAATACGCCAACCCATAAAAATACGCGGCCGGAGTTTGTGAGGATCTGTTGTCACAGCCACAAGCGCGTTAAAAGTTGCCGGGATGGCCGCTTCTCCGCTTCTCCGCGGCGGCGGTGTAGCGGGGAGGCGCCGCTTATCGCTGGGCAGAGGTTCGGCTTATCTTAGACGTGTCAGATGATGCGCGTATGCCAATAGTAATTAGCGGGTTTATTTTCTTAAGTCTGCGCACAGCCGATCAAAACAAGAGGCAGATCCGTAGTGTGCCTAGCTCGATAGAAAAATATGAGCGAGAAAACACAGCTCGAGTTTTTCCTCAACGGCAAAAAGCAGATCGTCCACAATCCGAACCCCACGCAGACTGTGCTGGAATATGTGCGTTCCACTGGTCTCACTGGCACAAAGCTGGGCTGCCAGGAAGGCGGATGCGGCGCGTGCACCGTTACTCTTGCAGAATGGGATCCCGAGACCCAGAAGCCATACTTCTACGCCGTGAATGGCTGCCTCATGCCCATTATAGCCGTCGACGGTAAACATTTGACCACCGTGGAGGGAATCGGCAACAGCGCAGCGCCACACGCTGCACAAGAGCGTATTGCAAAGATGCATGGCTCGCAGTGTGGCTTCTGCACGCCGGGCATTGTTATGAGTCTTTATTCTTTGCTGCGCCAGACAGAGGGAAACCCCACGCGCGAGCAGCTAAGCGAGGCCTTCGACGGCAATCTCTGCCGATGCACGGGCTACAAGCCAATCATAGACGCGGCTTCCACGTTTGTGAAGGAAGATGGGTGCTGTGGCGGCGCCGGCGCGAACGGCGCGTGTTGCAAACAGGCACAACTGCCGAGCCCCGAATCAATCTCTGCGTCGCCCTCGCCTCCGGCACCGAAGCGCCGAAATATTGACGACGAAGGCTCATGCTGCGGCAACAAATCTGGCGGCGCGTGCTGTAAGGATACCGAGAGGACCGTTGGCCAGGATATGCGCTCGTACCCGCATGCAGAGCTCATTTTCCCGCCGGCCCTCAAACGGTATCAGCCCGAACTGCTGAAACTTGAGGACAATTATGGGCATAGCTGGTACCGGCCGACGTCTCTGGACGAGTTAAGTACGATTTGGAAGGAGCATCCGGGTGCCAAAATCGTTGGTGGTGCCTCCGAGTTCCAGATCGAGGCAAAGATCAGGGGAGATGAGCATAATGTATGTGTGTACGTGCTTGATATTCCCGAGCTGAAGACTTTTGAGCACATTCCGGGCCGCGGCGTTCGATTTGGTGCCGATATCCCACTATCTGTCCTAGAGCATAAGCTTGAGGCGTTGGTAGAAGACCAGTCCGAGGACAAGACAGGCTTCTTTAAAGCCATTCTGCTTCAATTGAAGTATTTTGCTGGCCGCCAGATCCGCAATGTTGCCACGCCAGCGGGAAACATCGCCACCGCCTCGCCCATCTCTGATTTGAACCCGGTGCTCGTAGCCGCCAACGCTGAGCTTGAGATCTTGGACCCAAGCACTGGCGAGACGCAGACACTTAGCATGGGCGACTTCGACTCGCCTTTTTTCACAGGGTACCGCAAGACGCTGCTGAACAACCGGCTGCTCACCCACGTCGTTGTCCCGGAGTCGAAGCCAGGCTCGGTCGTGCGGTCATTCAAGCAGGCAAAGCGCAAGGATGACGATATCTCTATTGTGACCGCGTGCTGCTATGCTCATGTTGACCAGGGTGTCATCACGGAGGCACGCCTTTCGTACGGCGGTGTGGCGCCCATGACGATTCTAGCCAAGTCGTCCAAGTTGCTTGTGGGCAAACCCGTGTCCACTCTTATCTCGGGCCTGAGCGAATATATCAATGCCCTCGACAAGGAGTTTAATCTCCCATACAGTGTTCCCGGTGGTATGGCGGTTTTCCGGCGCTCGCTCATTCTGTCTTTCTTCTACAAGTTCGCACAAGCGGTGCTGCAGAAATCAGGCGAGCAGGCAGACGATGCGGCGCTACTCGAAGTCACTCGCACGAACAAGCCTACGGGCGTTCGCGAGGCCCGCAATGACTACGAACAAGACATACTGGGTAAGAGCTTGCCGCATGTGAATGCTATGAAGCAGGTTACGGGCGAGGCCGTGTATGTTGACGATATACCCACAGCGCCAAACGAGCTCCATGCGGTGCAGGTCATGTCCACTAAGGCTCTGGCCAAGATAGTCAGCGTAGACTATGAAGAGGCTCTTGCTGTCGATGGAGTGGTTGGCAAGCTCGATGTAAATGACGTTCCTGGTTCGAATCGATGGGGTGTTTTCCAGAAGCTTGGACCGGACCGACTTTTCGTTGAGGATAATGTTGAGTACGTGGGAGACTGTATTGCCGTCATCGTAGCAACCACGCGTGACGCTGCCATTCTAGGAGCTCGGCGTGTGAAAGTCGAATACAGCGAAGAGGGACTTGACGCCCCTGTTGTGACCATCGAGCAGGCAATCGCGAAAAACAGTTTCTTCGACCTCACAAACAGTGTCGAACGGGGTGATTTCGAGAAAGAGTGGAGCTCGGCGGCACACCGGTTCGAGGGTGAGTGTCGTATGGGCGCCCAGGAGCACTTCTACTTCGAAACCCAAGGTGCTCTAGCAGTGCCTGAAGATGCGTGCCACGAATTCAAGATCTACTCGAGCTCTCAGAATGCGAACGAGACTCAGCTGGTGGCCGCTGCGGCTTTGGGAATCCCCGCGTCGCGTATCGTTGCGCGTGTCAAGCGTTTAGGGGGCGGTTTCGGCGGCAAAGAGACCAGGTCATTCCACACGTCAACGCTGGCTACGCTTGCAGCCAACAAGTTTAACAAGCCGGTGCGCCTTGTTCTTAGTCGTAGTGAGGATATGATCCAGGCCGGACAGCGACACCCATTTTTGATTAAATGGCGGGTCACTCTTGATAAGAACTACAAGTTCACCGGCCTCGAGGCACGCCTTTTTGCAAATGCGGGCTACTCGCTAGATCTTACAAAGGGTGTCATCGATCGCGCAGCATTGCACGTTGACAACTGCTATGACTTTGGGTCCAATATCTCGGTTAAGTCACGCGCTTGCCGCACGAACATTGCCTCAAACACAGCGTTCCGGGGCTTCGGAGGACCGCAAGGCATGATTACAGCAGAATCGATCATATATGAGGTTAGCGAAAAGCTTGGACTGAAAGATCCTGAGGAGCTACGGCGGATCAACTACTACCCGATGGATGGAACAGGCAGAACTCACTACTTGCAGAATTTGGGTGAGGATTTCACAGTGCCGCTGATGGCCGAGCAATTGCGAACACAGGTGAACTACGACAAGCTTCGTGCAGAAGTCGACGAATTCAATGCTCATTCTAAGTGGATCAAGCGCGGGCTCGCATGTGTTCCAACCAAGTTTGGCATCGCGTTCGGTGTGGCACACTTAAACCAAGCTGGTGCGCTCGTACACATCTATGAAGATGGCAGTATACTTGTAGCTCATGGCGGTATCGAAATGGGACAAGGACTGCACACGAAGATGGTCATGATCTGCGCTTCAGAGTTGGGCGTCCCCGTGGAGGGAGTATTCATCAGTGAAACGGCGACGAACACTGTTGCGAACGCCTCGGCAACTGCGGCCTCGGCATCGAGTGATCTGAATGGCATGGCCGTGAAAAACGCATGCGACCAACTCAACGAGCGTTTGAAGCCGTATCGCGAAAAGTTTGGCCCGAAGGCGACGATGCATGAGATGGCGCATGCCGCCTATCATGATCGCGTGAATCTCAGCGCCAACGGGTTCTGGAAAATGCCAGACATTGGCTACAGCTGGGACAACTCAGATCCGAATCCCAAGCCTGCTTTCCAGTACTACACCCAAGGCGTGGCTGTGTCTGTTGTCGAGGCTGACATGCTCACTGGAGACTGGGCGAATCTGCGCACAGACATCATTATGGACATCGGTCGGCCAATTAACCAGGCTATTGACTATGGACAGATTGAAGGCGCATTCGTGCAGGGCCAAGGACTTTTCACTATTGAGGAGTCGCTCTGGACTCAAAACGGATCGATTCTCACACGTGGTCCTGGTGCGTACAAGATTCCCGGGTTCCGGGATATTCCCCAGCACTTCAACGTCTCTCACTTACAAGGGCGCGACTTCAAACATCTAAAATCTATCAATCGCTCCAAAGGCATTGGTGAGCCTCCACTTTTTTTGGGATCGACGCCGATGTTCGCGCTCCGGGACGCGATCAAGAGCGCTCGCGCCGCTCGCGGCCTGCCTATGAACATACGTGTTGATGCTCCGCTGACCACGGAGCGTATTCGCGTAGCTGCCGGCGATGAGTTTGCCGACAAGGCTCAGGTCAAAGTTGAGGGACCCAGTTTCTCCATTCGCTCCTAAGTTTCTCATCGAAACATAAAATTCATAGACCTTAACATGCTGTTCAGCATTTATCAAATGGAACTAGAAAATTTGAATGCTAAATACTGAATACTAGTGACTGAGAGTGTCGAATCGGTAACATGAGTAACGTGGGTCACAATGATTTATATGTTTGCTATAAGCTCCGTCTGCTGATACCGAGCTTTCCACATTGCGTTTCTATCAATTAAGTTTATGGTCATCTTGATTGATGAAACGCGCTCAAGCATGTGCGCCGCGGGAATTTCGTATCCCGGCTGCCGTGTTGTAGCGTTACCCAGGCGTCATTACGCGTCCCAAGTAAGCAGCACATGCGCATTGGGCGGGTCGCCCACTCCACGCGTTGGCGGTGACATAGTAGTTAAGCAGGCATGTCTTTACCGCGCACTATAGAAATTCTGGCGTTCCGATGCCCCACATGGCCGACATCACGCGCGCGAGCTCCAATATGGAGTGGCGCAGCGGCGAGCTGTTTATTTTTAGAAGTCACGTTTCATGTAGATGCATCATCCTTACCACGACACCACCACGCAGGGACTTAGACAACATCTGCTTGAAGAACGGGTGCTAAGAGCAGGCGGAAATGAGATGGATCTTAGCGCTGCTGTGGGCAGGTATGGCGCTTGCGGAGCGGATGCTCAAAACCTCGGCCCTGCTGCCCTGCCAGGCGAAGGGCGAATTCTCAGCTCAGAAGTTCGACATTATCTACCGCCCGGACTCGGGCCAAGCCGACGTCAATGTCACGCTGGCGTCTGCCATTGACGGAAACTTCACCGTGGACGTCGAGGTCATTGTGTACGGCATTAAGGCCATCACAAAAACCGTCGACGGCTGCTCCATCTCGAAAACGATCTGTCCGATCAATCCGGGGCGGTTCGATGTGGAGACGAATATCACCGTCCCCAAAAAGTACCTTGACTTGCCTGGAATAGCCTTCACGATGCCGGACATCGATGCAGTGGTGCGAGCTAAGGTTTACTATGTGGATCAAAGTGGTCAGAAGCAGGGCAGCAGTATTGCATGCGTCGAGGCACAGCTCTCGAACGGAAAGACGGTACAACATTCTTACGTGTCTTGGATCTTGTTCGCGCTGATTATGATCGGCGTGTGCGTGGCTGGCGTGATGACCCTACTTGGCAATATTGCGACCGCCGGGCACATTATTTCCAACACTGTGTCGCTGTTCACGTACTATCAGGCGACCGCCGTCATAGCAATGATGGCTGTGTACCGACTACCACCCATTGCCGCGGCGTGGGCGCAAAACTTTGAATGGACTATGGGTGTGATCAGCGTCAAGTTCATGCAGAAGGTCATGACCTGGTATATCCGCGCGACCGGCGGAAAGTCGACCAATATCCTGCCGAATAAAGATGAGATCTCTATCGGCGTGTATAAGCGGTCTCTTGATGCTGTCATGCCATCGATGGGCCATGCGCTGTCCGCGGATGCTCCTGTTCATCTAAGCCGGCGTCTGGACCTTAAGTCGAACGTTACTACCACTGACGAAACAGATCCCAACCTACTCGGCAAAACCCTTGTGTTGCAAGGTATCAAGCGTGTTTCGTTTTTGGCTAACATTGAGCTCTCAAACTTCTTTTTGACTGGTGCTACGTTCTTCATTTTCATTGGAATCGCGCTTGTGGCTATCTTGCTGTTGTTGAAGTTGATTTTAGAGCTGCTTGTACGCACAAATAGCATGCCGCCGGAGAGGTTCCAGAGTTATCGCGTAAACTACCGCGCCTACACCAAGGGCATGATGTTCCGCTACTTCCTGGTCGGTTTCACGCAGCTTAGTTTGCTGTGCCTCTGGGAGTTCCATGCGCGTGAGAGCGTTGCAACGGTTGTTGTGGCGTGCGTTATGTTTGCTGTGCTGCTTATCTCGTTATCGATTGCTTCCGCAAAGGTAATTGCACTGGGCCGCAAGTCAAAGCATTTGTTTAACAATCCGGCATCTATCCTGTTTGGTGACGCCGATATGCTGAACCGGTGGGGGTTCCTGTATGTTCAGTACAAGGCTTCGGCATATTATTTCTTGCTGCCCTTCCTGTTCTATAACTTTGCGAAATCGGCGGTCATCGCGTTGGGCCAACCTAACGGTAAAGTGCAAAGCGTTGTGTTTTTCGCGGTGGAGGTCATTTACTTGATCGTTCTTTGTGTAGTGCGCCCATACATGGACAAGAAGACAAATGGTTTCAATATTGCCATCTCTGTGTTCTCGGTGGTCAATGCCATTTTCTTCATGTTTTTCAGCCAGCTCTTCGGCGAGAAGGTTGACGTTGCTGCCTCAATTATTGGTGTTGTTTACTTCATTATGAACGCGATTCTGACTGTTGTGTTCCTCATCATCATTATTGTGGCATGTGCTTGGGCCATCTTCCACCCACATCCGGACACGCGTTATCAGCCTGTCACGGATGATCGCAACCTGTTCATGCCGGACGGAAGTCTCGAAAAGGATGGTCCTACTGAGTTGGATGATCTGGGGCACGTTGCCCGCGACGGCTACCGCCATTCGAACTTAATTTTGCCGAATGAGCATCCATCGGCGGGCGCGGTGTATAGCCCAGACCCGAATGCACATGCACCGCAGGCTGCAATGCGCGGTCGCGAATATCAGGGATTCAATGATGAAGATGACTTCCAGAGCTACCGCGAAATACAGTCACGCGGTATTTTGGGCCAACACAATCCTTCTCACAACCCAGATGAAAGACTGCTCTGAGAGACCAATGCGAAGAGCTTTAAAGGGTTCTCGTGATAACTTATTGAAGCATCTATCTGATTGCGCTAGAGTACCCACTTATTTTTTTTATGACCCCCGCCTTTTGCCAAGCATGCCATGGATCCCGTAAACCAGCTATATCGCTTTCGACCGCTTCCGACATGGATACGATGGTAGGTGAGAGGGTAGATGGGTCGCGGCCAAGAAGAGTATTCTTAGCCTTTAGGGTCGGGGAAATGCATGCGCACATACATGCAGCGCTGCACGGTGAAGTTAATTATGCCCCGCGAGTTTCAGAGCCACAGCCGATAATCTAGCCACTATAAGCGGGGCGAAGTAGCCAGCATGCATGGTCAATGGCACCATTTCGTAGTGACACGAAGCCCGCCAGACGACAGGGTTCTGCTCTCCATTCTTGTTCGTACGTAGAATTCCAGACCCGGCTAGAAAGTATGCACTCCAGTATTTTTTAGCCTAGGGTAACTTAAACGAAGTCACTGCCGTCAGATAAGCTTAATTAAAGCTGTTGAAGTTTGTTTGCTCAACTCAGTTTCCCGATCGGTCCTTTAATCATGCCACCACTGGAGATCGATATTATGCGTCATGCGTCCGCACAAGCCGCACTACTGAAAATGATACGTGAATGTGTTTAGTGAAGTTACCTCTAATTAGAACCATTGTTGAGTGAAAATTATATTGATCTGCAAGACTTGGCAGCCCAATTGCTTCGGACTGGTGGGGAAATGGACAACGGTCTCGCGAGCAAAGGTTTCAAAGAGCACGCCCGTCAGTACAGCTCGAGTAGCGGAGGAAGCTACCCTGACTCGGAGTTCAGCTCTGCCCGGGCCTCTACCTTGGCCTCACATACTACAGACTATGATGCATACGGCACAGAGCAGCACCAAGCCCTACATGGTAATCAAGGTGCCACGAAGACTAGCCCTGGTTCGAGCTCCATAGCGCCTCTAAAGATTCAGAAGGCTGCCCGGTGGATTAATGCACAGCTGTCATCGCCTCAGCGAAGCAGACATCCTAGCAGCGACTTGACGAGCCGCACCTCATCGAAGCGACAATCCCATACGAAGCGAGGGTCTGATGCATCGGATGCGCCCCAAACACCGGATATCTCACTACGTGAGTGGCCGAATGAACCGTCCACACCTACGACAATCTTGTCTCCGCAAGGCCACGCAGTAAGGATCACCTCGCTGAGTTCGCCACCGAATCTCTCGCTTATTCCTGACTTTCAACTCCCGAAAGTAGAGAATACGAGATCTCTTGAGCGCATGAGAAAGCGCCACAACTGCATTCGCGAACTCTACAACATTGAATACCTATTCGCCCAAGATATGGCGGTCGTCGTACGACTTTACATGTGCGCCAGCGCGGACATTGGACTCTCTGTTCGTCAAATTGACACCCTTTTTTCGAATGTGCCACAAGTTCTAGACATCAGTCTGAGCCTCGTGGCCATACTCGAAGCCAATATTCCCTCGCAGATCCTGCAAGGCGATGGGTCAATTGACTCTTACGACATTACGGCGGACGAGCAGATACGGGTTGGCAAAGCAATGTGTCTCGCACTAAATGGGCAGCTTTACGAGGTCTTCGAAGACTATATCCACAACAGCCAGAAGCAACTTGAGCTATATTTCCAACTCACCCAGAACCTGCGCCAACATCCTCAAAAGCCTGCCGAGCAGCCCTCTTCAGGCGCATCCGCAGCCTCTAATAACAAACAGATCTCGGCATGGCTTTCGCATTGCGGTGCACGAGCTGCCAAGTTCACCACGGCATGGTCACTGGATAGTCTTCTTATCAAGCCTGTTCAGCGGCTGGGCAAATATCCTCTGTTTCTTCAAACGCTGCTTGAGTGCACCAGCCCGGAGCACGCCGACTACGACGACATTAGCCGCGCTTTGCACAGGGCAAAGCACTACCTGGACTGCGTTAATGCGCGACTTGGCCAAACTGGTCCTTAACAATGTGCTCCGTCAGTCATCCTTCTGTTTACCATACTACCTGCTCTTCTAATACACGTAGCCACGAGCTGGCGAACACGTTCCCGAAACAGCGGACTGCTAGCTTGCTTCCCGCTTGCTGGAACATCTCTTTCCTTGCAACATACAACTTAATAAACTCACACACTGCTCTCGGATACGTCTTTCCTTGGTTCATAAGAATAATCAAACTGAGACCGCTCTTGGATATGTACTTCCTTGAATCCTAATACCTAGTTTCAAGTTTCAAGTGTCGACGAAACTTCTCATTCTACTCTACTAGTTTAATTACTTTTGCACAGTACGGTGACTAGAAAACTAACCAACGACACGCGCTTTAGGGCCTACTAAGCCGGGGAAGTGAAGGTGAGGCGATTCTGGCAATGCGTTCGTCACGACATCACTTGAGCGCCGGCGAGTAATAAATAGCTGGAATTATTATGATACTTTATCGTGCTGCTACAGGTATGCATTACGCAACGCCGTAGCGGATCGTGTGAAGCTGTCCTTTGGAAGCCTAATAAAACCCGATAGACAAGTCAAACGGCGGGTAGCTATCAAAATTGCTGGCTTATTTTCAGGATTATTAGATAGGCTGCATAGAGGATCACAGAATTAGGCACTTCTTTTTGTTCTTCTGTGTGGTCGGCTGCTTCGGGGGATAAAGGGCAGCGACAATGGCGTTATCGAAGACGGCCTTGAGGCCTCGTTGCGTGAGCGCGGAGCACTCGAGATATTTGACAGCGCCCATCTCCTTGGCCAACTTTTCGCCCTGAGACGGTGAGATGGGCATGAGCTTACTTTTGCTGAGCCGCTGCAGCGTTGCAGGGTCGTTTCGCAAATCGGTCTGGGTGCCGACAACAATATAAGGCACGCCGGGGCAGTAGTAGCGGACCTCAGGGATCCACTTCTCGCGCGCGTTCTCGAACGACGCCGGCGTCGTCACGCTGAAACACACGAGGAAGATGTCTGTTTGCGGGTACGACAACGGGCGCAGCCGGTCGAAATCTTCCTGCCCGGCCGTGTCGAACAGCAGCAGCATGTGCGGCTCGTCGGCCACCATCACTGTTACGGCGTAGTTGTCAAACACGGTCTGTACGTAGTCGCTCGGGAACTTGTTGTTACTGTAGCTCATGAGCAGGCACGTCTTGCCGACGGCACCGTCGCCCACGACAACGCATTTTATCGACGGCGGCGAAGGTCCTTCACCGGGTGCACCTCCTTGCTTTGTGGCCATTGTGAGCTGAAGCTGATAAGTCGCGCTTTTTTCGGGGGAGGGGCTCTTTAGAGGGGTACTTTAAAGGGGGAGGAAGGGAGCAGGTCTGCTAGCCTAGCGGGGCAAAGCACTCTAGGGATATAAGCAGGGTTGCGAGCGGTTGGGAGTGTTGGCCTTCCAGCGTCCGCGTAGTTTGACGAGGGCCAAAAAGTCGCGCAGATATGTCGCTTACAACCAGGTAAATGGAAGAGGCTGAACCGACTAAGTGGAAGTCGCGAACCCTCGATATGGCGTCTTTGCCTGACTAATCGAATAGTCGCTGCCTCCAAGGCCTTAGCCGGCTCTAACCTATAACCTAATCTAAAAACAAGGGCGAGGGTCCCGCCAAGGAGGCGGCAACGCGTTCCTCACCGCCTAATTATCCACGGCTCCGGACGGCTCGGTGATCAAGGTTGCCGCCGCCCGCGGCAATACGGTTGCCAATTTCGATGTCATCCGGGCCCAACGCTAATCTAGGTTTGGAGTACATGCCGTCACCTGATATAGCTTCCGGGCGCGCTTCATATGCAGCTACATATTTTTTCCTTTATTAGATACTACGGCCTTTACATTCGCGTGTCTTATGTGTCGCCGCCCTTTCCTGTCAAGTGGGCGATGATGGCGTCTGACAAATCGGCTAGGCGGCTGTCCCTTGCCCCTATCAGCTCCAAGGAGGGGACGACTGGTAAGGGTGCGTCGTAGCCGATACCGCGTCGCACGGCAGCGCCGAATTGATTCGGGCGTCTTGTCTAACTCGGTCGAGCTAGGCGTTCGCACGCAATATTCGCCCGTGAGGGCTATCTTACTTATCGAGCACAAATGAGTCGCTCAGTTTTTATAAATAGTCCCGGCAGATGCACGTAGTCATTTGTGTACTGACGCGTCGATCCTCGTGCACTGTCTTGCAAAGACTTTATAATTAACGACAGCAGTATATTTGGTCGGCTAGTAGTGCATTCACATATATGCAGAACTGATGCTAGTGTGCTTCATCCCGCTGCTCTGCTCCTACTCTGTTGAAGCCAACCTATATTATTTACAAACTAAGTCCGTAAGACCCGGCCCAGGAAAAGCATAACTATATAGTAATGCAGTGCGTAGCGGAATACCACACTACTACAGCTATCGCCATGAAGGGGCCCCGCTATACGCCCGCTTTACACGGGCAGTGACCGTAATGAAACCTCAAAGAATAAAGCATGGCACTCAATAGCCACAACAATCACTCGTCATCGCTTTCCTCCTCAGCGTTCATGAGCCAATCAACCCACTGCCCGGCCAGCAGCCGCACCTTCGGCCCAGCCTCGGGTGTCTCCCACCACTCCGACACGGCATCCTCAGAAATCACGTCTGTATCATACAGTGTCATGAGCGCGAACGCAAGAATGCGCTCGCCCTGCAGCATGCCATTGCAATTGTGCTCGATGTAGGTCGCAAGGCGCGTCTGGCCTGCCATGTCGAACGTGATTCGCTTGAGTACCTTCGTCCACGTCCGGAACACGGTTGTAGTCACAGCCTTCACGTCTGCCTGCGTGATAAGATGGCCAATGTGCGTCACGAGCGCGCTGATGACGGCCTCCTGGACCTTCTCGTGAGGCGCATTCATCGTCATACGCAGCGTGCTCAGCTCAAGCATGGCCACGTCCTGCGGGTGCTTGTCAACAATCGAGCGGTTAATCGAGGCAATTGCTTCGCGCATGAACTCTTCGTCGTCATCGTCCGCGTCTTCAACGCTCACGTTGCTGGTTGTGGACATCGTGCGCGACTTGCGCCGCGGTTTCTTCGCCGCCGACTGCGACGCCTTGACATCATCCAGGCTTGTGAAACTATCGTCAGACACATACAAGTCGTCCACTAGCACAACAAGATCTTCGCCTGCCGAGTACGCCTCACTGTCGGAGTCCGTCGTCATGAGGGCATCCGACTCGGCACCCGACTCAGCCCCGGACACCGCGCCGGCGTCGCTCTGAGTGCCCTCGCTACCATCGGTCGTGCGACGGTGGTGCTTCTTGTGCACACTGAGCTTCGAGCCCGTTGGCACGACAGCGTTCGGAGCCACCTCGTAGCCAAAGCTCACGATCGAGTTGCGCTCCACCACGGCGCCAGCACCAATAACTGCACCGCTGCCTACGATCGCGCCGGTGATCTTGGCGCCGTCTTCTACAACTGCATCCTCCCAGATATATGAGTCGGTGATGACGGCGTCCTTGCCGATACGGCAGCGGCGCCCCACCACAGATCTCTCAATCACAGTGTCTTGGCCCACCGAAGTGTCGCCACCAACAACAGTTTCCATCCCAATAGTGCACGACTGGCTCAGAATCACGTTCTTCTCCTTGTAGATGTGGCCGCGCTGGTAACTGTAGGTCTGGTCGAGCATCTCGTTGCTGTCTACAACCAACGGGTACGCGTACCGAGACACTATGTCTTTTGTTACCGATTTGTACGTTTTGAAGCTCTCGACGCGCGCCGCATAGCCATCTTCCACGATGTGCGCGTAGATTGTTTTGCCCAGCAGGTCGCTGGTCAGCACGCCGCGCACGAAGTCGTCGCGCAGATGCTCGTAGTCAAAGTTCTCAGTGAACAGAGCCGGAACGTCCATGCTGCAAATATCAATGCGACAGTCAATGAGATCGTTGCGGAACGCGACCTCGGGAATCCCAAGTAGCTCGTTGGCGTCGACGTCGACCTCCTTCTGCAAAACGGACTTCTGGTACGACACAAGCCGCTTCGAGATGTTGTCGACAATGAAGAGGCCAGTGCGGTTCGAGCGCGTGCGGTGCAGAGCCGAGGCCTGGCGCAAAACCATGCTCATGATACAGTTCTTGTCCTCCTTCTTGCGGTTGACGTGCGCCTCCCATATCGGGTCGAAGTCAATATTGCACACGACGTCGCCCGAGATGAGCAGGAAGTCGGACGTGATGATACCGCGCGTGTCGATGTCGCGCATGGCGTCGCCGACGCTCAGCGTGTTCGGCAATTCGATCGTGCTCAGCTTGAACGGCACGAACGACGACGACCACTTCGACTTCTTGATGTACTCCGAGACCTGCTCGGCGTGCGAACAGCACATCAAGTAAACCTCGTTCACGCCGCAGTTCACGAGGAACTCCAGCGTGTATTCGATGAGCGGCATGTTCGCCAGCGGCAGCAGGCACCGCGGCTTGTCCTCCGTAAGCGGGCGGAACCGCGGCAGGTAGGAGTCGCAGAGCACGACGGCCTGCAGACTGCGTTCGGGACGGCCCATGAGCTAGCTATGCGAAATTTCCGTTTAGTGCTGTTGATCCTAATATGTGTGTGTTTGGCCCGCCGGTCCTAGCCGTATCGCGGATGCGCGTTTCCCACAGCCGTATATAGTAGCCACCACGCACTTTCCAGGCTGCAGCCATCCACACTGCAGCCATCCACAAAGTGGTACCGCATAAACACGAAAAAATGGCCGCGCCTTCTGCTGTGTTCAGTGCGCCAGGCAAGGCGCTGCTCGCCGGCGGCTACCTGGTGCTTTTCCAGGAGTACTCGGCTCTCAGTGTCGGGCTCCGCAGCCGGATGCATGCAGCCGTGTTTCCTAATGCAGGCGACGCGTCTCGCGACACGCTGCTAATTACCAGCCCACAGTTCGACTCGCAGTGGGAGTACCCGGCAAAGACGGGTACGCACCCGAATCCGTTCATAGACGCGTGTTACGATACGGTTACTGCGTATTTTGGCCATGAACCACCCAAGGGCCGCATTGTCATTTGGTCCGATGCCGGGTTCCATTCGCAGGACCAAGCACAGCAGAACCACTTCCCCGGAGGCCTGCAGTCTTTCGCGTACCATGGTCGACCCATCACAGAGGTTTCTAAGACCGGACTGGGCTCGTCAGCAGCGCTGGTTGTAGTTGTCGTGTCTGCCATGGTCAAGCTCGTGAGGCCAGAGGCTGAGACGGACCTGAATCTTTTGCACAATCTGGCACAAATTGCCCACATAGTGGCGCAACGCAAGGTCGGCTCGGGCTTCGACGTGGCCACCGCCGTATACGGGTCCATCATTTACTCGCGGTTCTCGCCGAGCGAGATCCCGGCCGAACTGGAACCAAGCACATTAGCTTCTGCTGTAAACAAAAAATGGCCCATGACGGCTAAGCCGTGCGTCCTTCCGCCAAACTTGCAGGTAGTCATGGGCGACGTGGCCCAGGGCTCAGAGACCCCGGGCATGGTAAGACAGGTACTGCAGTGGCGCAGCGAGCACCCCGAACAGGCACAAGAGCTCTTCACGAATCTGCACAGTGCAAACATGTCGCTTGCTGCCGCAATTAAGGACCGCGATCCGGGCGCGCATATCACCGCTGCCATTGGCAATGTTCGCAGGTATCTGCAGGAGTTAACGCGTCTCTCGGGCGTTCCCGTCGAGCCGGCAAGTCAAACAAAGCTACTCGACCTGGCCTCTAAGGTCAATGGCGTGTTGGGCGGCGTAGTGCCTGGGGCCGGCGGTGAGGACGCAATTTGCCTCATTGTGGACACGGAGCAGGCTAGCATTGCCGATGTTCTGCAAGATCTTGGCCACATCGAAGGTGTCTCCTGGATTCATCTGCCGACTGAAGAGGTCGGCCTGCGCTCAGAACCAACTCACGCGTATGCAGATCACATCTAACCGCACAGAGACCACACTTCACTGCAGATCATGTGTAGTCCGTGTGCACCAGTGCGCACGTGAGGATGCCCAATGGGTTAGGGCTATGTCTGCTCGCAGCGGCGCTGTCGTCTATATAATTAGGAAACGCCCTCGCATGCATCCAGTAGTAATTCATCTAGCACCCGGTAATGTCGACCCCTTCATCGTTCTATGACCTCGCACCCACAGACGCGCACGGCAAGCCGTATCCATTCTCCCAGCTAAAAGGGAAAACCGTGCTCATTGTCAACGTTGCTTCGCAGTGCGGGTTCACAAAGCAATACACTGAGCTCGAGAAGCTCTACAAGAGCCACAAGGACAAAGGGTTTGTTGTGATTGGCTTCCCCTGCAACCAGTTCGGCGGCCAGGAACCTGGCTCAGAGGAGGAGATCGCGCAATTCTGCACGGTCAACTACGGAGTAACGTTCCCAATTATGAAGAAGATCGAGGTCAATGGCAACGGGGCGGATCCGGTTTACGTGTTTCTGAAGTCTAAAAAGTCCGGCCTGCTTGGGTTCTCGGGTGTGAAGTGGAATTTCGAAAAATTCCTGGTTGACGGCCACGGCGATGTCACGAACCGCTGGGCGTCTACGACCCCGCCGCTCGCGCTCGAAAACGTCATTGAGCGCACCATTAAGGAGTCCCAAGAGACCCAGAATTAGTGGCGCTCAGCATAAATAGTACATAGTATATACATTTTGCCGTGAGAATTCGCGCGACACAGCACTACGATATGTTTAAGTGAATCATGCGTAGCCGACGTGCTACTGATTCTTTGATATTGCACGGACTTGGCGTCGTTATGTTACCGATTGCTACCTCGCTGCAGCATCGTCCGATTACCCACCACGCTCAAGCATACAAATAGCATCGCGTAGTGTTGCATTAATACTTTACTATTACAGACAGGTGCACTAAATCTAGTCTAGTTTTTTCGTCGTCGCTTACGCTCTTCTTCCTTCACCACGGCCGCGACAAGCGACTGACAACGGCGGCCCAGCTCTGCCGGCGAGCGCGACAGGAAGAACCAGTCGAACCGGAACAGCGGCGACTCACGGATGGCTTCACGAATCTGCTCATGCAGCATTGGCGCATCCAACCCGAACTTGTACAGCTGCAGCAGCAGGAAACGGTCCTCCTCTTCCGAGAACACACGCTTGCCAGTGCCCTGCGGGACGTCGAACTTGAGCTGCTGCATCGGCGCCTGCGCGCTCTCCACCTTCGCCTTCACAATTTCCATCTGCTGCATCAGTTTCGCCTGCTTCTCCTCGCCAGCATTCATTTGGCTCAGGTACCGCTCATAGAGGTCGATCTCTTTATACCTGCGCCAGAACGCCTCGAAGTATGTACGCACCTCAAGCTCTGTCTTGCCCGGACCGAAATTCGTGGCCACTTCATCGATGTTATTGCGACCGTACGCTACTAGCAGACCAATGAAGTGCAGGAACTCGCGGCGGTTCCAGTTCGAGAAGCCACGCTTGCTCAGGTCGCGCTTCTCAGCAACCTCTTCTTCAGTGAGCGGCTCGGCGTGCTCGATCTCATAGGCCTCGAGCTTCGCATCAAGCGACCCTTCTGGTTCCGTGGACTTGAACTGCTGCGTTTTTCGGAAATACGCCAGCTCCCGAGCCTGAAGCTCGTACAGTCTCTGGGGCCAGAACTGGAAGTCTTGAAGGTGTAGTTGCTTCGGTCCGCGAGGCGTTCTTGGTTTGTCCTCGCCAGACTCGGTGGCTCCGGGTCGGCCCTGTCGGAAGAATTTGAACAGATCCTCTTTGCGATTCTCGCCGCCGCGCCGGCCATACGACGAAACAATCGGAAGAATCTTCGGCCGCGCAGGCTTCTTTTTGTAGTCCTGGCCATTCCACTCGTAAGTCTCGCCGCCGCCATCGAAGCGCTGCAGCTCGTCAAGGCCAAGCTCCTCATATTTCGACGAGAGCTCAACAGTGCGTTCCTGGCCCTTAGATAGAATTGCATCAATATCGAACTTGGGTTTCTCGTTGCCCGCTTCATCTGTAGCCTTTCCAGCTGTTGCGTTTTTGTCCAGCACAGACTGCGCACCGTGCTGGATCATATCGAGAAGGTCGTCCTTACTTGTTTGCTTTGCCTTCTTCTGAGCATCCGACGTATCGCCGCGGCTGCCCTGCTGGATAACTAGCTGGTCAAGACGCAGCTTCTTGGCCGCGCGCTCAACAACCTTCTCCTCAATCGACGAGTCCGTGACCATGCGGTATACATGCACTTGCTTTGTCTGGCCGATGCGGTGGGCACGGTCCATAGCCTGGAGATCGGCCTGCGGATTCCAGTCCGAGTCGTAGAGCACAACAGTATCGGCCGTGACGAGATTAATGCCGAGGCCGCCGGCGCGAGTCGTCAAGAGGAAGATGAATTTGTCGCTACCGGGCTTGTTGTACTCATCAATCATGTTGATGCGGACCTCGTGGTCAGTGCTACCGTCAATACGGCAGTACTTGTAACCGCGGAACCAGCAGTAGTCCTCGAGAATGTCGAGAAGGCGGCTCATCTGCGAGAAGATAAGTACGCGTGAGCCTGCTTCCTTAATACGCTTCAGCAGCACGTCGAGTACGGCCAGCTTGCCACTATTGTCGACAAGATGCTCGTCAGTCGTGAACGGCGGGCCCGGCTCGGCGCCGTCGAACAGATAGGGGTGGTTGCAGCACTTGCGCAGTTGCATGACGATATTGAGCAGACGCGTCTTTTCACGGCTACCAACAGCGCCGTTCACGGCGCTGATGTCGCGCTCGAGAATCTTCTGATACCATTGCCGCTGCATGTCGCTCATAGGAACGTAGAGGTTCGTTTCGATCTTTGGCAGCAGCGAGTGCTCGACGTCAGCCTTGATGCGACGCAGAAGGAACGGCCGCAGCACGCGGTGCAGCTGCTGCACCACTGTGTCACGCTCCTGCTCACCCTCTCCCGTCGTGAACCACTCATCAAACACAGATGCATCGGAGAACACGTCCGGCAGCAGGAAGTTGAGTAGCGCCCACAGCTCGTGCAGGTTATTCTGCAGCGGCGTGCCGGTGATGAGCAGGCGGTTGCGGCTGCTGAGCACGCGGATGATCTGCGCCAGCTGGCTCTCCTCGTTCTTGATGCGATGGGCCTCGTCGATGACGATGTACTGCCAAGCAAACTTACGGAACTGGGCCTTTTCTCGCAGCACCATCTCGTACGAGGTGATGCAGACATCGAAGTCGCACTGCAGCAGCCGGTCTTCAATGAGAGAGCCGCGCGTTTCCTTATCGCCCTGGATAACAAGTGTGCTGACTTCAGGTGTCCACATCTGGAACTCGCGGCGCCAGTTGTCGAGCGTGGACTTCGGCACAAGCACGAGGTGCGGGCCCCTCACGCCCTGAACGAAGCGCAAGTATCCGAGAAACGAGATCGTTTGCAGTGTTTTGCCGAGACCCATCTCGTCGGCGAGAATGCCGCTGATGTTGTTCTCGTACAGCGAGACCATCCAGTTCAGGCCGGCAACCTGATAGTCGCGCAGCTTGCCGTGGATGAATGCGGGAGACTCGGTGAACACTGTCTGCTGCGGCCCGCCGACGCGCTCCTCATCGTTGAGCAGCTCCTGGTCTTCCTGCTTTTCTGTTTTGCGCGCGTTGCGGCGCGAGCCGCCCGCGCCGTTCTGCTTCGTCTGTGACTTCTTCGACGCGGGCAGCAGCGTGTCGACAAAGCGCTGGAACTCGGGGTCCTTCGCTGCACGCGCATCGATGAAGTGCCGGAACAAATCGGTGAGGCCGAGCAGGTACTTGAACCGCTTGGCGGAGTCCTCGCTGCTGCGCTTCTTCAGATCGTCGCTCTGCGCATCCACTAAATACTCCTTTTTGCGCGCAGCAATCTCGTCCGGAGTCATGGTCTGCCGCGCTCGCCGTCGAGAACTAAAAGATGGGCAGATGCGAACTGGTGATCGCAGTAGTCGCGTCTTTTCGGTCAGGTGAGTGTAGCGCGCCGGGAAACATTGGCCGGCTCGAGCGCGCGTTTTCGGGGGTGCAAAGAAAAGAAAACGACATTAGCGTGGATTCGGATTTAATTGTACTGCTGAGGATAAAATCGGCCGCGTCAACGTGCACAGGGTATTTGTATAAGGCGCCGAGGACGCGGTGCATCATAAAAGCAGCCAAAATCTAGCCTGGCATCAACTCGACTCAATGAAATGAGGTCGGGCAATACTTAGGACGCCATTTGCGCAATTGCATGTACTGCCCGCGCAGGAAACGTCGACTACCGGAGCGCCGAATCGGGCCTGCACAAATTCACATGTCACGTGCACAACGGCCCGTGCGGATTATAAACAGCCCAATTAATTTCGGCGAGAACCATCGATCCCAGACATAATACGCGTCATGTCAATGGAGACGCCACCGCACTGTCCGGGCACGGAGAGTGAGCAGGCCGGCAAGGAAGCTGCCTGCGAGGGGTGTCCGAACCAGGCGATCTGCTCGTCGAAGCCGAAGGGGCCTGATCCGGACATTCCGTTGATCACGGAAGCGATGCGCAACGTCGAGCACAAAATCCTTGTTCTCAGCGGCAAGGGCGGCGTGGGAAAGTCCACGTTCACGGCGCTGCTTGCATGGGGCCTGGCTGCCGACGAGGACACCGAATTGGGCATGCTGGACCTTGATTTCTGCGGGCCAAGTCTCGCGCGGATTGTCGGAGGCGAGGGCGAGCAGGTCCACGCCAGTGCCGCGGGATGGAGCCCTGTATACATAGACGACAACATGGGCATCATGAGTATTTCGTTTATGCTGCCTGCGACGGACGAGCCTGTGATCTGGCGCGGCGACAAGAAGAACGGCCTCATCAAGCAGTTCCTCCGCCAGGTCGACTGGGGCGACAACGGCCTCGACTACTTGCTTATCGACACACCGCCCGGCACGGGCGATGAGCACATCAGCCTGTCGCAATACCTGAAGCCGTCGGGCCTAGACGGCGCAGTTGTCGTAACGACGCCGCAGGAGGTTGCTTTGTTGGACGTGCGCAAGGAGATCGACTTCTGCAAGAAGGCCGGAATTCCGATTCTGGGACTCGTCGAGAACATGGCCGGCTTTGTGTGCCCGAGTTGCCAGGGCAAGTCGGACGTGTTCATTCCCACGACCGGCGGCGGGCGAGGGCTGGCCGAGGAGATGGGTATTCCTTTCCTTGGCAGTGTGCCGCTCGATCCGCGGATTGGTCGGTGCAGTGATAAGGGGCTCAATTTTGTGACGGAGTATCCGGACTCGCCGGCGACCGAGGCGGTGCGCAGCGTGCTGCGCAACGTGCAGGCGCAGATGCGGCCGTTGACGCCGCCAGGCAGGTACTAAAAGACCGTAACGACCTCGTAACGACTATTTATTGTATACTTATTGCATTTCCATTGCATTTTGTTTTATTACCATTCCATTTTATGCTAGCTATCAACGGTTCAACTCAGCTCGACTTGTCTGCTCAAGCGCTAACTATACATTACAATTCTGATGCTACGCCTTGCTCCAGTAGTGCCAGTTGAGCCGCTGCAGGCTCTCGAGGTCCGTGGCCGTGCTCTCGCTGAAGCCGACGCCCTGGCCGCCTAGCTTCGTCTCGAAAACCTTGAACTGCGGGCCCAGCTTCTCGCGGAACAGATCAATGCTCTCGTCGCTCTTCAAAGGGGACGCAATCGTGATCGCGCAGCCGCCGCCGCCCGCGCCGGTCAGCTTCGTGTTGCCGATGCCGAGCAAGCTGCCCGTCTCGCGGACCTTCTCGAGCGTGGGATGGCTCACGGACAGGGCCACGAGCAAGCCATGGTTCAGCTCGATGAGCTCGCTGATCCTGGCGACGAAGTCGTTCTGCGAGGCGCCGCTGCTCAGCAGCGCGTCGGCCTCGCGCACAATCTCGTCGACGGCGGCCATGATCGGCTGGAACACCAGCGGCCAGCGCTCCTTCGTGGTGTTCACGCGCGCGACGAGCTCCGCCGTCAGCCGCGGCACGCCCGTGTCGGTGAGAATGAGATGCAGCTCGGGGAAGCTGTCGTACGCCTTGATGAGCGGCGGACCCTGCGGCTGGCGCTGGAAGTGCACGGCGCCGCCGCGCGTCGCCACCACGTTGTCGATGCCCGAGGGCTTGCCGTGGATGCAGCACTCGCCAAGAAAGCTCCACTTCGTGACGAGGTCAAGCGCCGCCTCGCGCGGCGTCTCCGCGCCGAGGCGCCCGGCCAGGCGCAGCAGACCCGCGGCCAGGCATACCGACAGCGACGCCGAGCTGCCGAGCCCCGCGCCGAGCGGCAGCGCGCTCAGCACCGAGAAGCGGTACCCGCCGCGCACGTTCGGCAGTGCAATCGACATGTACAGGTACAGGAACGCGACGCAGGCCGCCTTGGCGAACATCTTGTCCTGGCTGACGACGGCGTCTGTGAGCTTCACGGCGAGCGCGTGCATCTCGAGGTCGAGCGCGTCGAGCACGTCGCCGGACGCCTGCGCCAGCGCCGCCTCGAACTCGGCGGCGTCCCACGCGACGCGCAGGCCCACGTCCGGGAAGTCGAGCTCGATGGCCGTGGCCGACGACGCAGGCCCCACAGACAGGTACGTGTGCAGCGCGACGCTGGCGGCGATGGCCGGCACGCCGTGCACGACGGCGTGCTCGCCAAAAAGAATGACCTTCCCTGGCGCGCAGACGCTGAAGGACATGATGTTTACCAGCTTTTCGCCAAACGCGGTTTGTCAAATAATGGGTTGGGGCGTCGCGGTGGGCGGGCCCACATCGGGCAGACCCACATCGGGCAGGAACAAACCGAGGACAGCTACAGAGTCCGGAGCGGGCCGGCGTGTAGAGAGTGTGTGAGCCTGTTAGAGCGAGATGCTGTTAGAGCGAGATGCTGCTAGTGTAGGCTGCGGCGGTTCTTGGCAGGGCTGGCAGCTGTGGGCAACGAATCGCTAGTACATGAGAGCAATTAAACCATTACATAGAGCCTGCTAAATTCCACATGGGAGCTTGTGCTGCGCTCGGGCCCACCCACACCGAGCTCGCTTTAGTCCCCGGGCGAGACTGCAGCGCCGGCCTGAGCCTCTCTTATCTTAGACAATATATCTCTCGAGGGTACGGGTTTGACTCAGAACTGAAGATCGTCCCTGTTCCCCGGTTGTTTGGCACTACATCGTCGAGAATGCGGCTTTCAGCGCGAATACGCCCGTGGAGGCGGCCGCACACGCTTCCAGACGATGACAATTCCTCGGCCATTGGGCTCGAGAAGACCCGGTCGTCGGATGACTCCGTGGCAAGGTCGGTACTGAAAACGAAGCAGACGGCCGAAGTCGTTGAGGTCGAGACGCCGGCTATGGAGGAGAACAGCGCCTATCCCGAGGTCCGCGCCGCCGTGCCCAACTTCGACCGGCCCGAGACGCCGCAGAACACTGTGCGCATGTGGATTCTTGGCCTCGGCCTGCTGACCACCGCCAGCATTCTAAATACGCTGTTCAACCTGCACAACCCGCCGTTCAGCGTGCCGCCCATCCTGCTCATGATGCTTGCATGGCCGCTGGGCCGCCTTTGGGACCGCATCGTCCCGAACTGGTGGGGCCTGAACCCGGGCCCGTTCAACCTCAAGGAGCACTCGCTCATCAGCGTCATGGTCGCCATCTCCTCGCAGACATACTCAACCGACATCAGCATCGTCATCTCGCAGTTCTACAAGATGGAGAAGCTCGGCCACAACATCTTCTTCTCGCTGCTCTTGTGCTGGAGCACGCAACTCATCGGCATGAGCATGGCCGGCCTGTTCCGCCGCGTACTAGTTTACCCACCGGCAATGATCTGGCCCAACAACCTCGTGACGGTGACGTTTCTAACTAATGTCCACGGGAAGTGGAATCACATCGCAAATGGCTGGCGCATCACGCGTCTCAACTTTTTCCTTATTGTTGTTGTGTGCTGCGCCGTGTGGAGCTTTGTGCCAGGACTGTTCGCCCAGTTTATGAGCACGTTCTCATTTGCCGCGTGGATCGTTCCGAATAACTACGTGGTGAATCAGCTGTTCGGCGCGTCCTCGGGCCTCGGCACCTTTCCCATTACGTTTGACTGGAACCTGCTCACGGGATGGATGGGCTCGCCGCTAATTCCGCCGACTCGCGTGTTTCTCAACGTGGCGGGATCCCTTATAGTGTTTGTGTGGATCCTCTGCACCGTCGTCCATTACTCTAATGTGTGGTTTGGCCATTTCCTGCCGTTCGCAGATACCCGCATGTATGACCGGTACGGAAAACCGTACCACTCCTCGAATGTGCTCAAGGGCTTCACGCTTAATGAGAAAATGTACCGCAATTATTCGCCGATCTACATGCCCACCACAACGGCGATCAGCTACGGTCTTTCCATGGCTGCCGGAACCGCTACGCTTATGCACACGTTTTTGTTTGACTCGAAGCGCATCATGAGGTACTTCCGTGCCTCTCCTGAGGACGTTCACATGCGGCTTATGCGTCGCTACCCAGAAGCTCCGATGTGGTGGTACGCGCTGGAGTTCCTCGTGTGCTTTGGCATGACGCTCGCCATTGTTAAGGGCTATCCCGTAGGGGTGCCCGTGTGGCTTATGGTTGTGGCGCTGCTCATGGCGTTCTTCTTCATACTGCCTGTCGCGTTCATTACGGCCGTAACAACAATGACCGTCGGCATCAACGTTGTAGCCGAGGTCATCTATGGATATGCGTCGCCGGGCAATCCACTCGGCATGATGCTCTTCAAGACATGGACGTACTACTCGTGCGTCGTGGCCATCACGTTTCTCGAAAGTATGAAGCTCGGGCACTATGTGAAGCTCGCGCCACGCCTCGTATTTTCCGTGCAGCTCGTTGGGCTCGTGTGGGGTGGCACGGTGCAGATTCTGATTCTGCAGTTTTTGAAGATGCAGGTGCCCGAGCTGTGCTCGCAGAACCAGCCGCGTGGCTATTCGTGTGCTGTCACGCACACTTTTTATTCGTCGTCACTGGTGTGGGGTGCCATTGGCAGCAAGCGTGTGTTCCAGCAGTACGGCGCCGTGTTGCACTTTATCTGGATCGGCGCGCTGCTGCCGCTGCTGGCGTGGCTGTGGCTCTCGAAGTTCCCGCGCTCGATCATCCGCGTCATCCACTGGCCTGTGTTTTTCGACAGTTTGGGCATGCTCCCTCCCGCCGTTCCCTACGCATTCAGCTGTTGGACGGTTGTCGGCATCATATTCGGCTACTGGATCCGCCGCTACTGGTATAGCTGGTGGGCCAAGTACAACTATACCCTGTCTGCCGGGCTCGATATGGGCTTGTCGGTTGCGCAACTAGTAATGTTCATCATTACGATGGCCTCGGGCTGGTCCGGGCCTAACTGGTGGGGCAACGTCGGGTACCAGAACAACATCGATGCGAAGCGGCTGCCGCTTCAGCAGCTGCAGCCCGGCCAAACATTCGGGCCGTCCAAGTGGACCTAGGCGCGTGTGTATTTATTTATTATTTATTTAATTTATTTTGCAGTTATTTATTATGCACCCGTAGATACTCAACTCCTTTGCTCAAGTTCCAATGCAGCAAGACAATCTTCCAGCTCGTTGTGCGGGGAGGCTCTCGGCCCAGGTGACTAAATCGACCCGATGCCTTTGGCCCCACACTGGCAGCGCCATTCCCACAATGGCTAGTTTGCCAAAGGCGCTGCGCACGCTGCAGAGCCTGCGGCTCAGCGATCCCCACAGTCTGTGGGAACAGGCGCACTTGTCGCGGCGAGCAGGTGTGTTGCTGCTTCTGTCGCCCTCACAGAATAACGCGCAGAGCCTTGAGGTCCTGCTCACCGTGCGATCCCAGCAGCTTTCATACGCTGGCGACGCTGCGCTTCCTGGAGGGAAAGCAGACAGCGTGGGCGAGAGTCCCTGGGAAGTTGCTGTGCGCGAGGCCGAGGAAGAGGTGGACGTGAGCGCATCCCAGTTCGAGTTTGTCAAAACGTTGCCCGCGTACGTGAGCTCGCGCATGCTTATGGTCGTGCCCTCGGTGGCATGGTCTTCCCGGCCGATCAGCTCGACCATTGCTAGTGTTGACGAGGTGGACAAAGTGTTCAGCGCACCGCTGCAGCGGTTTCTTCACAGCGACCGGGTCACTAGCGCTAGCATACCGTCAGGTACCGTCAAACTACACCACTTCGACCTTCCCGTTACGCACAAAACGCCAGATGGCCCAGAGTTTGACCGTGTGTGGGGTCTGACGGCGAACATTTTGATCGACTGCGCAAGGCTGTGCTTTGGCGAGGAGCCGAACTTCGACTTCTACCGCGGAGAGAAGAAGTTCGCGGGCCCCGATACATCTATTGGCAACATGGATATTCTCGAGACCATGCTCACAAGGGGAACGCTGCAGAAGGAGGTTCCGAAGCGGCGCCGTTCACATGCATAGATTCACAATAGCTAGAATCTGCCTGAGCGTGCTCATACGTTTTAGTAGTGGGCACGCTTATTATAGACAGGCCCAATGGTGCTGAATTCTGCATAAATTATCTCGCGGCGTGTCCTCAACTTCGCAGTGTGTCTCATGTGTCGCATCAAAGATGCGCGCTCAGTGTAATATATTCCGCGCCTCAGCTCAATGCAATATCTCCTGCATCTGGGGCTCGGCTGTGGTCGCTAAGCATAATGGACCGGGGAATTAGAGTCCCGCCGGCCCGTGCTGTATTCGTAATGTAAATCTGTGCCATGAAGCCGTTCTGTCGTAATCAGCTACATACACTGTTAATTGTCGGCCCCGTTCATGAATGCTGCACATCACATTACACACAGCGGCATAAATGCCGGGTGATAGCCAGCGGCCGAACGAACTGACAAGCACTGCGCCGCATGGTAAACACCGGGCCTCGCAATATGTGCGCCATGGACGCAGGGTCCTGCACCGGTCGCTTATATAACGCACGTTTGTTCGAGATGTCTCTAGATCCGTCGCGCTTGAAGTGGAACCTCGCATCACGTGGGGCCGCCCCCCACAGCGGACGTGCATATAAAGTCAGGGGCGGAGCGCAACTTGGCAAACCGCATCTTCCTTGCTCAAGTAACAGTTCTTATGTTGTTCTACCCGGATCAATTCTTCTACTCCAATGGCCCCAAGCGGGAGTCTAGGCACCATCACACACGGCACCGCGGTGGAGGCCGCCACGGCGGCCGCGAGTTTGCCGACGACGACGCAGTTCCGAACTGGTTCAGCCAGTACGGCGGGCCTGCACAGGCACCACGAGTGCCGCGCGAGATCCCTGAGGAATATATAGTCCTTGATGAGGATGAGCTCAATGCATTGCGCGCGTTCCGCGAGGCGAAGCGACGCACGTCGCAGCGCGAGCAGTACGAGCGCGCGCAGCTTGCGCGCCGGAAGGCCGAGGCCGAGCGGAAGGCACGCGAGGCTGCACGGCGTGAGGCCGAAGAGCGCATGCGTGCACAGGTCGAGGCGAACGCTCGTGCCGCTGCGCGCGAGTACCTACGTCGGCAGCAGGCACGCCAGCAGGCGATTCTTGAGGCCCAGCAGGCCGAGCGCCAGCGGCAGCAGCAGTTTGTCATGGAGCAATTGCGTCGTCAGTTCGGTCTATTCGCTGTACCGACGCCGGCGCCCTTCCAGGGTGGCGAGCAGGGCGACGAGCAGGGCGACGACGAAGTCCGCGCCGCACTTCAGCAGGCACAGCAGCAGGCGCAGGCGCAGCAGCAGGCCGAGGCCGCCGAACAGGCCGGCCAAAGTGCTGAGCAGGATGCAGCCGCTGTTGAGCAAAGCGAGCGCAGAGCCGGCTCTGAGCAGCCTGAACAGGCGTACGACCCGATCCGCAGCCTGATTGAGGCGTTAGCTCCATATCCGTTCATTATTGCGACGGAGTCCAGCGACGAGGAGGAGCCTCCGCGGGCCGGCGAGAATGACGAGTCTGGCGTGAGCGACGATTCTGTGAACTTAGAGGACCCGCGTTCGGTGGAGTTTGTGCTCGAGCCTGACACGGGCCTCGAGGGTCCGACATGTGAGACCGCGAGCGATGACTCTGAGCCGGTGTACGTTGAAGAGCCGGATTTCCGCATCTTCTCGGCAACACCACCCGTACCTGTCGACGACGACTCGGGTGAGGAGGTCCCGAGCCTGAAGGATCGTCGCAAGGAGCGGCAACCCAGCGCACCAGTTGATCAGCTGAAGAAGGCTAAGACAAAAGAATCGCGCAAGGAGTCCAAGCGGGACCGCAAGGAGCGTCGCCACAGTAAGGCCAGCGTTCAGGAACCACAGACATCCCAGCCGCAGCCGACAAGCGCTGAGATCAGTGGCCTGCTCACGGCGCTGGCTGATGAACTGAAGCGTCTCAAAGACGCGTATTCGCGGCTGTCGAGCGCCAAGCCGACAAACGATCTGCGGGAGGTTATCTCGCGGCTTGAGGCCGTCAAGATTGGTTACAGCCGCAGCGAGGAGATCTACAACAAGCTCGACGAGGTGCGTGCCGGCAAGGACGAGCGCAAGCTGAAGCACGAAATCACCACCGATTCTGTAGCGCTCGCTGAGAAGTACGAGGAGCTGCTTGGCCGGGTATATGCCGAGAAGAAGGACGTTTCTGCGCGGAACTCGCGCAGCGCCAGCCCTGCAAACAACGCTCCGGCCGAGAACTCATCTGCCGCCGCAGGCGCGAGCTCAGGTAGCCCGCCCAAGCACGAGGTCGTGCTTGAAGAGGTTCAGGATGAGTCGGATTAAGCTGATTCCGCTCGCTGCATACATTAATTATGAATAGCATGAACTCTGTTACGAAACTTACGTTCAATTACATACTTCTGTGCATCCTAACGTCCCCAATAGCGGCTCATAACATAGCTGCTGCAACAGCGTGTTGGTGTCTGTGCACTTATCCGCAAGTGTAATTATTCTATTATTCTTTGGAGAGAGAATCTAAGTAAAGCTATCGTCCAGAGATAGTCTCACCTTACGTATTTCGTATGTTTAGCGTTAGTGTAACTATCATGCATGAAAACGGCAGAGGCATTTGTTGCGTGCCGTGCCATGCAGTCGTGTGAATGCTACGCGCGCGTTTGCCACTTAGCCGCGGGAACGTGATCACCCGTAATCACCTCTTGTGCAGTGTGACTGCAGAAAACCGCGGTAACCTAACCTGAGCAATGCCGACGGAGTTCGCGGTCTACTGCAAACCAGCTATTGACGTGAGAAAGACATCTATCCAGTTCTTGGCACGCGCCCGAGTGGATGACATTTCAAATCTAATCTGCGAATGCCCGAATCTGTCTCTGCTGATTGTCCGATAGGCGCCGAGGTGGAGATCTGCGCGTACGCGCGTTTATCAAAAATGCAGTATAAGAAGAACGCTCCGCTCCCAGTGGGGCCCGCGGCAGCCGAGGGAGCCATGTTTCGCTTTTTACCCACTTAGCAGTGGCGGTAATTGGACACAGTCCCGCTTGCCGTCACTCTACATGTCAGCATGCAAGTGGATTACATCACGCACACGCACGTCAATCTGCACCTTAGTGATAGCGAGAACGGCGATAGTGGGCCGTACGCGCCCGAAACGCTTGGCTGTGGCGAGATCGTGTATATAGTTAAGTGCACCTGGGCAACCTGGCTGGGTATGCTCAACGGTTAAATCGATATGGATAGTGATGAGGTGATTCTACAAAAGCACAACTGGCTGTCGAGGCTCCTGTTCTCCGCTCCGGTGCGGCCCGTGCCGAGCGAGCGGCCCGCAAGCAAAATCGAGCGCGCGCCAATCTCGCGTGCTACATGGGCTTGGTTGGATCCTCTGCTTCGCACAGGCTTTGACCGCGTGCTCGTTCCCAACGACATTCCCCTCCTCGCGAAGCGCGATGCTTTGGCAAAGCGTTTCGGGCTGTACAAGAAATATGTGGACTCGCACGCATCCGGCAGATTTGTCGAGTTATGGGCAATCTTATATGCCATGCGATGGCAGCTTTTTATGGCGCTCGTCCTCAAATTCCTTAACGAGGGCGCAGGTATCGGCCAGAGCGTGCTATCGCGGAATCTCATTAACGAGGCCGAGCGGCTCAACGCTCTCCGCGGGCACGCCGACCATGGCCGCGCCATCGGACTTACCATTGGTAACACCATTCTGAACTCGCTCGTAGTGTTCACAAACTGCTATGCAATGTACTACAGCATGATGCTTGTTGAGAACGGTCGCACACTTACCATGGCAGTTGTTCACGACAAAATGCTGCGGCTGAGTCCACAACAGCGTCACGATTATTCGGCGGGCAAAATCACGTCCATCACGTCCAGCGACGCGCGGCGCGCCTCCATGGCGCTAGAGTTCCTGAATGTCCTCTTGACATTTCCCATCTTCCTTGGTGCTGTGCTAGGAGTCCTCATATATAATATCGGTGTGGCCGGTCTCGCCGGTGTTGCATTGCTTATTGGGGCTCTTTGTACCAATATCGGCACATCAGTTGTTGCCGCACGTCTGCGCAAGGCATCCATGCCGTACCAGGACAAGCGCGTCTCATTAACGCGGGAGACAATGAAAAGCATGTCTATTGTCAAATTCTACGGCTGGGAAAAGTCATTCTACAAGGCCATTGCGGCCATCCGGCTTACAGAAACAAGATACATCCGGCTCATCTGGCTGACCATGTCTGTTAGCAACGCCCTGGTCATGGGCTCGCCAACATACGCTGGTGCTCTATCGTTCGCTGTGAGAGTGGTTATGGGCCGCGGTTTGCAACCGTCGCGCGCTTTCCCGTCATTGACATTGTTTAGTATGTTCTTGCCGCTTTTTGCAGAAATGACAATGGCGCTAAACAGCTTCTCCGATGGCTGGGTGGCCGCTAATCGTCTTGACAAGTTTTTCAGGCTCTCCGAAACGCCGTCGTATGTCACGCCACTGGGCGAAGAAGATGCTGGAATCGTCTTCCGCGCATCTGATGCGTCTTTCGGCTACTACATGAACGCTGACGAGGCTAATGATAAGGACAAAGCAAAAAGCAAGTTTGAAGGGCTTTTGAACAGGCTCAAAATAACACCCAAGGAGAAGCAGACTGTAAATGAGCCTCGAGAGCTCAAGAAGCTGCTTTCTGGTGTGAACTTCGAGATCAAGCGGGGCTCATTGACCTTGGTCGTTGGTCCTGTCGGCAGTGGCAAGACCTCATTACTGAGCTCATTTGTGGAGACTATTCCTCTTGTCGAGGGATCCGTGCAGCGGGCAGCCGGGCTCACGACGGCCAGCGTCCTTTCCCAGTGGTCAAAGAATGAATCCATCCGTGCTAATATTTTGTTTGGACAAGAGTGGGATGCGCAAAAGTACGACGCTATTGTGCGGATGTGCGATCTTAGCTCTGATTTTCGTCAATTTCTACACTCAGACCTTACTGAGGTTGGTGAGAATGGAGTGACATTGAGCGGTGGTCAGCGCGCTCGTCTTGCGCTGGCCCGGTGCCTTTATGCAGACAGCGACATAATCATCCTTGACGACGTGCTCAGCGCAATGGATGCGCGCGTGGGCAACCTGATATTCCGCGAGCTTGTGCGCCTTATAAAAGAAGCTGGCAAAACCGTCGTTTTCTCCACGAATAACATGAAGCTGCTTTCTCAAGCTGACTCCATCATATCACTTGACGGCTCTGGCCATCTTGTTCAAGGAAACTTGGAGGCGGTTCGCCCACACATCATTAAGGCTGCCATGGCAGGCCACCGCTCTGCCGAGAACGAGAACGAAAAGGAAGCAACCGCTGGTATAGCAAAGACGGATTTCGAGCCCTTGTTTGGGACGGAAGGCTTTCAGGCAGAGCTGAGAGAGACAGGCATCGGCATTGGAGAGACTGAGCTGGCTATCGCAGTTGATCATGACAAGGCGCGCACGGAAACGACTACTGGCAAATCTGATAATGAAAAATCCAAGTCAGTCGTGACTACTGAAGTTTTCACTGATATTGAGGAGGAGAAGCGGGCAGTAGGCGGTATGAAGTTTGGCGTTGTCGTCCGCTATTTTGAAATGAATACACCTTTCGGAATACTGCGCGTACTTTGCCTTCTGCTACTTTCTATTTCTTACGGCACAAGCCAAAGCATGCTCAGTGTTGTACTAAATTGGTGGACGAGTGACAAGTACCACATGCCTGCTGGCTTCAACATTGGCATGTATTGTATGGTAGCTGTCGTAGGCACTATGTTCTACATTTTGTTTATGAATGGTGTGACATACTTGAACTCGGGCTCCTCCTCGCGTTTGCACAACAAGGCCTTGAGGGGCCTATACGCTGCGCCTATGGCGTTTTTTGAACGCAACCCTCTAGGTCGCATCATGATGCGTTTCACTGAAGACGTTGTCAATTTGGACACGCGACTCATGATCTTCGCACGTATCTTGTTTTCGCAGCTCTTCACTCTGCTTGGTTCGGCAGTTGTTGTGTTTGTATATGTTCCATGGTCGCTTGTGTGCCTTATTCCGATTCTGCTCGTGTCGTTCATTTTCTTGTCGTTTTATAGAACGGCGTCGCGTGAACTTAACCGAGTCAAGCAGCTCTTTGATAGTAAGGTGATGACTTGTCTCACTGAGAACATCGAAGGTCAAGAAGTGATCGTAGCTTTTGGCCAAACCAAAAAGAGCCAAGATGTGTTGAACGAACGAATCGACGATGTCATCGCAGCTACAATGTGTAATGAGGGGTCGCATTTCTGGATGGGTCTCCGTGACGGTCTGCTTTGTGAAATCCTTGGCCTTGTGACAATTTTTTTGGCCATATTCCAGGTTTTCCATCTTAACCCCTCTGATGTCGGTATGCTCTTGTCCATTTTGCCTAGTGTCACGGAAGGATTGTGCAATATTTTCCCAATATTCGCCATGTTCGAGAATCAGTTAAACTCGGTGGAACGCTTGGAAGAGTACGCGACGGATGTGGCACCCGAGGGCAACTCCAAAGAGAAGCCCGAGCTAGCTGAGTGGACCGCAACAACCGGCACCGTTGAGTTTGATAATGCGTGCCTGAGATATCGTCGGGATCTCCCGCTGGCAATGAACAATCTAAGTTTGACGGTGCGCGGGGGAACACGCCTCGGTATCTGCGGCAGGACAGGAGCTGGAAAGTCAACCATAATTTCGGCCCTTTTCAGGCTAGTGGAACTCAGTGGTGGAAGTATAAAAATCGACGGAACGGACATTTCCGAGGTTCCGCTGGAAACGTTGCGGCACGCTCTTGCGATTATTCCACAACAGCCAGTCCTATTTCAGGGAACCATCCGATTCAATCTGGACCCATTCGAGGAACGCACGGATCAAGAACTGTGGGAGGCGCTGAACCGAGCTGGAGGCCTTGCTGATCGCGAAGGTGAGAAGTTCCACCTTGACTCACCTGTTGATGCAGAGGGAAGCAACTTCAGCCTGGGCGAGCGCCAGATGCTGGCCTTGGCTCGCGCGCTTGTGCGCAATTCCAAGATTCTCGTGCTAGATGAGGCGACAGCGTCGGTTGACGAAACGACGGACGAGCGAATTCAGCAGACGATCAAGAAGGAATTTAACCAATGTTCGGTTCTCTGTATTGCACACCGGCTCGAGACCATTCTAGACTACGATAATATTCTTGTCATGGGTCCCGGTGGCCATGTCCTCGAGTTGGGACCGCCGCAAGAACTATTGGCGAAGGGCGGAGCTTTCACCACCATGGCCCAGGAGGCAGGAATTTTGAAAAACTCCGAGTAACTTAATGCCAAGCACGGCGTTCGATGTTCAACGCCAAACAAATGAGAGTAGTAGCTTTGCATCTTCACGACGTACTTAAAATAAATGCCAGTTCTAAGGATTTCTGTTATTAAATAATTAATGCGTGTATCAATTAGTGTAGGGGTTTTTGCGCAGCTGTCTGTATCAGAATGCGATAATGAAAATTTAGGGCTCAATGAATCGACGAACGTCGACTGCCCACGCGGGAAAGTGACTCGCGCAAGGAGCCCGGATCAGCCTGGTGCTCTATTGAGATATCTTCTCTGTCAATCTTGTCAGGGATTTCGTCATCCTCACCCTTGGCATAGTTACTCTTGCCACGGATCCACGGGCCGTAGATGAAGAACAGGAATGGGCAAGGTGCCAAAATTGCTGCCAAGCAGCCCAGCAAGGTTCCTGCCCATTGCGTGCCAAGATTGCGGAACATTTGGAGGGCGAAAAGTGGGAACGCACCTGCCATGGCCGAACGCACGAAAGTGTTTGCGGCGATAGCCGAGGCAGCGACGGGCAGGTATGTGTCGATGATGTAAACGAGAATGGCAAGGAAAATGCCAATGAGTCCGAAACCAACGAGCGCCGCGCCAACAGTCGGGGCCATCCAGTGTACGCGATAGGCGCCCGTCCAACACATCATGAAGATGCCGGCGGGGAACACAATGCCACAGAGCATCATGAGCGGCAGACGCGCCTCTGGGTAGAATCCGGTATTGCGCCTCTTCATGAGCGTTACTGTCAACGGCTCGAAGAAAATAACGTTAACCGCAATGACAATGGCGGCACCCGAGAACATACCTAGGTATGGCAGGTAGGCGATAGTAGGCTTGTAGCGGTAGTGGGTCTCGAAGATGTATGGCACGGCCTCCAAGCACAGATACAGAATGCCATAAACAAAGCCCTGGTAAACACTGAGTAACAACAAAACCGGCTCTACCGCCAGCATTCTAAACGGCTTGAGAACCGTGCGATGCAAGATCTCCCTTGTATCCAGCTCCATGCTTTCAATGGGAGCAGAAACCGCCCAGTTTCCAGTCTCCCTGCGGATCATCTGCGCGCGTTGACGTAGAACGATCTGCGGATAAGTCTCTTCGAAGCCAAAAACCATAATGACTATTCCAAGCGCACCCATAATGCCTGTGATATACTGGGTCCAGCGCCAGCCAAGGAATGAGTGAACAATGAAAGCACCGACGACCGGGGCTATCATGGGGCCAGCAACCAAACACAGAATAACCGCGGACACAGCCTTACCTCGCTGTGTGAGAGTGAAGCAATCGGCCGAGATGGCTGGACCAACAACCAGCGTTGTGCAACCAAAGCAGCCCATGAAAAATCGCGATATTACCAGCGTCTGGAAATCTTTTGCTGTGGCGGAAGCAAATGCGAACATTGTGAATCCGGCCATACCTATAACCAGGGGTAGTTTTCGCCCGTACAATTCTGAGCTAGGGCCCCAGATGACGGGGCCAGTGGCGAACCCGCAGACGTAGACAGTAACATTGAGAATAGCCACAGTTGGACCTACGTGAAACTTTTCTGTTAAGACCGGGACAGCTGGTCCGATAACAGAAGATCCCCAAGCAACGAACGTAATGCAAATGGACGCGATGCCCTTAGCAACGACACGGCGCCACATAGCCCAGTTGATTGGTCTCTGCGGATCATCTTCAGCGAAAGTGACGAGGTAGTCACTCTGGTCCCCCGGTGTGCGCGGGAAAGGCCTGCCAGGAACAACCTCGTATTTCGCAAGAGGCACGGCCTCGTCGTCGCGGCTACTGCCTCCGAAGTTTGATGACAGCTCAGCTGTCTTTGGAGGTGAGTTCATTCCAATCTTGGATGCTAACGGTTATTCCCGTGGCAACAAGGGCCTTTATATATATGGGCGATTCCGGGCTAGGCTGAAGAGCACGCATGAGCGAACCCTTGCGCATGTAATGCGGGCGCCTGTTTACACATGCAGCACAGCTTTCTAATGCAGAAATGAGATACAGTCAGGAAAGAGCAAGAAACGGCGCGAATTCGTCCAACAATGCTGCTCATGGGCTCTGCACATTCATCATAAAGTGGCGAGCCACTCCTTTGTAGTACTACTGATGAGGTTTATGTCGCTTTAATGTGAACACGAATTCAACAAACAACATTTCAGCAAATCGGTGGGCTAGGGCTGCGGCCTAGGGCGACAAAAAAAATGTTGCGACAGGACTCACCATGTGGGGATGCACGTCTTGATGACGCCCAACACGGATGAACGACAGTTGCGGGAAGAGTGAAGGCCTTGAACTGAGCTGCACGTGAGTATTGCGGCAGTTTGAAAGCGTCCTGTATGATGGCGTGCGTTGCCAGAGTACCATGGCCGTGGCGCTGCACGTCCGCGCAAAAGCACTAGGGTAAGTACGCAGATCAAAAAGCAATGAAACCCTTCCCGTAGATGCGAGCTAAGGTACAGGCCGCTGTGATTTCACGGCCTGCAAGGGATGCATAGGTAAGGGTGCGAACGCTAGCGGGACTTATCACCTCGAAATGGCCGTGATCCAGGGCCGGAAAAATAGTTACGCTAGTCTTACTATAACTTCATAGGTATTGGTTCAAGCTGGTCGCATGGCATCTTGTTAAGGAGACGAGAAAGTTGTTCAAGTTCTGTCCGCATCTACACACTGTAACTAGGCTGCTCAGAGCTTGCGCACCCCGAGGCATTTATTTATGGCGCTACTGCCAAAGAGTGCGACCGCCTCACTTGTCGCGTCCGGGTCCACGCATTGGCTGGGTCTGGGCGCGTCTCGGACGACACCGGGCCACGCCAAGATGCAAAACAACACCAAGAACATGCATGTTGCGATGATCGGACGTTAGCATGCAGGTCCCACGCCGGCTTCCTCCTAGGATTTCATTGTTTTTTACGCTGCGTAGTCAGCAGCTCTGCATGTGGCGCGACAACGCGTGCGAATTAAGTCGTGTGTCGCGCTTCGCTACTTGAATATGCTGCCGCCCGATAAACGAGAATCTACTATCTAGGGCGGTAGCTCGTGGTTCTCGAGCCCAATCTTTAGGGTCGGTCCTTTCGGGATTTGGTCGTTGCGAGCAGGCGGTTTACACGCCACGGCCTCATCTGACTATTTTCGAGCAATTAAGAATTAGGCGAATTATCTTTCCAGTTGTGCGTTAAGGTGGCTATGCTAGTCCCGCTGGATCCCCGGTCTTTGCCAGGTTGGCTGCTCGCCGGCCCGGGCACCAGAGGCTGAAGCGCTGCGATGGTCGGAGCAGTTGCTGGAGGGGATGATCAACGGTTTCTGTCAGATGACCGATCTCCCCACGGTCCGGGACCCTAGACCTCCGAACCGATAGCAGCGTTCGGATAAACGAGCGCCAAATTGCGCGCAGGTAAGGTCGCGTTCCAGGTAAGGCATATGGCGAGACATGTATTGTAATCAGCGCGCAGGCAGTGGGCGGCGGCGGGCGCGCCACGCGCTCCTGGTTCAGAAAATAGTGAATCGGTGTGTCGAGCGCGGGGTCTCCGCATCTGCGCTTGCTTGGCGACCTGATATGACAGAGATCAGGTTGCTTGTTCAGCAAGCAGTCGCGCGAAGCAACTCTGCGCGCGCGGCTCGCTTCAGCACGCTGGTTGGGCCTGGGGAACCGGCGCGGGCAACAGACATTGGGGCTGGCGGCGCAACTGAGTTTGCAACGACGGCAGCCGGGAGAGGGCAGGGCACCGGGGGCGGCGGCTGTGGCGCGTTGACAGCCGTGCGCTGGCGTGCCTGCGAATAATTTGCGGTGTTCAATTGCGCGCCCGCGGTGGCGCGCCTTTTTCACTGCGCGACGTATGCGCACGCCAGCGTTAAATAGGCGGCGACACACCAATGGCGTTCGGACGACCTCGTGACGTCATCCCTGGGCCCTTGCCGCGGAAGGCAACTTGGCCGCGTGGACTAGGCTGTGCTTGAGGATGATGTGCTAAGCTAAGCAAGCGGGCAAAAGCGGAGCAGCACAACAACCCCGGGGTTTCATCCACCACACTTCACGGCTGCATAATTGACGACGGGCATGGTGCTTGAAACTGGATACACACTCGGGTTCATTGGGTGCGGCAACATGGGCACGGCCGTGCTGTCTGCGGCGATTCGCGGCGCCGAGGCGGCCGAGTTCCAGGGCGTGCCGAAGCGGTACATTGTGAGCGTGAAGAGCGAGAAGAGCCGCGAGCGGCTGCGTGCGCAGTTCGGCGGTGAGAACTCGAAGGTGCTCATTGTGGACGACAACCAGACCGTCATTGACGAGTCGCACGTCGTCGTGCTCGCCATCAAGCCCACCATGGTCAAGGAGGTGCTTGGCCGCTTGCATTACCCGCATTTCACGGTGCTGGTCAGCCTGCTGGCCGGCACCACGATCGACACCATCCGCCAGTACACCAGCGTGAACGCGTTCATCGTGCGCGCGACCACGAACACGGCGGCGCGCATCGGCCAGGGCATGACGGCGCTGAGCTTCCAGGGCGAGTACAACCCGGACTCGCCGATCACGCTCGCCGTCGAGTGGCTCTTCACCCAGACGGGCCGCTACATCATTGTCGAGGAGAACAAGCAGGACGTGTGCGTGGCGCTTTGCGGCTCGGGCCCGGCGTTCTCGTACCTGTTCACGGAGGCGCTCATCGACGGCGCGATCAAAATGGGCCTGCCCTACGACACGGCCCGCCAGTGCGCCGCGCAGGTTCTGTTGGGCAGTGCGCAGATGGTGCTTGACGGTGGCCACCCCGCGGCGCTGCGCAACGCTGTGAGCACGCCGGCCGGCACGACGATCAACGGCCTGGCCGTGCTCGAGGACGCCGCCGTGCGCGGCGCCGTCGGCCGCGCGCTCGAGCGCAGCACGGAGGTCGCGCGCGGCATCTCTGAAAGCGGCCCCGCGCCGAGCCGCAGTGTCGAGGGCAGCCGCCACGCGTCGGCGGTGAACCTGGC
Organism: Entelexis sp. DX6506; assembly: GCA_037041025.1. NCBI lineage: Eukaryota > Fungi > Ascomycota > Dipodascomycetes > Dipodascales > Trichomonascaceae > Entelexis > Entelexis sp. DX6506. Next base: position 283,915 of record JAXQHU010000032.1, read on the forward strand.
CGAGATGGCGCAGCAGATCTCGCTGAGCCGGCGCAACACGCTGAACATGTCGCGGCAGCCGAGCCAGCAGCTATGAGGGGCTCGGGGCTGAACGCCGGTGGTAGACGAGGCTCCTTATCGTAGAATAAAAAAAGTAAACTAAAAGTATTCCGTTTTTGACCTTGAGATCCAGTTCTAGGCTTCTGTGAGTTTCGGTGCGCCCCAAGCTCAGCCTTCAGTGCGGCCTCCGAAGCAAAACAGCTAGCTCCGAGACAACTCCGAAACAACTACCTCTGAAACAGGCTCTGAACGAGCCTGGTGAATCGGTTAGTTATGTTGGCTTGTTGTTGTTGCGTAGTCGCGCTCATTGCTGCCCCTGGTTGTCAGTGTAGTGGCGGCGCTCGAATAACTTTATATTTACTAGTCGTGTTATAGAATTCAGGGGCAATAGAAGCGCCGCCTTTCGGCGCACCACTAACGGCCGTTAGAGCCCCTGCTTCTCGAGCCGCCAAATGCGCTGCTCAAGCGACAGCTCAGAGCCGCGGCTCAGCACGGACACGTCACGCGCATTCGCGACAAGTACGTCGCGGTGCACCTCGCAGCCCTGCTTGACAACGAGCCGCGCGCCGAGGCGCAGTGCGGGCTCGCCGTCGTGGAAAATGAGGTACCGCATCGTGCCGTGCGTGTCGCGCACCGTAAACCGCATCGGGCCTGCCGACGCCGAGACCGGCCCGTCCTCCTCGCGCTCCTCGAGCTGCGTGATGGGCTGCGCGCGCTTCTGCTCCGCAAGCTGCCGCCGCGCTGCGTCGAGCTGCGACTGCCGCGACGCGCCCACTGGCAGAATGTCCACGATCTGGACGGCGACGTCAGCAGGCACGGCGGTGCGCCCGCGCTCGGGCAGGCGCGCGCGGTCCGGTGCACTGGTGCTGGTCATTTGCGCGCCCCGGCCACGTCGCGCACGCTCTTTGGCCACGCCACGCCAACAACCTGCGTTAAGCAGCGGTGCTGCTAGCGGCCGCGGGCCTAACCCTACGGGCCCGTTTGGAAACCGCCTCACTAGCGCAAACCGGCCATGCAGGACCCGAACGAGGACACGGAGTGGAACGACGTTCTGCGCCAGCAGGGCGTGCTGCCGCCGCGCGCGCCGTCGCCGACGGCGGAGATCGAGCAGGCGATGGAGGAGGCGGTCGAGCACGCGCACGCAAACCGTCTCGAGGGCCGCTCGCTGGAGGAGCTCGACGAGCTCGACGAGGACGGGCTCGAGGACGAGGACTTTCTGCAGTTCTACCGCGAGAAGCGCATGGCCGAGATCCGCGAGCAGGCGTCGCGCGAGCGCTTCGGCGACGTCGTCCACGTCAACAAGGCCGAGTACACGGCCGAGATCACCGACGCAAGCACATCCAGCTTTGTTGTCGTGCACATTGCGTCGTCCCAGTCCACGCAGAGCCGTTTGCTGCATGCGCTGCTACTGCGCGTCGCGCCGCGCTTCCGCGACGTCAAGTTTGTCGAGATCCAGAGCAACCAGATCAGCGAGAAGTTCCCGGACAGCCAGTGCCCGACCGTGCTTGTGTATCACAACAAGGAGGTCGTGCAACAGCTCGTGACCCTGGCGCTCATTGGCGGCAACTCGACGAACCTGCACGACATCGATAACTTCTTGGTTAAGGCGAAGGTTGTGCCGCGCACCGACGCGCGCCTGCTCGAGAACCAGGACGAGGACGGCGATGAGAGCGACTGAGTGCGGGCCCAACTACGTCCCGTTTCGAACGCCATGTCTATACCGTGTCGCTGCGGCGCGGTGCCGCCCATTGTGGTCCTCCGGCACATGTGGTCCCAGGGTCAGGGCCGGCCGCGCCCTGACCCGCGGGCCCGTGGAAAAAAATTAGGTAAACGGCGGCCCGCAGGTCTTTCTGTATACACGCACCGCACTCCGCACTGCAATGGGTCGGCAGCAGGCCAGCAAGCGCTACAAGACGAAGCGCTACTCGCGCGACACGGACCAGATCCTCCAGGACGATCTTGCGTCGAAGGCCAGCATCCAATCCCTAAAGCATCAGAAGTTCGACGAGTACCTGCCCGGGCTGGGCCAGCACTACTGCGTGCCCTGCGCAAAGTACTTCGAGTCCGATCCTGCGCTCAAGACGCACACGAAGTCGAAGCCCCACCGAAAACAGCTGCGCGCAATCCGGTTCGGGCCCTACACACACGAGGAGGCTGCCGCCGGTGCGGGCCGCGACGTCGCAAAGTTTCTTGCCGCGCAGCAGAACCAGAGCAGCCTGCAAGCACAAGAAGGAACACGCGAAGAGCTTGAGGCCGTGAAGGGCTCCGCACACAGAAAGCGCCGCACGGCCAGCGCGGCAATGGACGCGGAGATGCACACCGAGGGCGCGCTGCCAGCCGAGCAGGCACCGCCGCCGGCGGGGCCCGCGCCCGAGGAAGAGATCTCTATTTAAGTATTTATTTGTTTGAAAGTTATGGACGGTCGAAATTATTAGTTCTACAAGTGTTTTTAGCCTCACAGCCCGAACGGATTGCTCGCCGTCGCCATGGCGAAGTTCGCATGGCTCTGTGGCTGCTGCTGCTGCTGCTGCTGCTGTGGCTGGTTGCCGAAGCCGAACCCGGTCGCCTGGTTCTGCAGCGGCTGCGCGGCAAACGACTGCTGCGGCGGCTGCTGCTGGGCGCCAAACATGGACTGCGCGCCGAAGTTTGTTGGTGGCGGCTGCGAGCCGAATGTGCTCTGTGGCTGCTGGAACGGACCCGTGGGCTGCCCACCGAACGGCTGCTGCCCAAACGACTGCTGTCCGAATGGCTGCTGCCCAAATGGCTGCTGCTGCTGCTGCTGCCCAAACGGCTGCTGTCCAAACGGCTGCGGCTGCTGTCCAAACGTCGCCTGCGGCTGCTGCGGCTGCTGGAATGGTCCCGTCGGCTGCCCTGTCTGGAACGTCGGCTGCGCCGACTGGAACGGGCCTGTGCGCTGCGCCGTCTGCTGCCCGGCGCCTTGGAAAATGCCGCTCGGCTGCGACTGGAACGGGCTGGGCTGGCTCGCGTTGCCTAGCAGGTTGCCCGATAGCCCCGCGTTCTGGAAGCTACCCGCGCCGAACGGCGCTTGAGCCGTAGACTGCCCGCCTGCAAACGGGCCCGTCGGCTGCGACCCAAACGGCCCCGTGCGCTGCTGCGGGAAGCCATTGGTTAGGCTGTTGTTGGCAAACGGCCCCGTGGGTTGCGACTGCTGCGGCTGGCCGAACAAGCCGCTAGGCTGCGACTGCTGCGGCGGCTGCGAGAATGGCCCCGTGGCCTGTGTCTGCTGAGCAAATGGGCCTGTGGGTTGCGACTGCTGGAGGGGCTGCGCGAACGGCCCAGAAGGCTGTGTTTGCTGCAGCTGTGCGAACGGCCCGGTTGGCTGCGACGGCTGAAGGGGCTGTGCAAACGGCCCTGTTCGTTGCTGCTGCTGCTGCGCAAGTCCCTGACCAAACGGGCCCGTGGGCTGCTGTGACTGCTGAAGTGGTTGTGCAAACGGGCCCGTCGGTTGTGACTGTTGCTGCGGCTGCGCAAACGGACCCGTGGGTTGCGACTGCTGCAGCCCTCCCGTAGGCTGAGCACCAAACGGACCTGTAGCTTGTTGCTGGAAGCCGCCAGTGGGCTGACTGCCGAAGGGGCCCGTAGCTTGTTGCTGGAAGCCGCCAGTGGGCTGGCTGCCAAACGGCCCCGTAGCTTGTTGCGGGAATCCACCAGTGGGCTGGCTGCCGAAGGGGCCCGTGGCCTGCTGCGGGAAGCCCGTGGGCTGGAATGTTGGCTGCGGCTGCTGGAAGCCACGCGGCTGCGGCGGTGGTGGCGCGGCGCCAAGGACTGACGCAGCGCTTGGCGCGAACGCGGACGGCTGAGCCACACCCGTAGCGAACGGGCCGAGGGCCTGCAGCTGCGAGCCGGTCTTCTGGATCGTGACAAGCTCCTCCTGCTGCTTGCGAAGCTGCTCCTGCTGCTGCTTGAGCAAACGAATCTGCTCCTGCTGGAGCTCGGCCTGCTGGCGCAGAATGTGCTGCTGCGTGGCGCGCTGCTGCGCCGACAGCTTGTCCTCCGCCGTCTTCTGCGCTTGCAGCGCCGCCGTCTTCTGTGCCTGCAGCGCCTGCAGCTGCGCGTTCTGCTGCGCCGTCTGCTGTGCCTGCAGAGCCGCCGTTTGCTGCGCTTGGAGCACCTGCGGTGACGGCTGCGTGGGCTGCGGAGACACGCCGAGCAGGTCGGCCAGTGCTCCAGTGGGCTGCGGCTGCTGAGTCGGCTGCGGCTGTTGCGGCGCCGGCTGCGGCACCGTCTGCGTGGTTGGCTGCTGCGTCAACTGCGGCTGCTGCTGCGGCGCCGGCGAAGTCGTATCTGGCGCCGCCGCGGCAGGCTGCTCATTCCAAGCCTGCTCCTCGACACCGGCCGGCGTTTTGCTCGTGTTGTTGCGCAGCACACCGCCGTCTGAATAGAGACCGCCCTCGGGCGCCTGCTGGTTACGGCCGAACTTCTCGTTGAGCTTGCGCGTGACGCGCAGAATGTCGCCCTCACGCAGGCCCAGCGTGCGCAGGTTCGACGCCGTGATCTCAGCTAGCACCGTGTCGTCCATGTTGTCGCGCGTGAAGTTGCGCGCGTAGCGGTTCGCGTTGTGGGGCTCGACGCCGCACTCAAGGAAGAAGCTGAGCCACTTGTCGTCGCGGGCGATGAGCTCGTCCTGGGCCTCGCGGTTGCTGCTGGTGCTGGCCTTCGGCGAGTGCTTTGACTTGCGCTTGTCCGACAGCGGCTTGTCGTCGCTGAGGTTCACGCCCGTCACGCTCTCGACGTACTCGATGTCCTCGATGCTGAGCTTCGACACGGGCACGGCAATCTTCACGCCGTTGGCCTTGTGCATGTGTACCTTGCCGTCGGAGCAGCCGAGCAGCGCGGCGTCGACGCGGAACGAGCCGCTGCGGTCGACCCACGTGCGCAGCTTGCGCTGGTCCGGCGGGTTACGCGGGGGGTCGCTGCGGCGCGAGCGCTCGCGGCGCAGCTCGGCCTTCTCACGGCGGTCGGCCTCGAGCCGGCGGCTCTCCGAGCGGTCGAGGCTGCGGCCCTTCTCGCGCGCAGCCTCCTTGGCCTTGCCGCGGTTCGGGCGGCCCTTGAACAGCGCGGCAAACTTGCGCGAATCGTCCTCGACCTGTACGAACTTGCGCGGCACAAGGCCCTCTTTGCCGGACACAGAGCGCACGACCCACCAGTCCTTGTCGGTGTCGTTCACAATAAATACGGCGTCGTCCTCGTTCACCGAGAGCTCCTTGCTGTTTGCCGCCTTGAAGTCGAGCAGGATCGTGCCGCTCTTGTGTCCGGCGCTCTGTGCCGCGGCCAGCACCTCCTGCAGGCCGCCGCCGCGGCCGGCGCCGACGATCTGGCCCAGTGCGGCGACAATTTCGTCGGCCTGCTGCTGCGACGCAACCTTGAGGTCGAGGCTCGCGCGCGGGTGGTGGAACTCGAGAAACACATGCTTCTTCTCGCTGCTGTAGCTGAGGATGTTGTGCACGTCCCACTTCTGCGTGTGGCCGCCGCCGTCGTCGGTGATGAGCGTGACGTGCTGCGGCGCCGCCACGAGGGTCTTCGGCGTCTTGCGGCGGCCATTGATGTCGACGACGGGCCACTTCGCGTCCTGCGTCGCGGCCGCCTTCGGCTCCTCGGGCAGGTCGCGGTTCTGCTGCTCGCGCGTTGTGCGGCGCGTCGGCCGCGACGGCTTCGGCGGCGCGTCCTCGCCGTCGCTCAGCGGCTCGCCCGTGCGCTGCGGGCGCTGCGGCTTCGGCGGCGGCGCGTCCTCGTCGGCCGCCGGCGCGGCGTAGGCAGTGGCTGGCTGAGCCGCGACGGCCGGCGCGGCCGGCGCGGCAGCAGCCGGTGCAGGCGCTGCCGCGGACCGCGCCTCGACGTAGTTCGCCGGCACGAACCCGAACTCGGGCGCGCTCTTCGAGCCAACGAGAATCCAGTCGCCGTCGGTCGCATACACGTCAAACGCCGTGCCCTCGGCAAAGCTGATCTCCTCGTCCGTCTGGCGGTCGTACGAGTAGAGCGCGGCGACCTGGCCCGTGGCCGGCGCCGGCTCGACGTAGTTGTGCGGCACAATCCCCTGCGGCTCCTCGCTAGCAGCGCCGGGCACGCGCTTCTTCACGGTCCACCAGCCGTCGTCGGCCTTCTCCAGCAGATACAGCAGGTCGCCCTCGGCCAGCGTCAGCTCGCCTTCGCTTGCCGCGCTGTAGGCGTACACGGCCCGGTATACGCCGACAAAGCCCATGGCAGCGCTAGTCTCGTGGTGTTTGAACGAGGCCAGCCGCAGGGCTGGGGCTGTACGTCTGCGGATCTGGCTGGGCTGGCTCGGCCTGGGCAGGGAGCGGGGCCAGGGGTGACGCAGGCAAGCAAGTCGCCCAACGGTGGATTTCGCCCGGTTTTGGCGCGCGCGAGCCGCCACGGCCGCACGCTTCGTTCGTGGCAGCGGTGCCGCAATGCGCGCGAATTGTGTGCCGGCGTGCGGTTCCTCGCACTGCCGCTTGGCTCCGGGGCCTGCGTTATTGGCGCTGCATCAGCCGGCGCCGAGGTGCCGCCGTTATTTACAACGATCTCCGGGGTTGGTCAGACTCCGGGTTTCGTGTCTCCGGTGCTACCCGTTTGTTTATATAGTTAGTGGTTACACCTCAGACCTCTGCACAGTCCTATCAGGCTGCTTAGCCCATGGCGGCAGACGACCCAGCCCAGCCCAGCCCTCGCCGCCGGCGCTGCGCGTATATGGGGAACCAAGAGTCACAGCCGCACAGGCTATTTACGCAGCCCTCGAAGTCCTGTTTACCAGCATGGCCGAGCTGTACCGCCGCAGCTCGCAGTACCGGCAGTGGTCGTTCACGCACGAGCAGCTGCTGGCCACGGCGGCCCGGCCGAACCGGCAGGTCCCGCCGGACGACCTGAAGCTCAGCGAGCACGAGGAGCAGCAGCTCGTGTTCTACTTTGCCGCCGAGCTCATCAAGAGCTTCTGCGACACGTTCCGCCTCAGCTCGCAGGTCCGCGCCACGAGCATCATGTACTTTAGGCGGTTCTACCTCGTGCACTCCGTCATGGAGTACGACCCGCGGCTCGTGCTGCCGACGTGCGTGTTTCTCGCCGCGAAGTCCGAGAACTTTTTCATTCGCATCACGGACTTTGTCGAGGTCCTGAGCCGCGTCGAGCCGCAGCAGATCCTTGACCTCGAGTTCGTGCTGTTCAGGAGCCTCGGCTTCACCCTCACCGTGCACAACGCCCTGCACCCGCTGCACGGCTTCTTTCTCGACATGCAGTCGTCCGGCGACTTCGACGTCGGCCAGCTCGGGCAGATGCACGACACGGCCAAGGCGCTCATCGTCGACGCGTTCGGCAACGACATCGTCTTTCTGTACACGCCCTCGCACATCGCGCTGGCCGCGCTCATGGAGGCCAACGAGTTTGTTGTGACGCAGTACATGGCGCAGACGATGGACGGACCCAACACGTCGCTGGACCGTCTGCTTGCGATTGTCGAGCAGTGCCGCGCGCAGCTGCGCCTCGGCTCGCAGCTCACGGCGTCGCGCGATGAGATCAAGGCGATCCAGAAACGCCTGAAGCAGTACTACGCGCAGAAGAACGACGAGGGGCCCGACCGCAAGCGCGTGAAGCGGTAGTGTAGCGCGCAACCAGCGTGGCAGGAGAGCACTGTACATACTTGCATCCATTGCGCTACCATGCTGCGCCATAGCATCGAGCCCCAAGACTTCTCATCGGGGCGACGCAAAATGGGCCCGTCCTTGCGGAGCCCGCCCGACCCAAAAGTGCCACAATTTCCTCTACACTGCAGCACGGCGATTCTGCTGCGCACTGGCATGTCCAGAACTGGCATCTTCAGAGCTGGCATAACTCCAGAGCTGGCATAACTCCAGAGCTGGCATACCTGGCATAGCTCCAGGGGGCTGTTTACATTAATTGGCCATCAGGCCCTGTATCATACTCTAACTGTACATCCCCGCAGTCCTCCCGTATATATTGTCTGCAATATTAAAACCGCGCACGAGTTTAGCAGTGTGCTGGGTCCGTAGATTACGCACCTTATCGCACCGCGCGCTGTGACAAACGCGCCCCTGCCCTGCCGTATGCAGCGGCACTAAAGCCTCGCCGAAGCAGATCCGTCGCCACCCTGCCAAAAGCAGCGCTACGCACCCCGACGCTGCGCAGATGCACCTCTGGTTTCTCGTGCACGGCCTCTACGGCGATGTCGGGAACCTGCAGACCATGCAGGAGGTCCTTGTCGACGCCATTCCCGAGTCCGACCACGTCCACATCGCCGGCTCGAACCAGAAGCTGCGCACGTTCGACGGCATCGAGGTCGGCGCGCTGCGGCTCTACGACGAGCTCATGCACATCATCGACAAGTGCGAGGCCGCGGTCACGCACATCTCCATTGTCGGCTACTCGCTGGGCGGCCTCTACACGCGCTATCTCATTGGCCTGCTCGAGGAGAGCCGGTTCTTCGAGAGCGTGCAGCCCGTTGTGTACGCCACGTTTGCGTCGCCGCATTTGGGGTCGACGCAGTGGAGGCCCAAGTACGGCAGCTGGCTGCTGAACGGGATCGGCAACGTGTTTCTTGGTGTTTCCGGCGCGCAGCTGCTGTGCCGCTGGAACTGGGCACTGCTGCAGAAGCTGAGCGAGCCCGAGTCGAAGTACTACGCTGGGCTGAAGCGGTTTAAGCGGCGTTTCCTGTTCGCGAACGCCGTGAACGACCGCAGCGTCCACTTCTGGACCGCGTTCATCACGAACAAGGTGCCATTTGCGAAGGACCGCGCGCACAAGGTGAAGCTCGCGTACTTCAGCTACGACGGTGATCCGCACGGCCGCTTCATAGTCGACCTGCAACGCTCGCGGCACACCGACGCGCCGCCCCCGCCGAAGCCGGAGACCGTGGTGACCCTTAACTTCGCGTACCCAATCATAGTTGTGGTGCTTTTCGTGCTGTTCTTCGTGTCCATGAGCTCGTTCATCAGCCACCCGTTTCTGCTCCTCAAGTGGCGGTACAAGTACCGCCGGCTGCGGGAGCGAGTATCCATGGCGAAGCTGGCCAGCCACGCGCAGCACGCGTTCTCCTCAGACCCGTCGTCTGTAGACGAGAAGGTCGAGTTCCACGATTCAGAGTCGCGCGCCCAGATGGCCCTCGACACGCTGCCGCCCGAGGATAACGAGAGCGACGACGAGGGCTCCGTGGCCAGCGACGGGCCGACCACGACGTATCCGCAGCCTGTGCGGGACAACCAGGCGGCGTTCGTGGACTCGGCGCCCGAGGAGCTTCCGTTCAGCAAGACAATGACGCGGCGCATGAACAACGTGAACTCGCTGGGCTGGGAGAAGTACGTCGTGTACCTCAACGAGCACTGGTCGCATGCACATATTATCAACCGGCGGCACCACAAGAAGAGCCAGGGTACTGAGCTGATCAAACTGTTTGTTGAGGAGGCGCTCAAAACGAAGGTATGACGCACCTGGAGCAGCAAAAACTAGCATATCAAGACGGCCCGGTGCATGCGTCTGTACCGCTACGGGCACATTAACTAAACTAAATTGTTGATAGCCGACCTGAACTGTACAGTGCCACTTCTCAATGGCGATGAGGACTTAGTAGGCCTGTTTTCACACAGCCTGCGTATCTGAGGGAATTGGTCATGGTTCACATGTGCATGCCATTTAGGAAACGCATGGTAAGTCGTATGATAACTTGCATGTTCAACACAGCCTAACAACATGAACGCCGACATACAACTTAATAGTCATTGTATTTAATTGCGGTTGAATTAAATTATTACACTGCGATTATTACACTGCGAAAATGGTTGGCGTTGATCGCGATGCTTCACGCCAAGACAGCAGCAGGGGGCTGCCCGAGCCCTTGCGGCACTCCATAAACCGAACCGGAGAACACAATTGAACTGTTTTCTGCGAATTTTTCACTCGCGCTCTGGCTTCGAAAGCGCGCGGCGCCGGGTTGGCCCGCGCCGCCAGCTCGACCACCGCGCATCACGTGCGTGACAAATGGCTGACCGCATCGGCTCACGAGCGCGATGCGCGGCCAATTTGGCTTCGATCCACGCCATGAACGATCCCCAGTTCGACCAGCTCGGCGGGCTTGGCGGGCTCGGAAATATGGGCCAAATCGACGACATGGGCCAGCTCGACGGCACGCCGATGAACGACTTCGGCCAGTTCCCTCTGGGCCAGCCGAACTTCGACGAGCCGCAGCCGCAGCCACAGATGCCGCCGCCGCCGGTCTACAACATGCAGCCGCCAATGGGCATGTCGGTGACGACGCCGGCGACGGTCCCGCAGGCGTACGCGCCGCAGCAGCTGCCGCCGCGGCAGCCGAACTCGATGCTCGGCTCGGGCGCGAAGGGGCCGTACCTGCTGCAGCGCGTCGAGATGGCGCTGCGCAGCGGCGTGCCCGAGGAGGTCGACTGGAGCATTGCCACAATGCTCAACTTCACCACGGGGCCGTCGCTCGACATGTTCCGCGACAGCAGCGCCGTCGTGCTGCTCATCGCCTTCGTCCAGGCGAAGTGGCCGCAGGTTACGCGCGCGCGCAGCGAGGACGACGACTCGTACGACGTGCTGCGGCTCCGCCAGAAGGTGCTTGAGGCCGTGCTCATAGTGCGCAACCTGTGCGTGGACGCTAGCATCGCCAAGTCCCTGGCTCCCCACACGGTCCAGTTTGTCGAGGCCGGCATCTCCCTGCCGCAGGCTAGCATATACACGGAGCTGCGGCTGCTGTGTCTCGAGATTTGCGAGCACGTGTGCTTCCACTACCCGAACGCGTCAACGGACTCGACGCTGTCGCGCGCGCTCGTGGCGCAGCTGGACAGCCCGGACAAGTCCGTGATTGTGTGCGCGAGCCGCAGCCTGACGCGGCTCAGCGTGTTCGACTCGAAGGACGCCGGCGGCCTGCCGATCCCAGCGCCAACCATGCACAAGCTTGTGCGGTACCTGCTGATCGACGACACGGAGCTCATCTCCGCCATTCTCGACCTGCTTTGCCAGTACATAGCGCGGCTGCAGCGCGTGGACCAGGTCGCCGCCGTGTCGAACCCGATCTGGCTCTGCGAACACCTGGTGCGGCTCCTCAGCTTCCGCATGGACCACGAGCCGACGGACTACCTGCGGCTGCCGCGCCGCACGCGCCGACCAGCGCCGGTCGTGCCGCCAGAAATCCCGCCGTACATCCTGTCCGAGCTGCTCACCATGAGCGAGCCCGAGCGCGCCACAATGTGGATCCGCTCGTCGTACGACACGGACCCGGAGGGCGAGGTGCTGCAGGTGTCGCTGTGGTCGTCGTACCAGCGGCTGTTTGAGCAGCACGAGCGCGACGGCACGGGCCGGCGCCTGCTCAAGGCCATCGACTTCATCCGCACGTGCACGACAAACGTGCGCGGCGCGCAGGCCAAGGTCGTCACGATGCCGGACGACTCGAAAAAGTTTATCATTAAGGGCCTTGTGCCCCGCGAGAAGGCCGTGGCGCCGTCGGTGCTGCTCAAGAGCCAGCAACCGCAGCAGGCGCAGGACGACGGCGACCGGTCACGGCGTCCGCCGCCCGTGTACGGCCCCACCGCCGCCATCGCGCTGCAAAACATAGCCCGCCTGCAGGGCGGCAAGGACCTGCTCAGGCCGCTCATACGCTCGATCGTCGAGGCCGGCGTCCTGAACCCCGGAGTTATGGATAACGTGGACCGGCTGCTTGGCGAAATCGACTAATTTAATCTCGCTTGCCAGGACCTAACAGATACGATGCGGTGTGGGAATGCAATTTGTACAATACTAACGATCTATAAATAAGTAGTGGCCCATCCAGTGGCCCCCAAAACTGCACCGAGTACCACACGCATGGAAATTCCACAGACATGGGAATTCCACCGTACTAAGAGTACCACAGCCAGCGCGTGTACCACGGCTTTGCGCGCACCTCTTTGCTCTGCGCCCATTTCGTCTCCATGGTGTCGACGCGGGCCGAGAAGATCATGACACTCTGCTCGACATCCTTGAGCTTCATCTTGAGGGTGCCAAGCTCGTAGTCAAGCCGCGCCATGAACGCCTCGAGCTCGCGCACACGCCGCCGCACGGCGTCTTCCTTCTTCATGCTCGCGTTCACCTGGTATTTGATGAGTACGTTGTTGCGCTGAGCAAGACTCAGCAGGTGCTCGTTCTCGCCGATGTTCTTCGTGAGCAGCGAGTCGACCTCGCGCTCCTCACCCATGCGGATCGTCAGCTGCCGCTTCAGGTCGCGCGCCTCCTGGTACAGCATCACGAGCTTCGGCATGGCGCACAGCGAGTCCCAGGGGAACACGACGCTTTCGATTTCGCCAAGGCTCGCGGTGCGGCGCAGTACGGGCGGTCGCGGCCCATTCTGGACCGAGCTGTCGTCGCGCGTGAGCAGGTGAGCCGACGACTCGAGACAGCTGTTGCTGGGGCGCGCTTTGCCGACGGCGTGCGCCGCGCTCTTTTTCTGCGGCGACGTCTCGACCGGCGCGTCACTGCTATCCTCAGTCGAGCTGTGCGCCGTCGCCGACAGGTTCGGGGCCTTGGGGGGGCTGCGCGTCGCGAACCAGTGCTCGGACGACGTCGAAAGCGCACGCTGGTGCATCTTTGTGTCGTCGAACGGCTCGCCCAGGGCCTCGTGGTGCGGCGCGGGCGGTTGATGCAGGTTAGCGGGCTGGTGTGCCTGCATCGACGACGGCGGCGGCGGTGGTGTCTGCTTCTTCATGAACTGGTTCACAAGCGTGGCCCGCGGCTCGCTAGTATTCAGGTCGGGCAAGCCTGGCGGCGCCTCGTCCGTGAACTTCGACGCCTTGTCACGAGAACCCGACGAGTGTGCCGAGCCAGTCGAGTCAACCGAGCCCTTGTGGCCCTCGAGAATGTCGACCAGCTTCTCTTCTGGCGGGTGGTCGATCTCGGGCCCCGGCGTGTGGTGGTGCTTGCGATGCGAATGAATGTGATGGTGATGATGGTGGTGACTGCTCGAGCTGTGGCGGCTGCTTGTGCCATCGTCGAGGCCGTCCTGGGCGAGCGAATACTGCGGAATCCCGCTGCTGGGGCCGACGTTGTCGATGGGGAATTGCGGAATGAGGTGCGGCACACAGGGCGTGCCTTTGCCCTGCCAGAGGTACTGGGAGCGGTGGCCGCGCGCGTTCGCCGCGAGTACGTCGAGATCGAGCGTCTCCCAGTCCTCGACGCCGCCCGTGGCCTTGCCCGAGAAGCCCTCCTTCATGGTGGACTTCATGACGGTGAGGACCTTTGTGCCGCCGAGCGAGGAGATCTTCGTGGTCTCGTGGATGAGCTTGAAGTAGGTCTTGTCGTCGAGGCGCTTCGTGCGCGTGAGCTTCTCGAGCTTCTGGAAGCGCTTGATGCACTCGACGAAGTTCTCTGCGTCGAACGGGTCCTTCGGTGGCTTGAGTCCCAGCGCGCTGAGGCGCTGCCGCGAGCCGGTGACGGCGCCAACGAGCGCCGCGCACGTTGTGCGCATGTACAGCTTGTCCGTGGGCCGCGGCGGCGTGACGCGGTAGCGCTGCTTGCCGAAGGAGCTCCACCACGCGCCGAGCGCCTTCAGCGTGAAGTCGCAGAGGAAGCCGTCGACATACTCTGGGTTGAGCAGGCCGAAGTACACGAGGGCGATCTGCATGAGAGTGACGAGCTCCTTCACGGCGTAGCCCGGCGGGACGACGGAGGCCGTGCTGTACGAACGGCGGAAGTTGGCCATGACGGAGTCGCTCGGGACGTCGGCGGTGGTGGCGACACGGCCGACGACGTTCAGGCGCCGCAGGTTCTTGTTCACGATGAACCAGAGGCGGCCGTCGGCAAAGCGCGGCGGCATGGGCACGAGCGACAGGTTCGAGGGCAGGCTCGACAGCGACGTGACAAGCATGTTGCCGAGCGGCGTCTTCTTTGGCAGAATGTGCATGCGCACGAGCTCCTCGAAGTGCGCGAACGTGGGCTGCGACCACTTCTCGAGGTTCGCAGGCACGTACAGGACCTGGACCTCGACGACGTGCTGGGTATTGCCCGTGTAGGAGGCGACGACGGTGTTGAGCTGGCGCTCGCATGCCCATTGCTCGATGACGTACGTCTCGTAGCCGTGGATCGTGGCGTTTCGGCGCCCGACGCGGCACTCGGGCTGCGCGCTCAGTTTCTCGACGGCGAACGTGTCAACGAACAGGTACGCGCTCATCCCTTCTGGCGCGCCATCAACAGAGCCATTGTCGCTACCGGAGGGCGGTGCGGCCGCGGCTGCTCGTCCGCCAGGGGCGTCGGACATGCGGAAACCTGTGCTCGGATTAGAGTTAGGGAGTAGGCATGTTTCAGGGATGGGGCAGGGCGGGGGTTCTGCGTCGAAGGCGGGTCGGCCCCACTCCGAGCGGCGCCATTTGGGGGCCCGAACCTGCGCCATGCAAATTTTCGCGAGTCCGCGCGTATTTCGTGGCCCGTCTCGGGTCCCTGCGCGAGGCGCGGCGGGCGCTGCCTGGCTCGCGGGCCGACGCGGCTTAGGGTGGTGCGGCGCAGCCTTATTTACAACACGCTACGGACACCAACACACGCCGGGGCACGCCATAATCCTTACACTAGCAGAGCCGCGCCATAACTTACGCAGAGCGGCCCTGGCAGGCTACCAGCGGTGAACGCTAATGGCAAAAATGATGCGCAGAGACACTGACGAGCTGAAGGGCGCAGGAAACATTTAAAGAATTTCGCTTCTAGGAAACTCAATTGGCGCATCTCAGTGCATTACTGTTCCTGCTGACTCTGTGCTCTAAATTACATAGCTAGCAACTAATTGGCTCTATCGTTGAAGATCTTCAGTGCGAGTGAGGTACTCAGCTGATGCTCACTTGCGATACGCAGCTCATCCCGCTCCGCGCTTGCACTACCTGGAACTGACCCCACGTAGGCGGGTGACAAAAGATCGCGGTTAGGGCCGGCGCACTGGCCTCATCTCCCCCCTGACCGTCGAGCCCCCGTCGAAGCCCGCACAATGGACGGTGAGGAGGCCATGGAACGGCTTGAACTCGGCGCCGACGAGCCGCGGCCGGGCCCGGCCCCGGCCGCGCACGAGCACGCGTTCCGCGCCGCGCCGATGACGCTCGTGCAGATGTACGTGGCCGCCGACGTGGCCCGCGACGTCGTGGACGCGCTGGGCCGCCTCGCCGCCGTGCAGTTCTGCGACCTCAACGCGTCGGCGTCCGCGTTCCACCGCCAGTTCGTTGCCGAGATCCGCCGCCTCGACGACGCGCTGCGGCACGTCCGCGACATCGAGCACAGCATCCATAGGCCGGCCCCGCTGCTGCCGGAGGGCCTTGAGGAGCCATTACTGAACCAGGCCGAGGTCGCGGAGGCATGCCATACCGTCGAGCACGAGGCGCGCAAGCTCGGCGGCCTTGTCGCCGCGCACACAAAGCTCGCCGCCAAACGCGACGAATTGCTCGAGGAGCGCCAGGTGCTGCGGGCCAGCGACACGTTTTTCGGCAAGCGCGGCGCCCGCGCAAAGGCTGTGTCTGAGCGCGACGAGACGCCGCTGCTGCGCGAGTACGACGACGACGCCGGCGCCGACGAGCCCGAGGAGGACACGGAGTTCGACATCGACGACGAGGATCCGCTCGGCGGCTCGCGCGCGCAGCCGCAGGCCGTCGCCGACCCGTTTGACTCCGTCAGCATTCTCGCCGGCACGGTTGCGTCGACGGCGTCGCTGTCGCTCGAGCGCCTGTGCTGGCGCGTCACGCGCGGCAACCTCTACTTCGCGCGCTACAGCGCCGAGCACGCGGCCAAGGCCGAGCGCGACGTCTTTCTTGTGTACACGCACGGCAAGAACTCGGCCGAGCGCATCCGGCGCATTGCCGAGAGCATGGACGCGCGCATCATCAAGATCGACACGAACCGGCGGGCCGAGCGCCTGCTGCAGCTGAACGACCAGCTCTCCGAGCTGTTCCAGGTCCTCGACAGCACGGCCGAGTCGCTTGCCATTGAGCAGGAGACCGTGGCCGAGCGCCTGCCGTCGCTGAAGGCCGTCATCGTGAAGGAGCGCGCCATCTTTGAGACGCTGAATCTCTTCAGCAGCGACCAGGGCCGCCGCGGCCTCATTGCCGAGGCGTGGGTCCCCACGGACGAGCTGGCCGCCGTGCAGCAGACGTTCGCGCGCCTCAGTACCGAGACCGGCGAGCTGCTCGCCGTGCACACGATCCAGACCTCGCGCACGCCGCCCACGTACCACACGCAGAACAAGGTCACGGCCGGGTTCCAGGCCATGGTCGACGTCTACGGCATTGCGCGCTACGGCGAGGTCAACCCGGGCCTACCAACGGTCGTCACGTTCCCGTTCATGTTCGCCGTCATGTTCGGCGACCTCGGCCACGGCTTCATTCTGTTCCTCGGCGCGTTCGTGCTCGTGTTGAACGAGGCGCGCATAGCTCGCATGCGGGACCGTGACGAGCTGTTTGACATGGCGTTCGCTGGCCGATACGTGCTGCTTCTCATGGGCCTGTTCTCGATGTACACAGGCATCATCTACAACGACCTGTTCTCGAAGGGCATGACGATTTTTTCGTCGGCGTTCTCGTTCGACAGCGGCAACGGCAACCCGGCCACGCGCGTCGGCAGCCGCACCTACCCAGTCGGCATCGACTGGGCGTGGCACGGCGCCGACAACAACCTGCGGTTCACAAACAGCTACAAAATGAAGCTCAGCGTGCTGCTCGGGCTCGCACACATGACGTACTCGCTCACGTTCCAGCTCGTGAACGCGCGGTTCTTCGACTCGTGGGTCGACATCTGGGGCAACTTCGTGCCGAGCATGCTGTTCATGCAGTCCATCTTCGGGTACCTCGCCATCACCATCGTATACAAGTGGTGCGTGAATTGGATTGCGTCCGGCAGCGAGCCGCCGAGCCTGCTCGACATGCTGATCAAGATGTTTTTGAGCCCGGGCAGCGTCGACCCGCCGCTGTACCGCGGCCAGGCGGCGGTGCAGATTGTGCTGCTCATTGTGGCGCTTGTGTGTGTGCCGTGGCTGCTGCTGTTCAAGCCGCTGTACCTGCGGCGCCAGAACAAGGCTGCCGCGTACATGCCGATGGAGCTGAGCGAGCACACGTTTGCCATTGACGAGGACGAGGGCAACGAGCTCGAGATCCAGGACGCGGCCGAGCCGCAGCACGTGGAGTCGTTTGGCGACATCATGATCCACCAGGTCATCCACACGATCGAGTTCTGTCTGAACTGCATCTCGCACACGGCGTCGTACCTGCGGCTGTGGGCGCTGTCGCTCGCCCACAACCAGCTCAGTCAGGTGCTGTGGAACATGACGCTGCGCAACGCGTTCGGGCCCACGGGCGCCAAGGGCATTGTCATGGTGTTCGCGCTGTTCGCAATGTGGTTCGTGATCACCGTGCTTGTGCTCGTGTGCATGGAAGGCACGTCGGCGATGCTGCACGCGCTGCGCCTGCACTGGGTGGAGGCGATGTCGAAGCACTTCCAAGGCGAGGGCCACGCGTTCCAGCCGTTCAGTTATAAAACGCTTGTTAATAGTTAGGCCTTAGCGGCGCGCGTGGCCTTGAACACGGGCTCTCTGCATAAACACCGCCGGAATTGCTGCGCGCAGCACTATACACTAATGCACTAACTGATGTACTAATGAGAATTAATGGGAAGTGGAAACGCCGCGCCGCTTCTGGAACTTCTCATGGCCGCGAAACTGGTGGCGGCGTGGTAAACCGATGGCTAGCGGCGCGGTGGGTGGTGATGCGGGCCCCACCCCTAGCCCTGGCGCCGGGCCGCCCCTGCCCAGCCACGCTGAATCAACAACACCGGGCCCGCGACGCCCGCGACTTCACCCCGAGCACAGCAGTTTTGTGGGCGCAAATGAACCGGCTGCGCGCGCGCGAGAGCCGCATGGGCGGATTCAAGCACGCGAAGGCGCCGCCGCGCGACATTGTCGACTCGTCGATCCACAAGCCGCCGAGCATTCTGCTCAAGAGTCTGCGCCAGCTGCGCTACGACGTGCTCACGGCGGGCCTCAGCAACGACCCCGCGACCGGCGAGTGCCGGTACCGCAACTACGTGTGGACGATTCTGCTGCAGCTGGACCTCGCGTGCGCCGCGGACGAGTACCTGGCGCTGGTCGCGCGCGGCGCGAGCGCCGCCGACGCAAAGATCCGCAGCGACAGCTTCCGCACCATGGCCACGGACAAGGCGTTCCAGGAGAAGGTCCGCGAGGACAGCCTGCTGCGCGTGCTGAACGCGTACGCGTGGCTCGCCGAGCCGCCGATGAGCTACGTGCAGGGCATGAACGTGCTGTGCGCGCCGTTTCTGTACGTGGCGCGCTCGGAGTCGCAGGCGTTCGCCATGTTTGCCACGCTCATCTCGAACCACTGCCCGCTGTACGTGACGCCGGACCTTGTCGGCGTGCACACGGGCGTCAAGCTCGTGAACATTGTGCTCGAGCTCACGGACCCGAAGCTGTACCGGCGGCTGCGGCAGAAGCTGCTCACGGCCGAGATTTACGCGCTCGCGTCGGTCATGACGCTGAGCGCGTGCACGCCGCCGCTCAGCGAGCTGCTGCAGCTCTGGGACCTGTACTTCGCGTACGGCTGCAGCCTGAACATTGTGGCCGTGGTCGCGCAGGTCGTCGACATGCGGACGCAGCTGCTGGCCAGCGAGCAGCCCGCGGCGCTGCTGCGCAAGCTGCCGCCGCTGAACTTCGGCGGCATCAAGGAGCGCATGCTGGCGATTCTGAAGCACATCCCGCCGGCGCTCTGGGACTTCATCCGGCGGCACTCGTTCGACCCCAGCGTGCCGAAGCAGCTCGCCGAGTGGGCGGCCATGAACCGCCCGTGAGTACCCCATTGTGCCCCTTCATGTAGCATTTTTCCCCTTATTTATTCTAGTTTCTGAGCGTAGTTCAGCGCCGTGACGAGCGGCCGGCCCTGCAGCCTCATCTCGCCCAGCGCGGCAGCCGCCTCGCGCTCGCGGCCCGCGTCCTGCAGCTTCACAAACACGCGCGGCACCTGGTACGGCAGCGCGTCCGTCGAGCGCCAGACCTTGGCGGCGCTGAACCCGAGCTTCGCGCACGCATCCGTCACGGCGCGCAGCACGTCGGCGGCATCGGGCCGGGCCAGCGGCACCGCGTTCAGCACCTCGATCACGGGCGCGTCGCGCGCGTCGCGCGCCGCGTCCGGAAACAGCCACACGTCGCCGTCCTGCAGCGACGCGGGGCGCGTCTCGAGCTTCGCCACGAGCCCGAGCGAGTCGAGGCGCTCCGCGCGCGCGACGGGGCCGTAGCGCTCGGCCACAGCCTGCTGCGAGTCGCAGCCGCGCACAACCACGGCGTCCACGTCGCAGAACAGGTCGCCTGCGTCTTTCTCGCGCTCAAGCAGCTGCCTGGCTTGCGCCGGGCGTGGCCCGGCGCCCCGGGCCACGGCCACTGCCGCGTCGCGCGGCGTATCGTAGACCGTAGGCCCGACCTGGCGCGCGAGCCACGACGCTGCGGCCGTGAGCGGCTTCGTGTTGCGGATCCGCACGATCTCGTCGGGCACCGCGCTGGCCAGGTACGTGCTGTCGGGCGTCGCGTGGCCCAGCAGCTTCAGCGCCTGCGCGCTCACGTTCTCGTAGCCCTGCGCGTGGCGGTCCCAGGGCCAGTCGGGCCGTGCGCGGCGCGCGGCGCGCATCTGTGAGAGCGGCGGCGCGCGAGCCAGCACGTCGGGCGCAATGGTCGCTGCCTTGGAGCCAATGCTTCCTGCCGGCGCGCCCGCCTGCGGGCCCGCGAACGGCTGGCTTGGCCGGCTGCGCTTGCGGCCGTGCTCGGCTGGCGCGTGCGGCCCAGAGTGGCGCTTGAACGCCGGGCGCGCGTCGGGCCGCCCGCCAAAGCGGCTGTCAAAGCGGCTATCCGACCGGCTGTCGAACCGGCCGTCGACCCGGCCATCGGAGTGAAACCGGGTATCTGAGCGATTGTCAAACCGGGTGTCCGAGCGACTATCTGAGCGATTGTCTGAGCGCACGCCGGAACGCGCATCCGCGCGATGCTCCGCGCGCGGAGGTGCGCGCTCCGGCTGCGACGCGGGCGCGTACTCGCGGCGCGCACGGTCCCTCGAACTTCGCATTTACTGGGGTGAGGTTCCGCGGCCGCCAGAAATATGCTGTGTCACGTGGAGAACTAGGTCGGTGAGGCCTGCCGCCGGCGGCGGCTTCATACAACCGTCAGGCATGAAACTGCTTCAATTACTTATTATACTCTAATTTTTGAGAATCGTATTCGAACAGAGTGCTGTGTCTAGAGGTACAGTCATGGGTGGCATATGCACACCCAGTTATGCTAGGTAGAGCCGCGGGATCAGTAGCTAAAAGCCCTGCTAAGCAGTGCTGCGCAGTGCTAAACGGTGCTAAGCAGTGCTAGGCGGAGTCAGTAGCTGAGTACTCACAAGTACTCTCCCCAGCGCCGTTTTGTGATGCCGCATATTCCTTTTTTGTTGCGCATATCCTTTTACTTGATTGTCCTGTTGGGGCAACTCACAACAGAAGAGTGCGGATCTCCTCCGCCGGGCGCGGCGAGTCCAGCTCCTTCACGGCAAACTCGTACTCGTCAATGAACCGCGTGATCGCGACGGTCGAGATGCGGTGCGCCATGCTCGGCGAGTTCAGCTGCTCGAGGTGCTGCTGCAGGTCCGTGTTGGCCACCGCCAAAAACGCGTCGAACTGCTCGAAGAACGCCGCGGGCTGGATCGCGCCCACCACAAACTCGTCGAGATGCGACTCGCGCTTCATGATCTGCACCTCCTCGGTCGCCTGCTTCGCCTCGCTCTCGGCCTCGAGCCGGCGGAACTCCTCGAGCTTCGGCTGCGCAACAATGAACCCGGCCAGCCGCAGCACGGCCAGGTCCAGCATGTTCAAGCGCTTGATGTTGTCGTGCTGCGTCGCGGCCAGGACCTTGCGCAGCGGGCCGTCGAGCACGAGGTCGAGCCGCGCCAGCGTCTTCGCGTCCTCGCGCAGCACGCCCTGGTCGTACGTCTTGAGCACGGCGCGCGCCGTGTCGACGGCGGCCTCCCACTCGTCGCCACCCAGCTGGAGGCAGTGCTCGAACTGCCGGTCCAGCGACTGGTCGAGCTGCTCAAACAACGTCGTCAGCGTCGGCTGCTCGTACTTCGCCAGCATGTCGCGGTAGAACACAAGCACGCTCTGCAGCTCGTCCACCACAACGGGGCTTGTCTGCGCAACGACAACGGCGTTGATTTTCTGGCGCAGCGACGCCTCGACGCTGGAGATGACCGAGTCGACAAGCTCGGTGACAATGAGTCGCGTGTCCGTCGTGCTCAGCAGCTGCTCCAGCGTCTTCTGCGTCGCCGCCTCGCCCACGGTCTCCTCGCCGGGGTCCAGCAGCAAGCTGATGTGCTCGTACTCGTTCACAATCGCCGCGTGCACCCACGCAAGCACGCTGCCCAGGTACCGCATCGGCATGAACGCGGCCGCGGACTGCTCGGCCTGGATGAAGCGGGCAAAGTCGCGGCTCAGCTGCTGGCGCCGCGCGCCGGCCTGCCCCAGCAGCACCGACTTGAACAGCAGCGGGCGCTCCGTGAGCAGCGCCATGTACCGGCGCAGGTTCGTCGACGTGTTCTGGCGCAGCTGCGCCTCGATGGCGGTGCGGATCTTGGCGTACGCGCTGTCCAGCAGCTTCGCCGTCTCCATCATGAGAAACTCGCCCGCGGCAGGCGCCTCTGCCAGCAGTAGTACGGCGCACTGCGACTGGATTGTCTTGATGCGGTCCAGCACCGCGAGAAACTCGTCGCTCAGCGGCACCGCCGGATCCTCGAGCACGCGCCGCTCGTGGTCCGTGATGTGGAACGCGTCAATATACGCGTCCGCCGTCGCGAGCCGCGTCTGCAGCGCCTCCTGCTCGCCGAGCAGAAAGTGCGCCTCTTGTGCGTACCCGGCCGACTCGCGCCGCAGGTGCGCCAGCAGCTCGCGCATCTGCTCGTGAACGCCGCTCACCTTGCGGATCTGCCGCCCCAGCCGCTCGAGGCTCGAACCGAGCGGCTGCATCTGCGACAGAATCAGCGCCGTCTGGTCGAGGTAGTCCTGCTCGGCCCGCGAGCGCACGTTCCGCTCCGTCGGGCGCTCGGCCGTGCCAGCGCGCTCGTCCAGCACGTTCAGCACATGCTTCAGCGACGAGTCCGTGTAGACGACGCCGAGAATCTCGGAGATCTTGGCTGCGCTGGCCGTCTCCATGGTGGTGGATGTGGAGGCAAGCGGTATCGCGGGGCAGAACTCGCGGCGTCATGAACCGGCGTGCTACGCGCGGCCGGCGCACTGGCGCTGGCTGCGCCGTAGACTGCGCAGTTATTTCAAGTGTAATATTACATGCTAGCATTAGGAATAAAGAAAGGACTCCTACGCTTTTATGTTAGAAGGTCGGGGTGGGCCAGCAGCCGAATAAGACAGCAGCCGAACAACAGCGTCAGGAGTCTTTTTTTGGCGCTGAGCACCAAAATGGCGGGGTTCATCAGTCATAACGTGGGGAAAGCGCCTCACGCCGAACATGCATACAGTGTCTGAAGAGCAGGGTTCACGGCGCGTTCACGGCGCGTTCATGAGGCGCATCAGTCGCGCATGTGTCGTGCCTTCGCATCTATAGCGCTAATGCGCTTTTACGGCCGCATAATGTCGCCCTCGCCGGCCTCGCACACGGAGATCTCGCGGCCCCACTCCGAGTTCAGCACCTGCCGCGCCGTCAGCCGCCGGCTCGCCACGGGGTCCAGGACCGAATAGATCACGTTGCGCCGCTTCGCCATCTTCAGCCGCTCAATCGGCTCGTACCCGCTTTCGCCCTTGCGGCCCTCGAGGTACTTGGCATAGAACTCGTCCGACGACTTCGCCTCGCGCCACAGGTGCCGGCCGGTCGTCATGGCCATGTAGATGACGCCAGCCGCCCATACGTCGACGGCACGCGGGTCGAACTCCGCTTTCTTGTACTCCTCGGGTGCAATGTACGGCCCCGAGCCGGCGATGTTGGACGACATGTGCACGTCCTTCTCCCACGCCATGCGGAAGCACTCGGCGTTGCCGAAGTCCGTGAGCTTGCAGCATCCGCGGGACGTGAGCAGAATGTTCTCCGGCTTCAGGTCACGATGCGCAACACCCATCTCGTGCATGTACGCGACGCCGCGCATGATCTGCTTAAAGAAGCAGTCTGCCTCAAGCGGCTCGAGCCGCCCGGCAACCACAATGAGTGAGTACAGGTCACCGCCCGCGCAGTACTCCATGACTCCGCAGTACTTCGACTTGCCGTCGCGCAGCAGATCCAGCGTGTGGATGATGTTCACGTTGTGCAGCGAGCTGGCGAGGCAGAACTCCGACGCTAGCCGCTTCAGATACTTCGACTCCGACTCCCCTGAGTTCGGGTGGAACTCCTTGACGGCGTACACAAGCTTGCGGTTTTTGTTGTATGGGTCGGCCTTCTGGGCCAGACGCACGACGCCAAAGCTGCCCTTGCCGACGACGGAGCTCAGCTGCCCGTAGCGCTGCACAAGCGTCGGGTCCGTGACCTTGCGCTGGCTGAGCAGCTGGTTCAGCACCTCGGCGGGGTCACGGCCCGAGTTTTGCAGTTGCGACTCGATGCCCGCAAGCAGCGTCGGCGGTTGGTCTGCGCGCGACGCCACCGCAACCGCCTCGGCCGCGTCGCGGTCACGCTCCAGCGAGTCCGTCACCTGCGCCGGCGACGGCCCCGGCGACCCGGCGCGCGAGCTTCCGGGCGACTGGTCCTGCACGTTGCCATCGGCGTCGTGGTGCGGCTCGCGCTTGAACAGGTCCTTCAGCATGCGCGACAGCTTCTCCTGCCGCCGCGCCGGCCGCAGGTGGTGCCAGTGCTGCCGCTTGTCATTCCCAATGTCGTACACCTCGAGCCGCGGCGGCTTGCCCGTGCCGGCAGTGTACAGCAGCGTGCCCGAGGGACGATGCTCGCCGTTATACGGCACCACCACGGTGTCATTCGAGTGCGCGGCCTTGGCGTGCGCCTGCGCCACCGCGTCGTCCGCATCTTTGGCTACAGTCGGCGGGTACACGGTGCTGTTGAACGACTGCGCGCGCGAGAGCGCGGGGGAGCCTGCCGCCGAGCTCGGCGGCGAGACGACCGGCGACACCTGGCGCGAGCTCGGCTGCGACGTCTGGCGCGACTGCGCCTGCGACTGGACCTGCGACGGGGCTTGCGACTGTGCCTGCGACGGCGCGACCGACGCGGCGCCGGATGGCGCCGGCGTGCCGGGGATCATTGTTCGGAACTCGCGCTGCAGCCGGTCGCGCTTGCGCACCTCGTGCTGCTCGCGCGCATCCGGCGCCGGCGCGGGCGGGCCGCGCTCCTTGTCCTTGTCCTTTTGCGCGCCGCGATGAAAGCCGAGATGGGTCATGGGATGCACTTTCAGCTCTCCCATGGCGGCTCGCGGCACTGTCTATGAGTTCTCGGCACTACACACGCGAAGTTTGCAGTCTGCTGCGGCCAATGAGGGGCCTCTGTAGGCACAAACCACAGACACAAGGATTGTTTCTGGTCTCCCGGCCCTGTGGATGTCTCCCGAGTCACTACAGCAGTTGCCTGAGGTGGGGTCAATTGAGTAAGTAACTTAATTGCTGGCCGCGACGGGGCCTGGGGTGTCGGCACGTGCCTGGCCGGTGCTCGAAGCGCGGGTGGAGGTGTGCCGTGTAGGTCCGAAGGGTTCCGCCCTAGCCCTCTCGCGCACCCTGCACTGCGATGACGTACCTCCACTACTACTTATATATGTTCAGCGTGCTGGAGGACCGTGAGGTAAACTTAGACGCACGCGGGCTTAGCCCGGGCCGAGGCCTGCCTCAGATTGACTCGGCCAAGTGCGGAATCTCGGCGCACTGCGCGGCTGAACCTAAGCATGTATAGCTCCATACTTAGTTAGACTCGACACGGATGCGCGGGCTCGGGAAAGGTCTGGTCGAGATCGCTTGGGGCCACCCCACATCGCCTCGAGACACCCTGGGTTGCGTCAATTCGAGATCTCGTGGCCGGCGCTATGTACCTGCGCCCGATTGTTGCTGTCTGCTGTCTTGTGCAGCACTTGCTGCCGTTGCGGCAGCGTGGTTTGCATCGCCTATCTCGCCCACCCTGCGCTCGGGCTGTCTTGCAGACTTTCGGGGTATCTAGCAGGCTTGTAGGCTGCTTAGCAGACCCGCAGGCTCGGCTGGATCTGCTCAGCAACCATGCTCGGTACCACATAAGCCACATCCAGGGCCCGCCCAGGTTTATCAATTTTATTTATAGACATAAATCTGCTACAGAAATAAATGTGCTACAGACGTGAATCTGCCACAGACGTACGCCGGCCACAAACATAGCCGGGCTATAAACATAGGTTGCCTACACCCGTAGACTCGCTACAGATGTAGACTGGTCACAGGCGGGCTGCAACTGAGCTGGCTGCGACCCGATTGGTATCCGTGTCCAGCAGCCCCCGCTGGCGCGCTCGGGGCTCGGCGAACTAATCGAGATGAAACAAAATGCGTGGGATGCTTAGTGGGGGTGCGTAGAGTGCCGCGACAGCGCCACCTCGAGGTCGTCGAAGTTTGCCGCATACTTCGACTTGGCGCGGATCTTTGCGCCAAAGAAGTAAAATATAAACGGCACGGGCGCAAGCACCGCCGCAAGGCACCCGAGCAGCGTGCCGGCCCACTGCGTGCCCAGGTTGATAAACATGGGATGCACAAACAGCGGGAACGCACAGCCAAATGCCGACCGCAGGAACGTGTTAGCCGACAGCGCGGACGCCGCGAGAATGAGGTACGTGTCGATGATGTAGTTGAATGCCGCTAGGAAGATACCCACGAGGCCGTACCCAATGAAGAAGCAGCCCAGCACGGGCACAAACCAGAAGACGAAGTACGCACCGGACCAGCACAGCAGGAAGATGCCGATGCAGAACGAGATGCCCGACATCATCATCATCGGCAGCCGCTCCTCGGGAATCACCGGATACGGGCTCTTTTCCAGCTTCTTCAAGAACATCGGCTCGAAAAAAAACATGCTCGCCGCTGAGCACGCCAATGCACCAACAAACATGCCCAGGTACGGCAGGTAGGTGTTGCCGCCCTTCCAGCCGTAGTCACCAAACACAATCGGCACCGCCTCGAGGCACAGGTATAGAATGCCATAGATGAAGCCGTGGTAGATGGAGATGAGCAGCAGAATTGGCTCGATCATGAGCATGCGCAGCGGCTTCAGCACCGTGCGCGTGATAAGCTCCGTCGTGTCGAGCTCGCTCTTCTCGAGCGGCGCCGAAATCGCCCAGTTGCCCGTTTTTTGGCGGATGAGGTTCGCGCGCTGCGCAAGCAGCTTTGGCCCGTAGGTCTCCTTCAGCGGGACACTCAGTACCAAGCCCAGCGCAGAAAGAATTCCCCAAATGTACTGCGTCCAGCGCCAGCCGAGGAAGCTCGCGGAAATGTAGCCGCCGACCACGGGCGCCATCATGGGCCCGGCGAAAATCATCATACATACGATTGTGATGGCCGAGCCACGCTGCCTTGTGACAAACATGTCCGATAGCATGGCCGGAGTGACGGTGATAGTTGCAGAGCCCAGGCAGCCGCCAAAGAACCGGCACAGCACAAGCGTCTGGAAGTTCGCGGCCGAGGCACATGCAAATGCAAAAACGGTGAGGCCAAACATACCGACAAGAATTGGGGTCTTGCGGCCCATCATCTCGCTCATGGGGCCCCACACCATGGGCCCGAGGGCGAAGCCCAGCACGTACAGCGACACGTTCAGCGAGGCCACGGGCAGGCCCACGTGGAACCGCTTCATGATCTGCTCAGTGCCCGGCCCAATCACGGCCGAGCCAAAAACGGTCGCTAGCGCGACCAATGCGCAGTCGGCCAGAATCAGCGCTTTCTTCCACAACGGCCAATTAGTCGGCATATCTGGATCGTCAGCGCCGACCCATGTGATAAGATAGTCGCGCTCATCGCCGGGGCACGGCGGCGTGGGCTTGCCCTCCGCAACGTAGTGGAAGTACTGCGCCTCGAGATCCTCGTGAAATGCTTCTTTTTCGGCTTCGTTGGCGCCGCGACCAAACGGCGAGACGCCCCGCACCGACGTACCGTGGCTCGAATGGCGACTCAGGCGACCGCGAGGCTCCTCCTCGCCCGCGGACCGGCTCGAGTCGCTACTGTCTTTATCGACGAACTGATGGATCTGTTCTTCATCCCGATCACCACCATACTGGGATTCTTTGTCGCCCGCTGACACCGACATGAGTTCGCCGCTTTTGTGTCCTTTTCGCTCGAACACCTACGTCGCTAGGCTATCTAGGCGAACAGAGAAGTCTACACTTAGTTTATAAGCTGCAAAAACGGTTGATCGGACCCACATTTATCCATCGGGGCCGATATATAAACAAAAACCCTAGGTTTTACTCCTCATTACTGCTTACTCCGGCGACGCCGTGCCCACACCACCACAAACCTCATGCGCACAGATTAGGTCAGGTGCCCGCGAGGGCGAGGGCACATTGAGAATCTACTCTAGGACATATGTCGCTGCGAGTCAGCGATAGACGCCCTGCGCGACATAGTTTGATCTGCTTTTAATTTTCTCTTGCGGAAATTTTGGGCCCGAACCACACCGCATGCGGCCATCGTCGCTAGAAGCGCCCGCCGGCCGTGCCCTGACCAGCGTGCGGTCCTCGCCTTGACCTGCAGAATCACGTCAGCGTGCAGTCGGGGTATATTTGGGCTTCGCCGATCTCCTGCAGTTTGGCCGCGCCCTAGCCGCGAAAACAGCAGGCGATGTAGGCTACGCCGCTCCCCCCAAAGCACGGATTAGGCACGCTTCGGTAGGAGCGCGCGTGCGTTGCCGCTGTGAGGGCGCGAGTTAAAGGAGGCGGGCGCCGTTGACTCGGCGGCTAACACGCCCTACCTGCCCGGCGTGCCCACGGAGTGCCGGCCCGACGTCTAATATTTACGGCATCGGCGCCACATATGTAATCTGAAAAACGGTTTTTCTGAAAGGCCCGTGCAATGCATGCATGACGAGGCCCCCTCCGGTGAGGAGGACCGAGGGCCCTGTCAGCGCCCAACCGCACGTGCTGTGATATGCTCCGGCCGCGATACGCTCAGGCCCCTCGATGTGCGCCGGAATACGCCCAGGGTGCGCGGAGCCCTGCCGGAACCACAGCGTAGCGTCTCGTCGACGGTGCCGGCCCTGGCCCTGAAAAAAATTAATCACGTCGCCCTAGCCGGCGCCAGCCGACCACTGTTTCCCCGCCTGACTACGCCGCCGGCTGCGCTTTAGGGGGTCATGGAGCACCTGTTGCAGGCCAACTACAAGGGCAAGTCGCTGACCGACCCCGTGGACTCGCTCGACGATAAATGGAACCTGCTGCCGGCGTTTCTGCGCGTGAAGGGCCTCGTCAAGCAGCACCTCGACTCGTTCAATTACTTTGTAGAAACAGAGATCAGGCAGATTGTCGCCGCAAACCAGGTCATTCTGTCCGATGTCGATCCGGAGTTTTACTTTAAGTACCTCGATATCCGCATTGGCTCGCCCACGCGCCAGGACGTGAACGCCTTCGACACAAGCATCACGCCCCACGAATGCCGCATCCGCGACCTCACCTACGCCGCGCCCATCTACGTGGACGTCGAGTACACGAAGGGCAACGAGATTGTTGTGCGCCGCGACATTGTAATTGGCCGCATGCCGATCATGCTGCGGTCCTCGCGCTGCGTTCTGACGGGACACGAGAAGAACCTGCGCAAGATGGCGAGCATGAACGAGTGCCCGCTCGACCCGGGCGGGTACTTCATTGTCAATGGCACGGAGAAGGTCATTCTTGTGCAGGAGCAGCTCTCGAAGAACCGAATCCTTGTCGAGGCCGAGCGCGACGTCGTGCAGGCCAGCGTCACGTCGTCGACACACGAGCGCAAATCGAAGACATACGTGGTGGCGCGCACGTTCGACGGCCGCTGCTTCCTCAAGCACAACTCGCTGTCCGAGGACATCCCCATCGCCATTGTGCTCAAGGCGGCGGGCCTCGCCACGGACTTCGAGGTCATGGAGCTTGTGTGCGGGCACAACCAGCGCTACCAGGACCTTTTTGCCGTCAACCTGGAGGAGGCGGCAAAGCTTGGCGTGCGCACGCAACACGACGCCCTCGAGTACCTGGGCCAGCGCGTGCGCGGCGGCCGCTACTCGTTCGGCACCACAAAACTGAGCGTCATGGAGGAGGGTCTTGAGGCCCTGGCTCAGACAATTGTTGCCCACATTCCCGTTGACCGGGAGCACGCCGACTTCCGCCAGAAGGCGCTGTATCTGGGCATCATGACGCGCCGCGTCGTGCAGGCGCTCGCCGACCCGCAGCAGGTCGACGACCGCGACTACGTCGGCAACAAGCGACTCGAGCTTGCTGGTCAGCTCATGTCGCTGCTGTTCGAAGACCTGTTCAAGACGTTCAACTCGCAGTTCCGCCAGGCTATCGACAAGAGCCTGAAGAAGCCGAACCGTGTGCAGGCGTTCGACGCGCTGTTTAGCATGAACTTCGGCGGCGGACATATCACAACCGGCCTGAACCGCGCCATCTCCACGGGCAACTGGTCCCTGAAGCGTTTCCGCATGGACCGCGCCGGTGTCACGCATCTTCTGTCGCGCTTGTCGTACATCAGCGCCCTCGGCATGATGACGCGCATCTCGTCGCAGTTCGAGAAGTCGCGCAAGGTCAGTGGTCCGCGTGCGCTGCAGCCGTCGCAGTTCGGCATGCTGTGCTTGTCAGATACACCCGAAGGTGAGGCGTGCGGTCTTGTCAAGAACCTCGCGCTCATGACGCATATTACGACGGACGTCGACCCGACGCCCGTCGAGCGCGCATGCGAAGTGCTTGGCATGGAGCCCATTTGCCTCGTCGACGCGCAGACGTTCAACGACCCGGCAGTGATGGGTGTGTATCTGAACGGTACGCCGATTGGCATCACGCGGTTCCCAGCCAAGTTCCTGGAGCGATTCCGGCGCCTGCGTCGTGCGAACCGCATCTCCGAGTTCGTGTCTGTATGGGGCAACGAGCACCAGCATGCGATCCAGATCGCCACGGATGGCGGGCGTGTTTGCCGGCCGCTGATCATTGTCGACGACGGACGCCCGCGGCTGACGCGCGAGCACCTCGACAAGCTGCACAATGAAGAGCTTGGCTTTGACGATTTGCTGCATCTTGGTGTGGTGGAGTATCTCGACTGTAACGAGGAGAACGACAGTTTGATCTGCTTGTATGAGGCGCAGCTGGACGCGAGCCACACACATCTCGAGATCGAGCCGTTCACGATTCTCGGCGCCGTGGCAGGCCTCATTCCGTACCCGCACCACAACCAGTCTCCGCGCAACACGTACCAGTGTGCTATGGGTAAGCAGGCGATTGGTGCCATTGCGTACAACCAGTTCACGCGCATCGACACGTTGCTGTACTTGCTCGTGTACCCGCAGCAGCCGATGGTGAAGACGAAGACGATTGAGCTGATTGACTACGACAAGCTGCCTGCGGGCCAGAATGCCGTCGTTGCCGTAATGAGTTACTCGGGCTACGATATCGAGGATGCGCTAGTGCTGAACAAGTCCTCGATCGACCGCGGGTTCGGGCGCTGTCAAGTGCTGCGCAAGGCTACCACGACGCTGAAGCGCTACACCAGCACGGTCACGGACCGCGTCGAAAGCTTCCGTCACGACGGCCACGGCAACCCCGTGTTCAGCCATGCTGCGATCGGCACGGACGGTCTGGCTGAGGTTGGTGCGCGCGTCGAGAACGGGCAGGTCTACATCAACAAGGCCGTGCCGGTTGGCGGTGAGAGCGCTGTGCCGAAGCCTGAGGAGGGCGAGCCAGCTGAGCGCGAGTATCGCGAGACGCCAATGACGTACAAGGGCCCCGAGCCGAGCTACATCGACAATGTGGTGATGACGACGAACGAGAAGGACCTGCCGCTGATCAAGGTTCTGCTGCGGCAGACGCGGCGACCCGAGCTCGGCGACAAGTTCAGCTCGCGCCACGGGCAAAAGGGTGTGTGCGGAATCATTGTGAACCAGGAGGACATGCCGTTCAGCGACGACGGCGTGTGTCCGGATATTATCATGAACCCGCACGGTTTCCCGTCGCGAATGACCGTGGGCAAGATGATTGAGCTTGTGAGCGGGAAGGCCGGCGTGATGGACGGGTCGCTGCAGTACGGAACGTGCTTTGGCGGGTCGAAGCTCGCGGACATGAGCGACATTCTTGTGCAGCACGGGTTCAACTACTCGGGCAAGGACATGCTGTACTCGGGCATCACGGGCGAGGCGCTGGAGGCGTACATCTTCTTTGGGCCGATCTACTACCAGAAGCTGAAGCATATGGTTATGGACAAGATGCACGCGCGGCCGCGCGGGCCGCGCGCCGTGCTGACGCGGCAGCCCACTGAGGGCCGCAGTCGCGACGGTGGTCTGCGACTCGGAGAGATGGAGCGCGACTGTGTTGTTGCGTACGGAGCGTCGCAGCTGCTGCTCGAGCGCCTTATGCTGTCGAGCGACGTTTTTGACGTCGAGATCTGTCGGCAGTGCGGCCTGCTGGCCGGGTGCGAGCACTGGTGCACTGTGTGCGGGACGGGCGAGCATCTGGAGAACATGAAGCTGCCGTACGCGGCGAAGCTGCTGTTCCAGGAGCTGATGGCGATGAACATTGCGCCGCGCCTGCAGTTGGGCTAGACTAGCTGCAGATTATTTAACGAACAAATAGAAGCACGCTGAAGTACGCTGAAGTACGAGACAGTGAAGTCTGATCATGTTAAAGCCTGCAGGGCATACGCAACACGAGCGCACCATCAGCGCGCCAGCCATCAAAATGAAGAAAAGCAAATAAAAAAACAAATAAAAAAGGCAATTGAGCATTCTGCGACAAAATTAAGGAGTCAACACTCTATTAACAGAGAGCTGTGCAGCTTGAACTTGTTCGCCGGCGGTCGTCGTCGAACGCTCGTGTGCCATAGAGTCACGTGCCTTTGTCAGCGGGTATGAAAAATCGGGAGCGCTGGACACGGCCTGCAGCAGCACCGGGGCCATGTTTCGCGACCTGCTTCGAGACTCGAAGCTGTTCTCGCTGCCGCCGAGCTCGGTGGGCAAGCACCTGGCGTCGAAGGACGTGCCGCGGCACCAGGCGCTGGCCGCGCCCGCCGCGTCGGCGCACCGGCGCAACTGGGGCCTGAAGCACCCCGTGCCGAGCGCCGCGCGCACGAACGTGATCGAGTTCGAGTCGTTCGACGACCATCTTGCGTCGAACGGCGCGGACTACAACCCGCGCTTCACGCGCAAGGTGCAGAAGATCGAGAGCCTGGGCGAGCCGCTCACGCTGTCGCAGCATAGCCGGCTGCGCTCGCTGTGGGACGCGCCGAAGACGCCCGTGCGGCGGTCGCTCGACCAGCTGTCGGAGAAGCAGTTCCGGCGGCTGCTGGCGAAGGCGCGCGCGGCGCCGCGGCTCGGCGCGAAGGCGAGCGTGAGCGAGGCCGTCGCGGCGCTGGGCCGGCCGGGGCTCACGAGCAGCGCCGAGTACGCGCTGACGGAGGACTTCGCCGCGCCGGCGCGCCTGCGCTCGACGATCGGCCTCACGTACGCGTCGCCGGGCGTGTTCCACAACACGCCGCAGGGCGTGCTCGAGCACAAGGTTGCGAAGGGCCGCGTCACGCCCGGCCGCGGGAACCGCGTCGCGTTCGGCGGGTTCCTCACCGAGGACGCGCACCGCGTGCACTCGGGCTCGTACGCGGCGACCGGCGCCGCGGCCACGCCGTCGCAGGTCCCGCGCGACTACGTTGTGTCGTCGATCGGCGGCTCGAAGACGGGCGAGGCGCGCATCAGCGTCATGGAGGTGCACAGCGACGCCACGGGCAGCGGCGCGGACCCCTTCTCGGTGGAGAGTCTTGTAGACGCCTCCACGAACGCCTAGTGCCCAGAGCGGCCGTCTAATGTACATATGCATCCAACCCATAATACAACCACTTGTAACCGGCGCAATACACCATGTGTAGTGGGCGCAGTCAACAGCACGTTCACCATTTGTACAACAGCTTTGTCTGCCGAAGATTTCGCCGAGGCCCCAAGCCAGCATTTGCCTCTATGCTTTGGCTCTAGTGCATGCTTTGGCTCTAGTATGCTTAGGCTCTGGTATGCTTAGGAGGGTGAAATAACGTGGTTTAGACATGCCGCGCACGGCAAAATAAATAGTGTGGTATAAAGTACAAACCAGTGAGGGCCTGTGTGATGAGTACCGGCCAGATACGCGCCGCTTGAGGCGCGCCGGTCAGAAGCGCGCCGGTCAGAAACGCGCCCGTTAGATGCGCGCCCGTTAAAGTATGCGGATGTGCGTTTGCACGCCGAAGCGCCTGTGCTCGTGCTAGCGTAGTACTCGTGGTACTCGTGCTGTGCGTATCACTGGGAGCTCAGGCTTCCGAAGTACGGCTTACTTGCGCGGCGACGGCGGCGCCACGGGCTCGCCCGCAGGCTCGCCCGCAGGCTCCTCGCGCTCCTCCGACTCGTGCGGGAACCGCGGCGCCAGCGGCGAGCCGAAGCTGTCCTGCCGCGGCTTGATCGGCGCAATGCCGTCGACGGGCGAGCGCTGCGGCGGCGGCGTCAGGTCCGGGATCGGCTTGTCCTGCAGCGACGGCGTGCGCCGCTGCGAGTGCGTGTGGCCCTCGGACGAGATCCGCCGCTGGTTCTGCCGCGTCTTCAGCGGCGTGATGCTGCCAGAGGTCTCGGGCTCCATCTCGGGGGCGTGCGGTGTGCTCGGCAAAAACGGGGGGATTCAGCGACGGGGTGCGGCACTGAGGGCGGCGCTGCGTATGACGCCGGGGCTGGGTTCGCGCGAGGGGGGCAGTTTCTGCTCGACGCGTGCGTGGGTAAGCCGGGCAGGCAGCTGGGCCGCTGGGCTCGTGGCCCGGCTGCGATCTGCAGGGCTGGGGTTCGAGGGCGAACCTCCATTTCATAATAAAAAAAAAGTTCCCTTTGGGCCTCAGAGTGAAATAAAAAAAGATACTCACTGAGCACCAATGGGCAAAGTCAAGAAGGCTAAGAAGTTTAGCCAGCGGCACTTGAGCTCCAAAATCGACCAGAAGAAGAAGGAGAAGCAGCATGCCAAGGTTGTAGGCAAACACAAGCGCGGCAAGACGTCGCAGGCCAGCGCGCAAGCAAGGCCCGCGGGACCCAAATTCGACGTCCCCAAGGAGGAGGTCGAGCTTTTCGACGAGAGCCAGGAGCCGGGCTTCGCGAAGTACCTGTCTGGGTCCGAGGACGAGGCCGAGTCCGGCGCGGAGGACGCGCAGGCCTCGGACGACTCCGACTACGAGGCCGAGGAGCAGGCCTACCTGAACGAGGAGGAGAGCGAGCCCGCCGAGGCCGGCCCGCTCACGGTGAAGCAGCTGAACAAGTGGGAGGCCGAGCTCGCGAAGAGCCCGAAGCCATTGCGGGCCATTGTGCGCGCGGCGGCGGCCGAGTCCGCGTCGAAAATCACCGCCTCCGACGTGCAGGACCGCCTGTGGGCGCTGCTGCTCCAGGCCGTGCCGGCCGCGGCCGAGCGGTTTTTCGCCGACGCGCAGTCGCTTGTCGGCAACAAGATGGTGTTCCGCGAGCTCGTGCGCGTGTTCACGCAGCTGCTCGTCGAGTCCGGCACCGGCGACGCGAAGCAGCTCATTGCCGTGATCGAGGCGTCGCAGCGGCTGCTGCCGCAGTTCAGCGAGCTCGACCGCGACCTCAAGGCGTTCGTCAAGGCGCTGGCCAGCATCGTGTGCCGCCCCGACCACAGCGACAGCACAAAGATCGCGGCGTTCGACGTGCTGCGCGGGCTGCAGCAGTCCGGCGCCGTCGCCGAGATGGCCGCGAAGCAGTGCTACAGCGCCCTCGTCAAGGCCGCCGCCCACACAAACAGCTACACCATCGAGTCGCTGAACCTGGCCAAGAACCTGTTTGCCACGCTGTTCGACCGCGCATCGCAGTTCCAGGAGCTGTACCAGCTCGCGTTCCAGCAGATCCGCCAGCTCGCCGTGCACCTCAAGGCCGCGCTCGACAAGACAAAGAACCCGGACTACGACCTCAAAGTTATTTATACCTGGCAGTTCGTGCAGTCGCTCGACTTCTGGTCGCGCGCCGTGTCGCTGAGCCAGGGCCTCCACCCGCTGATCCACCCGCTTGTGCAGGTCACACTGCGCGTGATCAGCCTGGTGCCGTCGCCGCAGTTTTTGCCTTTGCGATTCTACCTCGTGCGCAGCCTCGTGCGCCTCGGCCGCCACACGGGCGTCTACATTCCGCTCGCGCCGCCGCTGCTCGAGGTCGTGCTGCACAGCTCGCTGTTCTCGCGCAAGGGCAAGCCGTCCTCGCTGCAGCAGCCCGACTTCGACGCGCTGCTGCACGTCCCGCAGGGCTACGTCGGCACAATCGTGTACCAGAACAGCGTGCTCGAGGAGTTTGTCGACGTGTTTGTCGAGGCCATGGTGCTCTACACGAAGTCGATTGCGTTCCCCGAGCTCGTGGCCCCCGTCGTCGTGGCGCTGCGCCGCTTCGCAAAGCACCAGACGAGCGGCAACGCGAAGGTCAGCCGCTCGCTGCGCGCGCTCGCTGACCGCCTCGAGACAAACGCTGAGTACGTCTCGAAACAGCGCGCCGACGTGTCGTTCGGCCCGCGCGACAAGGCCGCCGTCGACAAGTTCCTGGCCGACGTGGCCTGGGAATCCACGCCCCTCGGCAAGGAGGCCGTTGCGCGGCGCAAGGTGCGCGAGGAGCGCCAGAAGCTTGTTGCCAAGACAAAGCAGGAGGACGCGACGAACCAGGAGCTCGAGCAGTTCGCCGGCTCCAGCGACGACTCCGACGGCGAGAACGAGGAGGACATCAACGACGCGCTGAACGAGCTCGAGCGCGAGGACGAGGACGAGGCCGAGGAGGAGCTCGAGGAGGAAGAGGAAGAAGAAGAAGAGCAAGAGGCCGAGGACGAGGACGAAATGGAGTAGAGCTCTGCTAATTGTGTAATGATATAGATCTTCTGGGATGACTCGCTGATGACTCTTTTGAACCGGATATACAAAATCATAATCTTGGAGTGGCCCAGAAGTAAGTGCGTCAATGGGTGTAAGTGCGTCACTGGGTGCGTTATGTTATGCTTTTATCGTTACATTATAAATACTGCTATATGAGCCTGCGCCAGACAGCGCTACTGTCACAAAACACGGGCCAGCCTATAACCAGGGCCTTCGGCCTAGTCGACCCAGCGCTTCCGCGCGCGCGTGCTGCCGCTGCTGCTCGGGACCGCCGTCACGCCCAGCGTCGGCAACACCGGCGTCGGCTGGTAGCCGCTCGGCGTTGTTGCGATCGTCGACACGAAGTTCCTGTGCTGCACGGCGGCGTTCTTCGGCGACGGCGTCAGCGTCGTCACGGGCATCATCTTGTTGAAGAAGTAGGTGGAGAACGGCGTGTAGCTCGACGTCGGGAACCGCCGCGTTGGCGTCGAGGTCTGCGTGACCTTTGTTCCGGGCGTCTTCTGGAACGGCGCGACTCGCGTCGGGCCCTTTTGCCATGTGTAGGGAATTAGGTACGAGCTCATGGTCTGGTACGACTTCGGTAGCGTATATGACGTCCAGGAGATCGTAGAGGACGATGCCGTGCCCGTGCCGGGCACGTTGTTGTCGGTGTCAACGGGGATCTGGCACGATGAGCCGGCCTTTCCGTTACCGGTCATGCCGTCAATCTGCACAAAGCCGTTCGTGTACGAGAGGGCGTACTCGCTATCGTCGCTCGGGTTGTGCGCGGCCATCTGGAACATGTACGACCCGCTGGGGCCCGAGTCGGCGAACGACGACACCGGCACGGTGACGCTGTTCTGCGTCATGTCGATGCCCTTCTTGATGTCCCAGCACTGGAACTCGCTGCTGGCATTACACGTACACAGGTCGAGCACGCCTGTTTTGAGGTCGCCGAGCTTGATCACGGAGCCTGTCGTCGACCACGACACCTTCACGGAGTCGCCGGAGCTGTACGAGCTCTTGTCGAGACTGAGGTGGAACTGCGCAGACACGGCCTGCAGCATCGCCACAAAGGCGAGGAACACAGCTAGCATTTCGGACGGCGCTAGTCGGGAGGCGCAGCGGCAGGACCTTAAAAGAGGGTGTGTTTGGCGTCTGCTCCAAAATGTGAGGCCGCCGAGCGTGGCTTTGCTAAGTCATTTCTGCTGAGTCAGGGGCCAGGGAGGAAACGCGTATGCAAAAATAGAACACGCGTCACGCCGCGCGCGCCTCCATGGCGGGCTACTCTGGCCTGGTTCAAATGCTGAAGTAGACCACTCGTTCGGCGTTCGTGCGCGTATCCATTTTGGTGGCACGGCA
This sequence comes from Entelexis sp. DX6506, assembly GCA_037041025.1. NCBI lineage: Eukaryota > Fungi > Ascomycota > Dipodascomycetes > Dipodascales > Trichomonascaceae > Entelexis > Entelexis sp. DX6506. The sequence continues at coordinate 321,319 of JAXQHU010000032.1, forward strand.
TGCGACGTGAGTGCCACGGCACATCCAAACCGGTCGTTACGTAGATCCTGCTATATAGAGGTCACTGTTTTATTTTCGAGCGCACGCCTTGCCCGCCGGTTGGAACAGCGGCATCTCGCCGTTCAGCCAGCCCGCACTGCGCCCGCCTTTTGCCGGGGTCCTCACTGGATGCCGCCCGCGCCGGTGGAGAGCCCCTGCCCTGGCGCTGGCCGCGCGCGCCGCGATACGCCCAATGAGTCTGAAAAATCATTGCCGGCAGGGCCTCTCTCACCAGTTTGGACGCCAAATGCTGTACTTGAAGTCGCTGGCCAAGGTCCTGGACAACAGCGGCGCGCAGGTCGTCGAGTGCATCAAGGTGCTGCGCAAGTCGCCGAAGAACTGCGCGAGAATAGGCGACCGCATGGTGGTTGTTGTGAAGAAGGCGAAGCCGATTCCGACGAACCTGCTGGGCACCGCCGCCGCCGCGCAGAAGCTGCGCAAGGGCGACATCCGGCACGCCGTCGTCGTGCGCACAAAGCAGCCGACGCAGCGCCCGGACGGCTCGATCGTGCGCTTCGACGACAATGCGTGCGTGCTGATCCAGAAGACGGGCGAGGTCATTGGCAGCCGTGTGACCGGCGTCGTGGCGAAGGAGCTCAAGGACAAGGGCTTTAGCAAGCTGATCACGCTGGCGCCGCGCGCTGTCTAAGTGTGAGGAAGCTCGGCTCTTTACCCGTCAAGGGATGTTATTTTCCACGGCTCCTGAGGTGCCGCTTTTTTGGACCCTGTTTGGCGTTCTAGATCTGCAGGCTGTGCTGCTAGATAGGCCGCAGGAGTCCTGTAGATGCCCTGTACATATTTATCATTACCCGTAACTGGATAAACTAATCGCATTGCCCGCCGCCCCGTGAGCGGCCGTCCTGTGAGCGGCCGTCCTGTAGTAGGTAGCTCTGCGTGAAGGCTGTTAGCTGGTGTTTACGTGCTAGCAGTTTGTTGTGCTGTGGCTAGAGATCTGCAGAGTAGTAGTTTGTTTCGCTTCTGCAGAGGCCTCTTGACTCGTCGGGCGGCTATGAGCACAGCACCCGTACCGAAGTGTTTGAAACCTTTAACTTCAAACTTCAAGCTCCTCAGTCCTCCCCCTCGCTCGCACCTTTTCCTGCTCAGAGTTTACGCCTGCGTCGTTCTTGTATGTGTTCAGAGGTGCACGCACTTCTTGACAGATGAGTACAAGTGTCAGGCCTTTTAAAACTAGACTCCGGATTCATTACAATAAATATTCGAATTTTTTACTGGCGCTCGATGCGGCACGTCTGCATCGCCTGAAGCGCCCATCACTTACGTGCACTGTGGAACCGCTCTGCAGCCATTAAGGACTAATATACAACGTCGCCTTTCTTCATATCTTCCGGAACATGTGCCCGCAATGTACGCACACGTAGAAGAGAATCATTGTTGTCTCGGCGCGGCGCTCCTGGCTCTGAAAAAACACGCACTCGTGCTCGTGGCACTTCGGGCACTCATCGTTCGAGCGCGGCAGCGTCGGGTCCTGCGACAGGTCGTGTGTCACGCCGGCCGTCTCGGACACCTCCGAGATGAGCTGGTTCTTGTAGATGAGCGGGTTGCTTGCCTTCTCCGTGTACATGCAGTTCCGGCACGTATACAGCAGCTGCTGGTTCACGCGGTCCTCGCGCGGGTACAGCATATTATTGCAGTTGAGGCAGAACCGGAAGCTGGCGGCCATGGCGGTGTTCCAGGAGAGCAGGCGGAGTGGCGGCGGCGACTTTCTGCACTCGGGCTGGTGGAGCAGATCATATTTCACGATATGTGGCTCTTAGCCGCATCATGGTGCTACTACATATGCCCAGTGGCCTCGAAGCGCCGGCGCGCTTCGAGGTCCTCCGCGGCAGATTATATAACGGCCACAGCCCGACCATGCGCGGTGCTCGCGTGCAGCGTCGCTCGGAAATTCCCCGGAAAATCACAGTCCAGCTAATGCGCAGAGGCGCCGCGGCAACGCAGTTCAGGAGAAGCACGCCGTTCTTGCCGGCTCCGCCGCAGCATCACGTGCGCCAGGGCCCCAGCGCGGGTGAAATTTCACGCTGGCCGTATCGCGCGGCGGCGCCGGGGTGCGCCTAAGAGCAGGCCTATCTTTCCAAAGTCCGCTTCCATTGCCAGGCCGTCGTGCGCTTCTGAGTCCGTCTAGAAGCATGTCACGCACGCACGCGCAGGGGCAGGCCCCGCGGCTCTACGGGTGCTCGCCCGTGGACCTGTACAGCGTGTCCGGGAAGCTCGGCGAGGGCACGTTCGGGCAGGTGCACCAGGGCCGGTTCAAGCCGACGGGCACGGCCGTGGCCATGAAGGAAATCATAGTGCACGAGCGCGACGAGGGCATTCCGATCACGGCGCTGCGCGAGATCAAGATCATGAAGGCGCTGCGCCACCGCAACGTGCTGCACCTGCTGGACATGGCCGTGAGCAGCTCGCGCGGCAACCGCGACGCGAAGGTCAAGCCGCTGTCCACGTACTACATGGTCATGTCGTACATGGACCACGACCTGTGCGGGCTGCTGCACAACAAGGACATCCGCTTCCGGCTGCCGCAGATCAAGCTGTACATGCAGCAGCTGCTGGCCGGCGTCGGGTACCTGCACGAGATGAACTACATGCACCGCGACATGAAGTCTGCGAACATTCTCGTGAGCAACGACGGAACGGTGAAGGTTGCCGACTTCGGGCTGGCCCGGAAGTACCACGAGGCGCCGCCGGACCTCACGAGCGCGACGCCGGCCGCCCACAAGTACACGGCGAAGGTCGTCACGCGCTGGTACCGCCCGCCCGAGCTGCTGCTCGGCGAGCAGTACTACACGACGGCGATCGACATGTGGGGCGTGGGCTGCATTTTCGGCGAGTTTTTCAAGCGCCAGGTGATTCTGCCGGGCCAGTCCGACCACGACCAGGTCACGCTCATCTTCAAGCTGCTGGGCTCGCCGACGCCGGAGAGCATGCCGAACTTCGCGCAGCTGCCCGTTGCGCGCGACTTCATGCCCGTGCCGGAGATGCCGAACCAGCTGAGCACCGTGTTCTCGAACGTGCCCGCCGACGCGCGCGACCTCCTGGCGGGGCTGCTGCACCTGTACCCGCTGCGACGGCTCACGGCGAAGGGCGCGCTGCAGCACCCGTTCTTCACGAACGCGCCGACGGCGGCCGACCCGGCGGAGCTGCCGCTGCTGCCGTCGAGCCGCGAGCTCGACGTGCGGCGCAAGCGCGAGGCGCAGTCGCCGCCCGCGGCGCCGGCCCCGCAGCGCCAGCGCATGGAGCGCATGGAGCGCAACGAGCGGCGCAACGCGCCGCGCGCGTTTGCGCCAAAGGTCCCTGGCAAGAAGATTCTCACCGGCATCGACCTTGTGCCGCCGTACCGACGCATGGATGCGCTGCGCAAGATGGACACGGGCGCGCCACAGAAGAACGGCCACCGCAATGGCGGCGGCGCGGCGGACCTCGACACCAGTCTGCGGCACCGCGAGTCGCGCGTGAACGGGAGCAACGGCCCCGAGGGCTCGCGCGCCATGAGCAATGGCCTCGACTACTAGAAATGCGCCGGCAGCTCAATTCGCCCTCCCGCAAGCTATTTTTGTTTAACCTCTAGCCCGGAGTGCGCCGGAATGCCCCCAGTTAATTGGCGGTTCGTCACAAGCGGTTCGTCCCAGCATAGACTGTGCAGTGCAGATTAAGGTACACACAAGAAACCCGTCGCGGTGTGTAGCGAATCTAGTTTTCACCCCATCCAAGGCATGACGGACACCCTCACGTCCGCGCACGACCCGCGCAGCGCGACGATCACGGTGCGCATCATCCGGTCGTTCGAGTACCGCACCATCAAGAACCATGTGTTCCGGAGCGTGGACCTGACGGCGTGGACGCCGCGGCAGCTCATAGCCGAAGTCAAGGCGCTGGTCGCCGTGACGGGCGGGCTGCGGCCGTACCGGACCGTGGACTTCGACGCGGCGAAGGTGTACACGCACGCGCACCTCACGAAGACGCAGAACCTGTCGATCAACCTCGACCGCGAGGACTGGGTGCTGAGCACGCCGGACAAGATCGACAAGCCGCTGAGCGAGCTGGGCATCATGAACGAGAGCGAGATCTCGGTGTTCAATGCCGCGGCGTACGCTGAGTTCAAGGCTAATCCTGTGCAGAAGTGGGAGTAATTAACTAACTAATACAGGCACACACGCACGCGCGAGCACACGCGAGCACACCGAACATGCACGTACGCGCGCACGCACGCATGTGCGCATGCGCACACACGCGGATTGCCGCGCAATTTGTATCTATCTCGCGGCGGTTCAGCGCCGTTGGCCGCACCCGAAAATAAATTAATTTGTATTGACTAAGAGCCCGCCCTAGCCCCGAGCCGCCGACGGATAGGGAAATGCCCTAGACCCGGCCGTGAGTTTCTCAAGTTCCATCCACACCCCCGCGGCGCCCACTCCGACCCAGCAATGGCCAACGTCAAACCGCGGAAACGCGGCCGCGGCGCCGTGCACAATGCCCCCGAGCGGGTGGAGGAGCACGCGGCGGCGGCGCCGAGCCCCGGCACGTTTGTCGAGCTGCCGCTCGAGGCCGTGCGCCGCTACCGCCGGCGTTACAACCTGCCGATTGCGCCGCCGGCCACGTTTCCGGGCTTCCTGCTCGGCGGGCCGGTCGGGCGGCTCTCGAGCGCGCACGCAAAGTACCGCCGCTCGTCGTACCGCGCCGCGCACGCGGCGGTCAGCGAGCACCTCAGCGAGGGCCTCGTGAAGGAGGGCGACACGATTGCCGAGTTTCTGTACAGCGTGCAGCACAAGGACCAGGTGTTCAAGCTGCGCTTCGGCCCCGACGGCCGCGCGCCGGCGCGGCCCGCAGCATACGCCGACGCGGGCGCCGCGGGCCACGACGCAGGCGCCGTCGCCGGCGCCGCGAACGGTGCCGCGCCGCGCGCATTCGACGCGCCGCTGCCCCAGACATACGCGCCGGCCCCGCCGCTGGCCGAGTCCCACATTCCGCTGCCCGTGGAGCCGCTCTCGGCGCGGCCTACTAGCGCAGCAGAGCCCGCTGCCGTGACGGCCCGCGGGTAGTAGTCCCTCGTCCGTTCGTGGGCAGGGGTTCGCGCTGCGCGCAGCCGGTGCTGAGGTGATCGCTAATCGTTATATACCAGTGGGTGCGGCCGCACCTCCACGCATTAGATTCTACGCTAGCCATGCCTGACTCCTCGACGGTGGTGTTTTTCGCGGGTCTTTCTGTCGCCGTGTTCGCCGCCAAGTACTTCCTGTCGTCGGGCGCGTCCGGCGCGTCGGCCGGGTCCGGCGCGGGCGCCCCCGCGCCCGAGCGTCGCAGCGCGCCGCCGCGCGCCGTCACCGAGGACATGGTCGACGTCGTGTCGGTGCTTGTGCCGCACGTCGACCGCGACGAGATCCGCAGGGACCTCGAGCAGACGCGCAGCGTGCAGGAGACCAGCACGCGGCTGCTTGCGCGCAGCGAGGAGAAGAAGAACAGCCTGCTGTCGCGGTACAACGTCGACGACGCGGGCGCCGCGAGCACGGGCGCGAGCACAGGCGCGAGCGCGCCGGACGCAGGCGCGTGGATCGACGACCGCAAGCGCCGCGAGGAGCACATGCTCAAGCAGCGGCAGCAGATGATTCTGAAGGCGCGCCAGCGGACGCTGGAGCTGGAGCAGCAGCGCCAGCAGCAGGCGCAGGCGCAGCAGGGCCAGTAGAGCCTTCGTTAGCAGGGGCTTCGTTGGCAGCAGCCAAGGGCGCATCGTGCGGGGCGTTTGAGGCGCCCGCGGGCCGGGGTTTCTTCCTCACAGACAGCACGTTCACGGCCGGCTGCGCGCTGCTCACGCCGCTGAGCGCCGGCGCGCTCTCCTGCCGCGCCACGGGGCCGGCGCCGGGCGCCGCGTCCGTGTAGACGTCGCCGAGCTCGCCCCTCTCGAAGCGCACGACCGAGCAGAACCCGTCGATGGACGTGAGCAGAAGCATGCGGCCGTCCGGCGACCACGCAAGGTCCGTCAGCGATGAGTAGTGCAGATTCGACGCCATGCCCAGCGGCGCCGTGCTCTCCGTATCGTAGATAAACACTCCGTTAAGCGTAGCAATTGCATACACCATTTTGTAGCCCGCGGCGACGGCGCCCGCGCCCGCGCCACGCCGCCGGAACAGCGTCGGGCAGAAGCGCACGACCGTGCTCTGCTTCGGCAGCGGCACAATGCCGGCCGGCCGGCGCAGGTCGCCGCGCGTGTAGATGAGCGCGCAGTTCTGCGCGGGCTCCTTCGGCCGCGCGTCGGTCCCTTCATTCTCGCCCTGGTGCTCGCCCTGGTGCTCGGCGACCTGATATTCGGTGCGGCCCTGTTCTGGAGGCTCGAGCGGCTGTGTAGATTGCGCGGCGGCTGGCTGCGCGGCGGCTGGCTGCGCGACGGCTGGCTGCGCTGGTTCTGTTGGTTCCGTTTGTTGTGTAAACTGCGCGGGCTGCGCTGGCTGCGCTGGCGCGTGTGCTGGAGGCTCGTCGCCCGCGGCCGCGACCGCCTTCCGGTCTATCTGGGCGGCCGGCGCAAGCAGAAGCAGCCCGTCCGGCGAGAAGCTCAGCCGCCGGAAGAACGACGAGAACGACTCCGGGTGGAACGAGCTCTGCCGGTTGCCGGGCAGCTCGGACTTCTCGAGCCGCGCCACGGGCGGCTCGACCACAAGCTTGCCGCCCCTGTCCTCCCGGATCGCGTACACTATGACGCGCTGGTCGCTGGACTGCGTGGCCAGAAACTGGCCCTGCGGGTCCCACGCAACGCCCTGCACGTAGTGCTTGTGGTCGCGCAGCGCGGCCACGCACGTCCCGTCCGTCGTGTCGAGAATCGACACGACCTTGTCCATGCTTGTTGCCGCCAGGAACCGGCCCGAGGGCGACCACGCGAGGTCGTAGATCTCGCCGAAGCTCGCGCTGCGGCACTTGCGGATCATCTTCCAGCTCTCGAGCTCCTCGAACTCGGCCCCGAACGCGGCCGCCGGCGCGCTCAGCGCGTCGCCCAGCGCCCACAAGCACACCACGCCGTCGTCGCCGGCCGACGCCAGCACCTTCCCGGACGCGTCGAACGCCACCGCATTCACGGCGCGCTCGTGCTTGGCCAGCGTCGCCAGGTACTCGACGCCGGGCGTGTCGTCGAGGCTCGCGCCGACGCGCAGCCTCCACAGCCGCACGTTGTTGTCGCCGCCCGCCGTCGCCAGCCGCGGGCTGCGATTCGGCGGCGCGGCGCCGCCGCTTGTTTCGCACGGCTGGAAGCACGCGCTGTATATCGGCGCGCTGTCCTGGTGCCAGTGCACGGTCAGCGGCTTCACTGCGACCATGGTGGACCTAAAGGGCGTCGCGTCGCGTAATCCTAGTTCGCGATGTGGTTAGTCAAGTCGAGCCAGAAAACCGCCGTGTCTCGAGCCCTACAAATTGACGAAACTAGCAACGATTTACGAAGTATAAATGAGTGTAGTGGATTAGAATAGAGCGGTGTGCCGTGTGCGTGAATTACGCTCACCGAAGGGTGTGGGGATCTGAGCAGGGACCCGACCAAGATCCGACCAGGGACGCGACAAGGGATCCGACCAGGAACATGCACGACAGTTAAGAGCGTAAAATCATCGTAGAAGTAAGATGTGAACAAATATGTCCCATTATATACTATGCTATTATAGCTAAGCAGCTAACACCCAGCACTATTCCAGCCACTGGCCAAGTAGCTAGGTTCGCTGGTCCAGCTCACGAGAAGAACTTCGAGTACGCGGCGCGCTGCTTCTTCTTCTGCGCGTTGATCAGCTCCTTGATCTCGGCCTGCTCCTTCGTGATGCCTGCATCAGTCATGAGCTTCGCCGCCTCGCCAAGGTCCGCCAGCGCGTCCTCGTAGTTCTTCAGCCCGCGCTGCGCAACCGCGCGCCGGTAGTACGCCTTCGCCTTGTCGGTCTCCTTGGCCAGCGGCAGGCCCAGCACCGACGTCGCCGCCTTCTCCGCGTCGCGGTACCGCCCGAGCTGGTTGCTCAGCAGCGCCACGTTCAGGTGCAGCGACACCTTCAGCGCCTCGTACTCGTTGTACAGCGCATGGCCCTGGTCGACGTCGAACTCGTACGCGTAGCGCAGCGCCTTGCGGTACTTGTCGAGGGCGACCGCCGTGTTCTTCTTCTTGAACTCGGCGGTGCCGATGTCCTTCAGCTTCTTCGTCACGCCGAGCGCCTTCTCCAGCGTCTCGCCCTCCTTCGCCTCACTCTCCGGGTTCAGGCTCGGCTCGTCCTCGGGCCAGTCCTCGTACACGTCGCCCGTGCCGTCGTCCTTCTTCGTGAAGTCCGCGTCGCCCTCGAGCTCGCCGCACTTCGCAATGCGCACGTCCTCCTTCGGCGCGTCCTGCTCGTCCGTCGGCTGGTTCTCGATCTGGCGCACAACGCCCTTGCCGGCCACGACCTCGCCAAACACAACGTGCTTGCCGTCGAGGTGCGGCGTCGGCGCCGTCGTGATGAAGAACTGCGACCCGTTCGTGTTCGGCCCGCTGTTCGCCATGCTCAGCAGATACTTCTTCGTGTGCTTGTGTGCAAAGCTCTCGTCGTCGAACTTCTCGCCGTAGATCGACTCGCCGCCGGTGCCCATCGGGCTGCCCTTCGCCTCGCTCGTGAAGTCGCCGCCCTGGATCATGAAGCCCTTGATCACGCGGTGGAACTTCGAGTCGCGGTAGCACAGCGGCAGGCCCTGCTCGCCAATGCCCTTCTCGCCCGTGCACAGCGCGCGGAAGTTCTCAGCCGTCTTCGGCACGTCGTCGTACAGCTGCATGACGATGCGCCCGACGGGCTTCTCGTCGATCGTGATGTCGAAAAATGTGCGTACCATTTGCCGCCAGTAGTCGGTGAGTGTCTATTAGGCTTATTTAGCGTCGCAAGCGTCGATGGCTATTTATCTATGGTGGGCAGGGCGGTGGCAGGAACCCCCGGGCGCGGGACGCTGGCTGGGCAAGGGCTCGTTCTAGAATGTTCACTACCCTTGGCCCATGGACCACCACACAACCCGGCGCCATGTGGTTCCGGGGATTCAGGGTTCTGCGGGTCTAAGGTTCTAAGGCCCCAGGGTCCCGACGTTCCGGGGTTCCACGGCCCCACGGTTCTAAGGTCCCCTAACGTTCCCGGTTCTAAGGTTCCCAGGGCTACAGGGTCCTTCAAGTCTGAAGTTTCTAAGGTCCGCAAGGGCTTTGAGGTTCGCAGGCCCTAAGGCTCTAAGATTCAAAACTTAAGGCTCATGGCTCATGGCACAAGGCCTAAGGCTGAAAAGGTTTGACAAGGTTCAATGCAGCGGCGGTGGCGCCGCCGAGCGCCCATACTTGGCCACAAGCTCGCGCTCGTGCCGCAGCGTCTCGGCCCGGTACGCCAGGCGCGGCATGGGAACGTTTGTCTTCTCTATGTTCACCTCGCCGGTATGCATGTTGAACCCCCAGTGGTTCTTGATCTCGTGCTCAAACCCGCTCTGCATCACCGAGTACAGCGCAAGCTCGCGCGAGTCCACCGACGTCAGCTTGTAGATCTGGATGGCAATGCTGTACTCCTCCATGAGCGGCTCACGCGTGAACGAGAACTGCAGCGGGTCGTCGCTGCTCAGACTCACGTTCAGCCCGCGCCGGAAGTACGACACAAACGGGTTCTTTTCGTACGACAGGAACAGCGCGTTGTTCGAGATCGGCGACATCGCCAGCCCAACCTGCTCGAGGTAGTACAGGAACTGCATGTACGGCAGCTTGCGCAGCAGAATGCCGTGCGAGATCCCCTGCGATGTGAGGAACGCCGGAATGAGGTGCTCGGCGTCGCCGGCCTCGCCGCAGTGCGGCCGCAGCACAAACGTGTTGTAGTTCAGCCGCTGCCGCCACTGGTTCAGCGACGTCATGTTCGCGTACAGGTAGTACAGGTAGTACGAGTACGGCGGGTTCTGGCCGTTGTCCCAGTCCTTCGGCACGGGGTACTTCGCGTACATGCGGCGGTCGGCCTTCGACTCGTCGTCCACGGAGTCGAAGCCCACGACGCGCTGCAAAAACACGTGCAGCTTCGGGTCGCGCGTCGGGTCCTGCGTCACTTCGAACAGGGGCCTGAAGATGTTCTCGACCACCTCGCCGAAGTTGTTCACGATGCCGCTCTTCTTGTACACGTCGTAGAGGCGCGGGACCTGGATGAGCCAGCGCACGTTGTCGCTCACAAGCTTGTTGTTCACGACCCACTCGGCGAGCTTCGACCACTCGTTGATGTGCCGGCCGTAGATCGAGATGCGGTACTCAGCCATCTGGTACTTGCTCTGCTCGAGGTCGCTGAACACCTCGCGCGTGATCTCGGCGAGGTAGCGGCCGCCAATGAAGTTCTCCGTCTTTAGGAAGATCTCGCGCAGGCGCGACTCGCCGATCGGGTTGTACTTGAGGTTGAACTTGTCGAAGCGGTGGAACGCGTCGGAGTGCGCGTGCATGTCGAGCGTGTCGATGTTAAGGTCGTAGGCGGTGAGGCCGAGCGACTCGAACACCTTGTTCAGGGTCAGCAGCTTGCCGTCGCGGTAAATAACAACCTCGTTCGGCGACTTCTTCATCTTGGACTTGATGAAGCGCAGCAGGTGCTTCTGCGTCATGCACGCCGAGTGGTGAACGTGCGTGTCGACCTTGCGCACGTTGTAGAAGTCGCGGTGCGGGATGCGCTTGCTCTTGGCGAGCTCCTCGTCCTGGTTCAGCAAGAAGTACAGGTTCCACCGCGCCTCGAGGTACTGCAGGCGGCGGTACGCAAACGTCTTGAGCGGGCCGTCGCTGCTCATCGCCGTGAGCCGGTCAACCGCCTTGTAGTAGTCCTTCAGCGTCGGCACGGGGGCAATGGGCACGTCCGGGTCGGCCGGGTCGTAGACCTGGTAGACGCCCTGCTCGTCCTGGCTGAACGTCTGCTTGTTTGCGGTGGGGATCTTGCAGTCGGCCATGCTGAACTTGATGCCGACGTTCTCGGGGCTGTTTGCGACCTTCGGCTTGATGATGAAGTGCTTTGTGACGGGGTCGTACTCGGGCTCGGGCGGCGCCGGATAGATCTGCCACGAGTCCTGGTTCTTCGGGTTCTTGCGCTCGTCCTGGACGCTGAGGCCGATGAACTTGCGGCGCAGATCGACGGCCTCGGCGACCTTTTCGTACATCTCCTGCAATTCCTTCATTTCGGACGGGTCCGGCGGCGCGTCGTACGAGTCGAGCGTCGCGCGGCGCCGGTGCCAGTCGGCGGAGCGCCGGAACTGCGGGCTGCCCGGCAGGCTGCCCGCGGCCACGGGCACGGGCGGCGCGTCGCTGATGTCGCGGAAGTGCGGCGAGCGCGGCAGCAGGTGCGGGTCCGACTGCGGGCTGTGCTTGCTCGGGAAGCTGGCCGTGTTCTGGTGCGAGCCCACGACGTCGAGCGCGTGCATCTTCGCCGTCAGCGAGTCGTGGCGCCGCTGCTCGCTGTACGACATGTCGTAGACGTTCGACGTCTCCTCCTCGCTGCTGTCGTCGTCAAACACAGGCCGCGACATCTCTGCTATCTGGCGGGCCCGATAAGAATTTATTTGGGTCGCAGGTTAGGTAGGGTGGGCCGGCTAGACTAGTCTTAGATTCTCGGGGTTAGGTGTACGAGATGCGCACAACGGTGTCGCCGATCTGTTCTTGCGTCGAGACGTACTCGAGCGGCGCGCTGGGCGCCGGCGTGGCCAGCGCGGCGGCGAGAATCTCGTCCAGCGTGCTGGGCCACAGGTTGTGGCCGCGCAGCGCCGCGAGGTCCGCCGGCGTGCACCAATGCGTGGCGCGGATCTGGCGCTTCTCCTTGTCGCTCCAGCGCGAGAAGTCGAGCGGCGTCTCGGCGGCGAGCTGCACGGCGAAGTAGCGCTCGTTCGCAATGACGACCTCGCCCGACGGGAGCACGAGCGGCGCCTTGCGCACGGCGACGACGCGCGGGGAAACGGCGTCGGCAATGCCGGTCTCCTCGAGCAGCTCGCGGCGCGCGCAGTCGGCAAACGACTCGCCGGCCTTCACGCCGCCGCCGGGCGTCGTGTAGTAGCTGCCCTTGTCCGAGAGGGCGTCGCGCTGCTCGAGGTTTGCGTGCGAGTACTCGAAGATGAGCACGGCGCCGTCCCGGTTCACGACGAGCACGCGCGCGGCGCGGCGCTCGCGCAGCTTGGCGGCCTCGAGCTCGATCACAGGCATCGGCGGCGGCGCGTCGTGGCTGCTCCCGGTGTTGCTGCTGCTGCTCGCGGCGGCGCGAGAGTGGAGGGCGCGAGAACCTCCACAAAAACCGCGCGCCGGCGGCGGCCCTAGCCCTACCCTGCGTGGTGTCAGGGCACGCGCAACGGCGGCCGCTGGCGACAACGGTTTGCTTCGCGCTAACCCAACCACAGGCGGATATATAACCCTTAGCGTGGCCGCGGCCCGGGGCGACTTCTTGTTCACACTAGGTACACCCCGACGAGGCGAGATGGGACAGGCACGCATTATTGCACTCGAGAAGGACGCGCTGGCCACGGACCTGGCCAAGCTGATTGTGGACGCGCAGACGAAGGCGGTTGCGCGCAAGGGCCGCTTCGACATCGCCGTGTCCGGCGGCAGCCAGGCCGAGACGCTGGCCGCGGGCCTGCTCGGCAACCCGGCCGTCGAGTGGCCGAAGTGGCACGTCTGGTTCGCCGACGAGCGCATTGTGCCGCTCGACCACGAGGACTCGAACTTCATGCTGTTCGACAAGCACGTTCTCGACAAGCTTCCCAAGGACGGCCGCCCCATTGTGCACCCGATCTCGTCCGAGCTGCTGAAGAACCACCAGAAGGCCACAAGCAAGCAGTTTGCTGCCGACTACCAGCAGCTGTTGATTAAGGAGCTGGGCACCGCGCCGGCGCTCGACCTCGCCGTCCTGGGCATGGGTCCCGACGGCCACACGTGCTCGCTGTTCCCGGGCCATCCTCTGCTCAAGGAGGCAACGCTGTTTGTGTCGCACCTCGACGACTCGCCGAAGCCGCCGAAGAGCCGCATCACGCTCACAAAGCCCGCGCTCGAGCTCGTGGACCAGATTGTGTTCTTGGCCACGGGCGCCGCGAAGAAGGACGCCATCCACGCCATCTTCAAGGACAACGACACGTCGCTGCCCTCGAAGCAGGTCAACGACCTCGCCAAGAACGAGGTCATCTGGCTCACCGACAATGCCGCGCTCGGCAACTAGCTAGCTGCCAGCCGGCTCTGATCCGCTGGGGCGGTGTGAGCCGAGCGGGGCCCGCGCGCGGCTGCCGAAAGCACTGCTGAAAGCACTGCCGAAAGCTCGTGGCCGCGCCGGAGCGAGCGCGCTCCATTCTTTGTAGCCTAAGTACATAGTTACTCTACGAATCGTTACTCCACGAACAGTTACTCTACTTTTGCATGCACGCAGGAAGTACCTGTGAATACTCTGCTCAATGGCATTTTGCCGGCAGCGCATACAGAAAATTGGAATTAGCGACTACATAACGCTGTTGCTACAAGGGGTCATCTCTATGTACGACGTTGCTCTTCTAAATCATCAAAGTCATAAGTTCATCAACACTGTCATTGCTGTTGTTGTCGTCATCGTATTGTCGTGTGCCGTGGCCTGTTTTCGTGCGCCGTGGCCGCCGCAAGTGTTCCAGCGCGGGGTTCCAGCGCGTTGGAGCAGCCTCCAGCACATCAGAACTGCGGAGCGAATTCGTTACGCTCCATTTCTTGAAGGACGCGGTTGATACTCTGTACCCCGACCATTTTTTTGCTGCACTCGAGGCGCCGCACCAGCTTGCCCAGGTCGCACCCGTCGAACTTGTGGTGCTTCTGCAGCGTCTTGAATGCCAGGTTGCACGGAATTGCCACGGCGCCCGGCGCAAGCTGCTTCGCCGCGCTCAGACTCACGCAGAACAGCATCGACATCGGCCCGCGCTCGCACTCGCTGCACCCGTACACTTCGTCGTCGAGCTGCACTGAGTCCGCGTCCACGCCGCGCGGCGGCGGCAGCTGCACGGGCCGCTGTTGCTGCTGCTGCGGCTGCTGCTGCGGCTGCTGCTGCGGCGTGCTCGCCGTCGGCGACGGCTGCGACTGTTGCGCGTAGCTCAGCGACGCCGTCTGGCTCCCGGCCGTGTCCGCGCACACGCACACCGTGTTCTCGGAGCAGAACCCGCAGCCGGTCTCGGCGTTCATGTGCATGCCCTCGAGCGGCGACGGGATCGACATCACGGGCGACGGCTGCATGGGCTCGAACGTGAACGCGCGCTTGAACTTCGACATCGGCGCCGCCGGGCCCTGCCGCCCGTTGCTCGCGTGCGCGTGGCCGTTGCCGTGGCCGTTGCTGCGCTTGATCGGCACGGCGTCCATCTTGATCGCCGACTGGTTCAGAATCATGTCCAGCGACGGCAGCGATATCGACGACTTGCGCCGCTGGTCGGCCTGCGGCGAGCTGCTCGCGGGCGACTGCACGGCCGGCGAATGCACGGCCGGCGAGTGCACGACTGGCGAGTGCACCGCCGGCGACGACGAGCCGCGGATGCCGATCTCCTCGCACACGCAGCCGTCGTCGCGGCTGCACAGCCCGCACGAGTCGTTGTCGACGTCCTCCTTCACCTCGGTCTTTGCGGCCCTGCGCGCGGCGCCAGACTCGCGCACCTTGTGCGACGCCGGCACGGGCTTCGCCGCCTTCGCGGCCTTTTCCGTGGCGGCCTTCGGCTTTCTTCCGGGCTTCGGCCGCGGCGGCAGAACCCACTGCTTCGACATCGAGAGCCGCTCGACGCGGGGCTTGGGCTCCATCACCTTCAGCGGCTTCGGCTCCTCAAACGGTTTCGCTGCGCGCGGACTCTCCCCGGCGGGCGCAATGGGCTGGATCGCCCGCCGCTCACTCATACCAAACGCTGAGATGAAACTGATTGTAGCGTGTAAATGACTAACTTTGCGACCAGTCACGCCACAGAATGAGGCAGCACCTGATGAAAAAGATATGCTCGGGTCGAGGGTATTTTTACATAAAATGCAGCGAACCGCACGGATTAGTGTTACAACGCGTCCACAGGGCGTGTCTGATCTTGTGATGCGGGTGCCGGCGCCGACGGCACTTGCGTGGTCGTGGCATCGCACTTTGTAGCGGCATCGCGCAGGCGCCCTTAGCAAGCAATTTCAGCTCAGCTCAGCTCGGCCTCCTGCAATTGAGCACTAATGTGGAGCTGAACACGAATGTGAAGCTGAATGTGAAGCGTGTCGCACGAGCGCCGATTGTAGATCGGGCTCCGCTTTAGAGGCCTGCACAGGGGCAATCACAGATTAAGAAAAACAGGAAGTGCAGAAACGCCTATTAGCGGGGTGGGGGCATCAATGCCCAGGTCCCAAGTGCAGCCTCTCTCAACTTTACAGTGAGCTTTCGGACCGTAATACCAGAGGCTTTGATTAGGTGTAGCCGCAGAACCGCGGCCTATATTAGCTGGGATTCGATCCGGAGACCCCTGTTTTCTAGCGCGCGTCCTTAGTTTCGACATCCTTCCGAACCGTCAGAGTGGGGATGTACATCTCGTACGGCACCATCTCGAGCTCCTTGGCCGTGCTCTCGACCTCGACCTCCAGCGTCATGCGCACCGAGCCGGGCACAACCTTCACGCCCTTGTCGTGCTTCGGGATCTTCTGGCTCTCCTCCTTGTTGAACGCAGGCCCCGCGTACTGCTCGCCCTTCGGCTCACTTCCGGGCACGACGGGGTCGAGAATGCAGTAGTTGCGCCGCGCAAGCATTGTCTTGTTGTTCTGCGCGTTGCCGTGCGGGTCCACGCTGAAGATAGGAATGTTCGTCTCCTTGGTGTGCAGGCCCAGGAAGTGCGTTTTGTTGCGGCGGTTCATGAACGACGCAAGCTCGTTCGGCGGCGGCGTGTTCACAATCGCGCTCGAGATCGGGCACACCATGAACCGGAAGTCGTTCTCGGGCTCGACCGGGTGGCGCGACTCGAAGATGCCCAGCGAGCACAGGTGCACGTCGCCGGTCAGGATCGTGATGCGCACGCTCTTCTCCTGCTGCAGCTCAATGAGCCGGCGCAGGAACTTGTTGCGCTCGTGCTTGTGGTGCTTTGCGCACCAGTGGTCGTTCAGGTCGTCGAGCAGCTCGACGTCGCCGTCGAACGGGTTCACAAGCCCCTTCAAGATGATCCCCTTCTGCGACAGCCACTTGATGGGGGCAATGAGCCGGCTCGTCATCAGGTTTTCTGCCCACACCATGCGCGGGTACGCAATAGGCACGCCAAGCATGAGGTAGATGTGCTTGATGTCCGGGCTGGCGTCGATCTCCCTGCGCAGCCGGTCGAACACGGCGTCGTACGACTTCGGGTCGCACACCTGGTCGAGGCGCCGCTCGGTGCGGCAATCAAGACCGAGGAATGCGGCCGTCTTTCCAAGGCGAGCGTAGATGGACCGCGCAGGCTGGTGGATGTAAGGACCCGACTTGCCCGTCGTGATCCACGACGAGTCCTTCAGCTTCGGGTCGTCCTTCTCGTTCGTGCACTGCTGGAACAGCATGTAGTAGCGGAACGCGTACTCGCCGAGCATCTTGAAAATCGGCGAGCCCATTGTGTGGTCGCGGTACGTGCCGTAGCCGTCGATGATGTCGTGGTCGTCGTAGATGTTCAGCGACGGAATGGTGGCGAGCGCCTCGATCCAGCCGGCCTGCGTCGTCTCGGCCACGGCCCCCTTCCAGTACCCGCGGCCAAACCAGTCAATGTACTGGCGCAAGTAGAAGCGGTTCATTAGCACGGCCATTTTCTCCGGGCTGCTGATCTTGCCGAGGTGGTTCAGCGTGCCCTCCGGGAGCACGAGATTGATGCTGTCGCAGTAGAGCTGGTCGCCGCCGCCGAGCATGACGTGGAACTCGCGGTTCGGCTTCTTGTGGTTCGCAAGCACGCTGTCCCACAGCGAGTGCGGGAACACCTTCGTGTCGACCTTCAGCGAGAACCCGTTGCAGGAGTAGAACATGGTGCGCATCGTCTCGGCGCGGCCCGGGATCCAGAACGCGTACTCCGGGTGCTCGCGGCCGAGCTGGTAGTGGATCGGGATGCTCTGCGTCTCGTGCGTGACGCACTCGAGGTCGAAGCGCCAGAACGAGATGCCCTCGTCCTGGTAGATGCGCAGCGGCTGCACCTGCAATGGGCTCGAGTTCACAATGAACGGCGGAAACTGCTCGTAGTTCGACTTCGCGTCCCGCGTCACATACATTACGCTGCCACGCCATACAGAGTTGTTCTCCTCAAGCCCCCAGAACCGGAGAATCGGGCCGGCAAGAATCTCGAGCTCGTTGCCCACCACATCCGGCCGGTTCGGCGGAATCTCGTTAAGGTCGACCTTGGCCAGATTCTCGTCGGTTACAATTGGACCACTCATGTTGTAGGTAAAAGAAACAGTCACCGTGGCTGATATGGCTGTGCGCGCCGCCTTGCCCGGCGGCAGGGCGGGTCATGTGATGCGCGGCCTGGAAGCCGCTTTGCATGCAAACCGCTCGATTCCGCCTGATTATGTATGTTAAAGGCATCGGGATCCGGCTCTGCGGCGGGGCTCTGCGGTCCGCACGGGTTAGTGCTCGCCAGCTCGGCTGCTCGTGCGCAGTGCCAAATGCTATATAGCGTACATACCGGGGGTGCGAATTGCACACTAGCTGCGGTACTAGCTGCAGCAGCTCCTGCACAACAAGATCTCTGCCGATCTTCGCGTGCATGCAGGGTGCCAGCTCAACCGCAGGCTTTATTCTCAAAAAAACGCCAGCGCCGCGTAAATAGCTCGCGCACGCCTGCGCCAGTTAGCTGACTCGCATCGGCGCGCCCCGATACCGCCGAAGCGGTTTCCCGCCCGCGCGTCGAAAAAACCGCTGACTGAGCGTCAACAGCCAACGGCGCTTGGAACCACGGGCGCTAACCACCGTTCACCCCCATAGATCCCCAGAACTAGATGGCGTCGGACGCCAGCCAATTCCGGGCCGCGCTGTGGCTGCAGCCCAGGCCAGGCTCGCAGCTGCACACGGCTCTCAAACAAACCATTGCGGGCTTGGCGCCGGTGTTTGAGGACGCGCCCCGCTTCGAGCCCCACGTCACAATTGTGACAGGCATCAACGTGCACACCGACGCTGAGGTCGACTTCGTGCTCGACGGCGCGGTCGCGGCCGCAAAGTCTGTGCCGCATCTCGACGTTGTGCTCGAGGGCGTGACCTACGGCCGCAGCTTCTTCCGCAAGGTGGTTCTCGAGGCCCAGCCCACGGCCGAGCTTGTGTCGCTCGCGGCAATAGCCCAGGAAGAGTATGTGCGGTACCCGCGGCTCCGGCGCGAGCACTTCCAGCAGCACAACACGGCGCCGGACCCGCAGCAGGCCGAGGCGATCCACAAACAGGCGTCGGCAGACTCGTCGCGCTGGGTCCGCGAGGAGTTCCGCCCGCACCTCAGCCTCGTGTACTCAGACATATACCCCGTCACAGAGGCAATACGGCACACCGTGCATCAGCGGCTGAAGGACGTGTTCGGCGTGCACTACGAGACGCGAGGCATAGGCTGGACCGGCGGGCGGCTCTCGCTAGTGCTATGTCAGGGGCCTGTCGAGGACTGGCGTGTTCTCGGGTCCCGCGACATTTAGTGCTCTGTATCATTATCTTATTTAGTTTTTGGCCGGTGTAATTTTAGCAGCGCCTGCGCGCCACGTACGCGCGCGCCGGGTACGGCGACTGTGCAATAAAGCTCGCGCTTAGACACTGCATTCCATGCGCTCGTGCTTCCTGTCAGTGAACAAAGATATCTACAATTAGTGCCCTAGGTACATATTAAGAACCCCATTCGCATAGCGAGAGATTAAGTTGTCCACAGACGGGCCGTGCCATCGCCACCGGCGCTGAACAGCCACGCCTCGCGCGGGTGCCACGCGACCTGCAGCACTCCCAAACTGCTCGTCACCTTGTGGCCCTTCAAGATCTTCAGCGGCACAAGCAGCGGGTTCTTCATGAGATCGTCATACACTGTGCAGTGCAGCACATTGATCGTTCCGTCATCGCTGGCCGAGCAGAACAGCGGCAGCTTCGGGTGATACTTCACGTCACGCACCGCACGGTCGTGATAACGCAGCGTCTTGTACGGCTGCTCGTTGAGCTCCAGGTCGTGCCACGTAACGCGGCGGTCAAACGACGCCGTGATGACATTCTCGCCCTGCGGGTGGATGTCGAACGTCGACAGCCAGCGCACCTGCGGCTGCAGACGCTTCAGCAGCGTCTGCGTCGCCAAATTATAAATACGCACGTACCTCTGCGACGCAACGTAGAGGTGCGGCTTGTACGGATGGAACTTGGCGTCCTGAATGAGCCCCTTGGCGCGCCTGAACGGCGACTGCGTCGTGTGCTTCGAAAGCTGGTGCACAAGCACCGACGTGTTCGACGCTTCAGGCAGAACCGTCACGAAGTAGTCTCCGCGGGCGTGCCAGTCGACCCGCTTCACGCGCTTCGTGCAGCGCACAACAATGGCGCAGCCAGCGGCCTGGAGCTTCGCGCCAGGCTTCGTCCACTGAGCATACTTCTTCTGCTTGCGCACGCGCTCCGCTTCAGCATCATCGTCAGACTCAGCATCCTCGTTCACATTCGACGACGCCTTGACCACGTTGCCGTTCGCACGGTAAGCCCAGCCACGCTCAAGCATCTCAAACGCCTCGTTCTCCGCCGTGATGTCCTGCAGAAGCTGCGGCACAACCAGGTAAACGTTCTCGCCAGCAGCAATAGACAGCATCAGCAGCTTGGGGTGCCACACAACAGCGTCAATGCGGTCCTCAGGGTGCCCGCCCTGGGTCTCCTCATCGTCGTTGTAGGTATCGATTGCCAGCACGTTGATGCGCCACAACTCGCGGCCCGTTAGAACGTCCCAAACACGCACGGAGCCGTCCTCACCACCAGTCGCCAGATACTCGCCAGTCGGGTCCACATTGAGCGTGCGCACACGGCCCTCGTGTCCGCGATAAATAGTTGAGCATTTGACGGGGAACGGCCTCAGCTCCTCGGGCGAGGGCAGATCCGGAATAAGCGAGTCCGGGTCAACATTGAGCCGCTGCCGCTGTGATCGCGGAGCCAAGTACAGATCCAAGCAGCGCTCGTAGCGCTCAGGAAGCGCGTTGCTATACCCGGGAACGCGGCGCAGGGACCCGTATTTCTGGGGTACGAAGTTCGTTTCCCGGTCCTCCGGGTCCGTGTTCTCCCACTTCTTGCGCTCCTCCTCGGTGAGCAGGTACTCCTCAGGAGGGTTGTAGCTCTCCTCATGCGTAGGCGGCGCAAGCTTGGGCGCCTGCAAATGCATGCGGTTCACGACAGGCTCCTCCTTCTCCCACACATCGTAAAGCTTTGTGTTGAGCATCATCTGGCGGTCGTCGTCATCGAACTCGTCCGGTGCACTGCTGCTCTTGAGCACGAGCTTGCCCTCGCGGATGGCGCGCACGAGCTTCATGACCGTCTTCATTTCGTGCTTGCTGCGCACGAACCGCCGTTTCGGCTCTTGCTTGGCCGAAAGCGGAGTCACCTCAGGCCCCTGGTTCGTGAACCACTCTAGCTGGTCCTCAAACGGGTTGATGTCGTCCGTGGGCAGAAGACCGCCCTGGATGCGGTTGACAAGGTCCTGCTCCTCCTTGCTCAGGTTCAGGCTCTGGCCAGTGTTCTGGTCCGTGAGTCCCGTCCACCCCTTGGGCAAATCAATGGTCTCCAAGAGCTGGTCAATCGCGCTCTGCGTCGCAGGGCGCATGATGCGCTTCCCGTCAATGCTGTATCCAATGTGAGGGAACTTCTCGTACGCAGCAAGAGGAATGTTGCCGATGGTGTTGCCATCCTCGCGGTCGCTATCGTCGCTCGAGTAGTGCGGATCGATCTCTGGCCGCAGCCGCCGCGGCTTGCCGTCAGCGCCAGGAACGACGTTCTCGTCGTCATCGTCGGATACAGGCAAGTCCTTCTCGTCATCGGAGCTCAATTGGTCCAGGTCGGAACTGTCGAAGCCGTCCAGCGAGGGTGCAGACTCGTTCTCGGAGACTGCAGATTCCTCGTCATCCGACGACAGCTGCTGGCTCGACTCGGCCTCAGAATCGCTGTCTTCGTCGCCCGACAAATGGAGCTGAGGCAGGTCCTCGGTCTCAGAAAAATCCTGCTCCTCGGCCTGGGCCAAATTGCGCTTCTTCACGGGCGCCATTGCTGTGATGCCTCAAACAATACCAGCGTTTTGGGGTGGGTGTGCTAGCATATTTTTCAGCTTACAAATTTTTTTGGATTCGACGCCAAACCCTGGGTGGCCTGAGGCAGAAATGGCGCGGAATGGCGCGCCGCGCCATGTTGGCGGACGCGCCACGCGATACCGTCAGGCGGCGGTCGGTTCCCGCCGCGATACGGGCAGCGCCGGTAACGGCTCACAGACTTGCTAAATCGCTGGGACACACATGTGACGATCGCCGAACTTCGGCTTAGTGAATGGGGTGGGTCCGAATTAAAGCCTCCAGTGCGGCTTTACGGCGCTGCATTGATTTGATGCTTGCGTTTGCATGGAGATCTCGCGTAGCAATGCTCTGTAGACGGTGTCTATGCAAATAAACTAGCTAAACTTGGGCGCCGTTGGTCCCGGGTCCGCTCAGCGGTACCGGAAGCATAGGAAACGGGCCGCTATCCCGCTGACTCGCGCTCGCTCA
The DNA here is from genome assembly GCA_037041025.1 of Entelexis sp. DX6506. Lineage (NCBI taxonomy): Eukaryota > Fungi > Ascomycota > Dipodascomycetes > Dipodascales > Trichomonascaceae > Entelexis > Entelexis sp. DX6506. Next base: position 343,004 of record JAXQHU010000032.1, read on the forward strand.
GGCGCATAACCCTAGAGAGGCATTAACCTACACCGCGTCAGCCAGCGCTGCAAAACAGTTTTTTTTACTAAAACAGAATGTATAAACAGCCGGCTCGCATGTAACACTCTCATAAATAACCTTGAATATGCCCAGTAACCGGAGCTGAGCGCATTCACCGAGACACAGCCCGAGTCTAGAAGCGCAGCGCCCTTGCCCTGATGGGTAGCTCCTCGCGCGACTCTGGTCCAATGGAATTGGGCCTTAATAAGCTGTGCTCCCTGTCCCCCGCATAAAAATAACAGCCTACAAAACCGTAGTGCTACCGCTTCTAACACTTTTTTTAGCTTTCTGAATCCACGATGATGAGGACAGCGGCGCGCCAGCGCCTGGCCAGTAGATTACGGCCGGCCCATCTTGGTGCCCAAGCCAAGTTCTTGGGCTCATCCCAGCAAAAACGCTTCGCGACAACCGATCAGGATGTGTTTATGGAAACCACAAACGCCACTTACATGGATGAGATGTACAACGCATGGAAGAAGGACCCCAGCAGCGTTCATCTTTCGTGGCAGACGTACTTCAAGAACCTCGACGGTGGCGCTCCGTCGGCTTCATCCTTCGCCGCCCCACCGAGCCTGAACCCCATTCCGTCGTCGTCGCCAATGCCCACGAGTCCCGCAAACATGCGCAGTTTGTCGGAGGTGCACTCGAACCTCAGCGGCGAGCTGCTGAACCATCTCAAGGTCCAGATGCTTGTGCGCGCATACCAGGTGCGTGGCCACTTCCACGCAAAGGTGGACCCCCTGCACCTCAGCAGCGGATACGACCTTGCCTACCGCACGGGCTTCCCGAAGCTTCCGCGTGAGCTCACGCCGGAGCACTACGGCTGGACGAAGCCCGAGGACCTCGAGCAGGAGATTTCGCTGGGTCCCGGCATTCTGCCGCGCTTCGGCGAGGGCAAGCGGCTCAAGATCCGCGAAATCATCAAGATCCTTGACGAGACATACTGCTCCAGCTTCGGCGTGCAGTACATGCACATCCCGTCGCGGGCTATGTGCGAGTGGATCCGCGAGCGCGTCGAGGTGCCTGTGCCATTCAAGTACAACAAGGAGCAGAAGCTCCGCATTCTGGACCGCCTTACGTGGGCGACTGTCTTCGAGCAGTTCCTGGCCACGAAGTACCCTAACGACAAGCGCTTCGGTCTTGAGGGTGGTGAGTCGCTGGTTCCCGGTCTCAAGGAGCTCATTGATGAGCTCGTGGTCAACGGTGTCGAGGACATCTTCATTGGAATGCCTCACCGTGGCCGTCTGAATGTGCTGTCGAACGTTGTGCGAAAACCTAACGAGTCGATCTTTGCTGAGTTCAACGGCTCGGCCACGTTCGATGAGGGCAGCGGTGACGTGAAGTACCACTTGGGTATGAACTACCAGCGCCCCACGACGTCGGGCAAGCCCATTAACTTGTCCCTTGTGGCCAACCCATCGCATCTTGAGGCTGAGGACCCGGTCGTCCTTGGTCTCGCGCGCGCTGCCCAGAACAGCAAGGGCGACACGCAGGACCACGACAAGTCGCTCGGCATTTTGCTCCACGGTGATGCCGCCGTCGAGGGCCAGGGTGTTGTCTACGAGACTATGGGCACACACACGCTGAAGAACTACAGCACCGGTGGTACTGTGCACATTATTGTGAACAACCAGATCGGTTTCACGACGGACCCGCGCTCGGGCCGCTCTACGCCGTACCCGAGCGACTTCGCCAAGACCATGGACGCTCCGGTCTTCCACGTCAACGGCGACGACATCGAGGCATGTATTTTCATCTTCAACCTTGCCGCGCAGTGGCGCTCGCAGTGGAAGCGTGATGTCATCATCGACCTGTTCTGCTACCGCAAGCACGGCCACAACGAGATTGACCAGCCGTCGTTCACGCAGCCGCTCATGTACCATGTGATCAGCAAGAAGAAGACTGCGCTTGAGGCCTACGTCAAGCAGCTGGTTGAGGAGGGTACGTTCACGGAGCAGGAGATCAAGGCGCACCGCGACCGTATTTGGGGCGTCCTTGAGGATGCCTTCAAGAAGTCTAAGAACCCCGAGGAGGGCCAGGACCGCGATGAGTGGGTGGCCAAGGCGTGGCGCGACTTCAAGACGGCGAAGGAGCTCGCCACTGAGATCCTGCCCCACAAGCCGACGCGCATTTCCGAGGATGTGTTTAATGAGGTTGGAACCACGGTATCCAGCTGGCCTGACGACTTCAAGGTCCACCGCATTTTGCAGCGCATCTTGAAGACGCGCAAGAAGACTATCGAGGAGGGCGATGGCGTCGACATGTCGACGGCCGAGGCGCTTGCCTTCGGCAGTCTGCTGAAGGAGGGCTACGAGGTCCGTGTCTCTGGCCAGGATGTCGAGCGTGGTACGTTCTCGCAGCGCCACGCTGTTCTGCACGACCAGGAGAACGGCTCCGAGTACGTGCCGCTCAAGACGCTGACCCAGGACCCGAAGAAGCTGACGATCACTAACTCGCACCTGAGTGAGTACGGTGTGTTCGGCTTTGAGTACGGCTACTCTCTGCACGACCCGCGCTCGCTCGTGATGTGGGAGGCCCAGTTCGGTGACTTTGCCAACACGGCGCAGGTCATCACGGACCAGTTCCTCGCCGCCGGTGAGAGCAAGTGGAACCAGCGCACTGGCCTTGTTGTGTCGCTGCCCCATGGTTACGACGGCCAGGGCCCTGAGCACTCGAGTGCCCGTCTTGAGCGCTACCTGCAGCTCGGTGACGAGGACCCGCGCTACTTCCCCAGCGCCGAGAAGCTGCAGCGCCAGCACCAGGACTCGAACATGGCCATTGCATACCCGACGACTCCTGCCAACCTGTTCCACCTGCTGCGTCGCCAGATGCACCGCGAGTTCCGCAAGCCGCTAGTTATTGTGTGGTCGAAGTCGCTGCTGCGTCACCCTCTGGCGCGCTCGAAGAAGGAGGAGTTCACCGGCGAGAACGCGTCGTTCAAGCGCGTGCTTGACGACCCTGCCGTTGGCGAGACGATCAACAGCAAGGAGGACATCTCGCGCCTTGTGCTGTGCTCTGGCCAGGTCTATGCGACGCTGCACAAGTTCCGTGGCGACAACGAGGTCAAGGACACCGCGGTCGTTCGCGTTGAGCAGCTGCACCCGTTCCCTTGGCAGCAGCTGAAGGATACGATCGAGTCGTACCCGAACCTGAAGGATATTGTCTGGTGCCAGGAGGAGCCTCTCAACGCCGGCGCCTGGGGCTACGCGTCGCCCCGCCTTGAGGTTGTTCTGAACGAGACGAAGTACGCTGGCACTCGCCCGCGTTACGCCGGCCGTGACCCAAGTGCGTCGGTGGCTGCTGGCGCCAAGAAGATGCATGTCGAGCAGGAGCAGGCCTTCCTGAAGGAGGCCCTGCAGGTTTAAACATGTGTAAGTAACCCCACGCTCAGCCCACACTGAAGTAGATAGACATCAGTATATGAAATGACTGAAACAATATGAACTAGACGGGCGATGCTGCCTGCATTGGCTTACGGCAAATGCTGTTTGTTGCTCGAGAATATAAATGAATTAACATCGATGTAGGCGACGAGATCTCCCACCTGGGCAAGGTGGAACCGGCGCCAATGACTGGAAGGAGGCAGTAAAAGGAGGCATTGGCGTCTCAAAAAATGTTTCGTCTTCTTGCACAGAGCTCACATAGTGTCTTATTTTCGTGTCACGGAGTGAGCCGCCAGGGCGAGAAGTCCGAATGCGGCGGCTCAATGGCCCTCGAGTTTCTCCGGCCTGCAGCTGCCGCAGAGGTTAGTCGGTCTTCCCAGCTGACGGCCTCTGCCCTAGCCCTGTACGTGTTACGCCTAGCACGACACGAACAACTTGCAAACGGGCAGCGAAGTCGAAATTTTCAGCCCTGACCATCAATTTCCAGCCGAATGAAGCCGATTATTGTCAAGGGCCACGAGCGTCCGCTCACGCAGTTGAAGTACAACGCCGAGGGCGACCTCATCATCACAACTTCGCGTGACAAGGTCGTCTCGGTATGGTTCAGCAGCAACGGCGAGAGGCTGGGAACTCTGGGGCCGCACGGCGGTAGTGTTATGAGCGTCGACGTCGACCGCCGCAGCAGGTACGTGGTGACGGGCTCCTCGGACCTGTTCGTGCACTTCTGGGACCTGAAGACGGGCGCATCGCTGGCGAAGATTGATTTTCCAGCAACCCCGCGTTTTGTGCAGCTTCACCCCCACGGCGACCAGACGAAGCTGCTTGTTGTCCAGGACGAGCAGATGGGACAGAAGAGCACACTGTATATCTTCGACATTGACATGAGCGATCTGAGCGCGCCGAAGTACAAGGAGGTCGCGAAGTACACGCGCGCGGAGTCGCCGTTCGTGAAGGCGGCATGGGCGTACGACGGCGTGAGCATCATTGCTGTCCACCGCGACGGTACTGTGTCGCGAATCAACTCACAAACGGGCGACATCGAGATCAACAAAAAGATTCACAAGGAGGCGATCACCGATCTGCAGATGTCTGCGGACGGCACATATTTCATCACCGCGAGCAGAGACAGCACAGCGATGCTCATGCGCAGCGACGGCGACTTCGACATCGCGCGAAAAACCTACCAAGGAGACGTGCCGCTGAACGCGGCGGCCATCGCGCCGGTCAAGGACATTGTGATTGCCGGCGGTGGTATGGACGCGCGCAGCGTCACCACGTCGAGCAGCGGCAAGTTCGAGGCCCACTTCTTCCACAAGCTGTTTGCCGACGACCTGGGCCGCGTGGGTGGCCACTTCGGTCCCATCAACACGATTGCCATCCACCCATACGGCACGTCGTACGCGTCCGGCTCGGAAGATGGTCTTGTGCGTATCCACCACTTCGACAAGAGCTACTTCGAGTTTGAGTACGGCAAGGCTGCGGCGGTTTGAACAACCAAGTTAATATATATGTATAAGCTAGAGTCATGAAAATCGGCGGTCTTAAGTTAAGCGTAGAACAAAATCTGTGTGTTTTACATGAACGGGTCATCCGGTCGGAAGTCCCGCGTTTTGCGCGGCGCTGGGGGCTGCGGCGTCCCCAGAGACTGCAGAATGCGCGGTGAATCCAGCTGGAAGTCGCCGCCTGCAGCCGATCCCTTGCGCCGCGCCCCAACTGGGTATGATCGGCCGGGCTGCGCGCCCGCGGAGTTCGGCACATTGCCCTTGTTCAAATACGGCGTCTCGTGGTCAACACGACTGCCCACATAGGGCATCTTCGGCGGAAGAGACGGCGCACTGCGCGGCTCCTGGGGCAGCGGGCGTGATTCAAAATATGGCCCCATCGATCGCAGTCTGTCAGTGACCACCGTCAGATTCTTCGGGTTTCGAGGAGAAGGTTTCGACCGAGGACTCAAGCGCGCGTGCTGACGCCCGGGGCTTTCGTCGGCGGTTTGGGCCTTCTCAAGGTCGTGGTATGCTAGACCATGTTTGGCATGCTCCTGGCGGCGCTTCCTTCGGATGGCTAAAACAATACAGTGAATGCACAGAAGCAGCATAACGAGTCCGACGGCGCCGCCAATGATCCCGCCAATGATCTTTGGGCGCCTTGAGGACTTAGAGCCGTTCGACATCGAGCTCACCGAGGAGGATGAGCCGTCCATTTGCAGACTGGCCTAGGGGCTGCGAGGTCAAAAGTGAAGTATGCGGCGCAGGCCTTAAACTGGCCCAGACACGAGACGAACAGCAAGTTCTGTGTGTTATCAGTGAAGGCCTGCTTCACGATTTTTTCTATTTATGACTGTGTGTTTCAGGCACGGTGGGGGGGAGGCTTAAACTCAATGGGCCGTGTCCTGCATGTGGGTTAGGTCCGTGTCAGATGTCGCGCTCCTCGGCTTGTCCCCAGGTTCCGGCGGCTCGGAATATTATGGTGAGCGCAAACCCTGGCGCGAAACCTCTTGCCAGCTTCTATTTCTTGTGGCAAATTGTCCGGTCGCGCACCGAGCACGCACACTGCACTAGATGCCCCACTGAATTAGCATTGCAGGTCATCTCCTTCACCGATGTGCTATGTGCCCCTGCGCGGGCTAGGGTTAATTGCGTCATGGAACGCTCATAATGTGATAAGACGCGACAACGAACGTCCCAATGGGTTAACACTGCAGAGCAAAACTCTTCGCCCGCGTCAACCCCCCACATTTCACGAGAATGTATTGGATTACCGTCAGCCCTAATCAACGCGTCAAGAAAAATTACCGGAATTTTTCCGCACAGTGTTTTCCTGCCCCTAGTAGGCTCGTCCTTAAGGTCTAAAAAATCTATATAATAATTGTAGTTACTTGGTTCATAGCACGACCATTAGCGGATCCACCTATGCAAAGAGATCCAGGTCGTCCAAGTCTTGGGCCGGTGGGTCTGTCTTGAACAAGCTTGGCTCATCTGCGGGTGCAAGCTGGCCGTTCGAGAACGAGTTCACTCCATCAGTACCTTCTGGGCCCTCATCTACTTCAAACGCCGCCATTGGGTACTCTCCCTGGCCATCGTCATATATATCCGGTGACGAGTCGTCTCTAGGTGGCGGCGATTTGGCGGTTCTTCGTTTGATCGTGCTCGCAACTCTTTGCCTAGTATTAAGTGGCACCTCCGCCGTGTCCGTAGTCTCGTTAGTAGCATTCTTTGGTGTCAATTCATCCAACATGGTAGATATGGACCCCATCACGTTGGTAAAGGATGAACGAGAAGTGTGGCCAACATTCAATTGCAGACCAGTTCCAGGCCTAGTTGATGTTCTCCTTCTTGTAGTCGCAGGAGACTTGGTTCCTGTTGTAGTTGCAGGAGTCTTGACCACGGCGGGAGAATAGCAGCTTGAAGAAGAAGAGTTTCTGCTTTCCGGTCGTCTATATGGCTCCATGGTCAATACATGCGACTCTGCGGTGTGAATTGGGGGGATAGGATCGCTCTTTGCTACTGGACTTACAACCTCTGTCTGTGCTGATGTCCTCGTTGTCTTGTAATTGCCGTTTCCGTGATCGGCCGAACCATTCTCAGAAATTTGTTCCGAGGGGTGCTGTGAAATCGGCGTTGGAACTGGTTCGGTCTGTGACACTTCTCGATGATTTATACTTGCACCTCGCCTGGGTATGGCCTGTGGTGGAGGTGGAGCCGGTCGTGGCGTTCGAATCTCGGGGCGAGGATGGAAGTCGTAGAACTTCGGCTCCGAGGGCACAGACGGTTGCTGGGGTTCACGCATCGGGTTCATGCGGGGTATCACCGGGGGTAGGCCTTTCAACCGCAAGATATTATCACCGTCCAATGGTGAAGAGATGTACACAGTAGATCCGCGTCGAACCTCGATCGAGTTATCCAGATGAGCTAGCGGATCATTACTATCCATTTTCTCCAGCGGTGATAGGCTCGGCGACAATATCTGCTCAGCACGTCGCCTTTTATAGCTTTTATACCAGCCCCTGAAGTTGAATATGCAGAAGCCAATGAGAGAGCACCCGACAAGGCCAAGAACACCACCGAGTACACAAGCCAGAACTACCTTTCTTGTATCGCGAGCAGGCTCAAATTCAGTGTGTGGGACACCAGTGGTAGATACATTTGCAGGGTAAGTCGTTAGTGGTCTTGTAGCGGTATCTGAAGACAGAAGATGGCTTGATTGCTCGGCCAGAGTTGAGCTGAAGAATCCCTCGGGAGATGTGACCTTGCTCCTGAGACTCACGAAAGACGTGGACGAGGCTACTTGAGGCGTGTTGAATGCAGCAGTTCTTGACACTTGCTTTGAGTTGGACTCTGCGGTCATTGTCGCCGCTGCCGTGTGGGAATGCAAGCGGTCTGAGGTGAATTCACCGCGCTCCAGGCGGGCATCGTGGCTATCTGTTTGCAGAGGCATAGCACTTGAAGCCGCTGGCAGGCTGGAATAAAGGGCGTTTGCTTCATAGACTGGGTTCCAAGGCAGTTGAGCCTCGCCAAGGGTCTGTTCCGGGTATACCCACTTTATTACTTGCGGCCCGGCCTGACTTTCTCCGCCTCTGAGAAGGAATTTTGTCTGAAAGGTTGTCATGTCTACAGCGCAGAGACAGAACCGATGGCAGAAGTGCGCTGCACGCCAAAGTAATTGGTGCCTGATCGATCCTTCCTCATTGGGCTGGGACCTCGTCAGGCAGCTCTGCAGCACAGCCCCAAGCGAACCCCGAGCGTTAGCCAAGGCGCGCGACTCTAAATTAGCTTTGTGGAGTTAAAATTCCAACCTTATGGCGGCCACAGCATTGGGCCCCGGTACAAAAACATAGTAAACTGACGGTACGCTAAAACAGCTGGAGGTCATATGTGGTCGTATAGAGTCGTATAGAGTCGTAAAGTTATGCTAGTGGTTCGTGTTCTGGTCTAGAATGACCCCGGGCCACCGGAAAAGGCAGCAATGAGACCAAGCTTGTCGTACCTTGGCTTGCTGCGCGGGATATCTCTGGGGCTGCTGCTGGGCCCGATGGCCTCGGGCCCAGTCTCCGGAAGCGTGCGCGGAATGTCGAGTGGCCGCGCGTTCGCGCGGCTGATATTCAGAGCCTCGTCCGCCGTGAGGGAGGAAGAGTCGCGCCGGCTACGCGGCTTCGTCGCCGGATTGCTGGCCATTGTGGCCGCGCCGGGGCTCTGCCGCATCCAGCCGAAAATGCCGCCGGCCGTGGGCGACTTCGGCACGGAGCCGGCGATTCCTGAGTCGTCACTGGTGTTGCTTGGAATTGACATTATAGCGCTCGGTCGCACTACTCTTCAACCGAGTAATGCCGCCCGTAAAACCCGTCTCTGATCTTGGTAATAAACTGCGTATACGGCCCACTTGCTGCTCGGGGGATTATCCGCTTTAGTGCAAGAAGGTCGGGGAAATGCGGCCGCGGCCGCGACGTAAGCACGTGGGGTGGAGTCGCCTCCCGCCGAGCGACGTCATTCGCGGGCTAGGGTGACGCGGGTTGACTCTAAGGTGGAGCCAGCCGCGTCTACAGCGCTGAATGGCGCGCCTGAAAAAGGCTCAAATCTACGTATCTGCAATAAACACGAATAATCGGATAGCACATTGGCAAGAAGCTGCTCACTGTAGTCTTAGTTTTTGGCGGGATTGAACACATCGATTGGTAGTGGCTCAGCACTTGCCAAGCAGTAACGATTTCCGAGTTTGTGCGTAAAAGCATCGGGCTCGGTTTGGTTTAGTTTGGCCTATACGAAACGGTACAAGTTTGATGACTATGTGAATAAATAAATAGAAGATCTAGCTCACGGCAGTCACTCTCTGAGTCGCAGCTTACGGAGGCCGCTCTGGCTGTCCGTGCGCTTCGCCACATGAATAGAGGGCGGGCTGTCTGATGATTGGATGCTAGTCGAGGAAGCATTGGAGTGCCGGCCAAACTGATCCTTCCTGCGGCCTAGTGGCCTTATGGCATCTATGCTTGCACTGGAACTTGCGGTACGAACTGTATTGCCAGTATGATGGGGGACAACGGGTGACGGCGGTGCCTTGTACTCGTTGTCGATGCCCAGGGATAGGACGCGGCGATTGGGCGTGCCCGAGTACTGCGTATTGAAGATCATGTTGCTCCACGCGGAGGCCGGCAGCTGAGAACTCGTGCCGCCCTGGCGACTCAGACTACTCTCATTATGGTCGTTGTTCACGCCGAGCCGCTTGTCCAGCTCCGCTGTGGAGGAGGCGAGGCGCTGCCTGAATTTCTGAACAATATTTGTGGAAACAGCCTCCTCTACTGCCTGGCTGAACGTCTTGTTGTCCAACAGGCGGTCCACAAGGCGCTCAAGTGATAGTTTCAACGCGCGATTATGGTTACGGAGTGACTGGAGCTCGAACTGCTGCTTGTTGATTGTCTTCTGTAAGGACTTCGCGTCCTGCTCGTCTCCAGTATCCGACACCTCAGACGTCGGGGTCGTGGACGACGACTGCACATCATTGCCCTCATCGACCAGCGACGGGGATGCAGTAGCACCGTCTGTGTCGGCATCGCCCCGCGTGCGGGCATCACGCCGCGCTTCGTCTCCTGCCGCAGGATCGAAGTCGAACACTTCCTCATCGGCAAGTGTGTGGCCAGCACTCGCAGCACCACCAGACGCAACATTCGAGGCTGCGGGAGTCGCGAGGTCTCCGGATACGGTGCGCTCGACAAGCAGGTACTGGAAGTTCTCATTGTCCTCACGCAATCGTTCGTTTACCGCCTTGATTTCGTTGATCTCAGCGAGCATCTGGCTGTGTCGGGAGCGCAGCTCCTTCATGAGCAGCTCATTCTGGTGCTTCTCCAGCGAGTCCGCTGCGACCTGCACGTTATAGTCCGGCTTAGCTGCCTTGGCGGCCTTCTTACGCTGCTCGTCCTCGCGCCGCTTTTCGCGTTCGCGGGACTCAGCGACCTCTTTTTCAAGCCCTGACGCAACGAGCTTGGACTCGTTGAGCTTGACTCTGAGCAGTTGGATCTCGTCATTCAGCTGGTCGACCTGTTCCAGCCACTTGGCTTGGCCGTTCATGTAGTCCGCCGTGGACTGCGCAAGCTCTGAGTCGGCGGTGTGCTTCTTCTGCTTGAGAATCCGCAACTCATCGCTTAGAAGCTTGATGCGCGCATCCCTGGAGACGAGATCCTCTTCAAGCTGACCCTGCTGCTGCAGCGAGCGCTCAAACTTGACAGCCTGTTCCTTAAGAGCTGCTTGAAGTCGGCCATTCTCGTTCACCTCTGCAGCTAGCTTTTCCTCGAGCCGTCTTTCGCGCAACGTTGGCTCGTCCTCGCGCTCTGCGTGTGGCGCGACGCGCGTGTTTGGCGTGGTTCCCGTCTCGGAGTGTCGTTTCGTCTCTCTCGCGCCAACTAGCGACTTCGGAGCAGACCGCCGCGCCGGCGGTGGTGCTACTCCATTCTCCATGGTGTGGCCAGTTGCTGTGTCCGTCCAAGCGGTCGCAGACACCTTCTTCGTGGCGAAAAGAGCTGGCTTAGAGTGGTGATGGCTTTGTTTAGACTGTGGTGCGCACCACCTGGTGGCTTACTAAGTGTACCATGGTCATCTGCTGCACCGGTTTATGCACGAACGTTGTTACCGAATATAGGCCAGACCTGCTCGCCGTCATTCAGAAGTTATCGGCGCCTCTTTATCTATGATATCATGCTGAGGCGAATTGAGTATGTTTTTGCAATTTCAGACAATGAGAGGTCGCGTCTGCGTAAGCAGGGCAGAGCCGGCCCGAATGTAGCCGAGCATACTCCACAAGGGAGAGCGGCTAAACTCTATTTTGGCGCTCGCGCTGGCAACCTGTTCATTTAAAGTAGCACTGTTGGACTCAATCTGTCGTGATCATTGAGCCCCGGCGTCGGAAACGTGAATGAATGGCCGACAGAGGCGGGTGACGGAAGCTTGTCGAGGATTCACGACGCATCCTCGGCTGTACCCGCCGCATTACTCAGATGTAGAGGCAATTCGCGCTGGATTCATGATCATCTGCCTTAGCTGGCCGTGGCTGAGCCAGCCAATCAAGGACAGGGTGAGACCACATGAAATTGCGCGACGGCACTCGGTGGCTAAGTTAGCCTGTTTTATCCGCCGTCAGTATGCAGATCGGGGAATTTGCTGTGCGCCGGCCCCGCTTTCGAACGCCGAAACCGCCTCATCAATGTGCTCATGCTTCCGCTGGGTGGCTCTCAGCGGTTGTGCTCGCATAAGCGGTAATCATTTCCTCAAGCGCCCCCTGCATACCCGTGCGCCCTAGCCGCGATGCTGCACGCCAGGATGCGACAATACAGGTGTGGGAACAGTGGAACATAGGACGTCTTCGCAAATGCGCTTCGGCGCCAAAGGAAAAGAAGTCAGTGTAGGCCATCGTTAACATATATCTGGCGTGCTGCTTTCCACGCATGCGGTGGCGTAGGTCTTCTTCTGGCCCTATCACGAATTAGCTCAATCAACCTCACTCATAATCTGCGCATAACTTACCGGTCAAGACCCTGCAGAAGTTACCGTTCCACCACCCTCCAAGAGCTATTAAGAGCCCAATAACTCAAAACTATATCTGGGTGCGGAAATCCCCGAGGTATTCTGTCGGCAGTGTAAAAACACTTTGTTGTCCATCCTTTCAAGCACTGACCATACATGTCGACCGCAGCAGCTTCCTCCACCATGGCCGCCTCTTCAATGGAGTCTATGATGTCGGCGATGTCGACGATGTCTGCGCAGATGGCCTCGATGTCTAAAGCGATGGCTTCTTCTACGGCGTCCGCAGCGGTGACCTCGGCCGCTTCAAGCATGTCCGGGATGTCTATGCCAATGACAACTAGTAGCGGCCACGGCGGCCACGGCGGGAGCATGAGCGGCATGGATATGGGCGGCTCAGGCGGCATGGACATGGGCGAAGGCCAGTGTATTATGGACATGGCCTGGAACTGGAACACTATCAACAGCTGTTTCCTTTCTAAACACTGGCACGTCAAGACGTCGGGACAGTTTGCCGGGTCGTGCATCGGCGTGTTCTTGTGGGTGGTTCTCCTGTGCATTCTGTCGCGCGGCCGGCGTGGGCTTGACAGCTACATCATGCACAACGGTATTCGTAAAATGAACCGCGAGGAGCTGCAGCTCGGCAACAACTTCTCTGACCCCGTTATGCAACCTAATGGTCCGAGGCAGTCCAGCGGAATCTTGCAGTGCACGCCCGAGCCGCTTGGATGCGCAGACAACAATGATAACGTCAAGGAGAGCACAACGCAAACTTACTCTGCAAGATCAACACACTCCTCGGAGAACCTCTTTGCCGGCTCTTCTGGATCGAGACCATACAGGCCAAGCATCTTTGAACAATTTCTGCGTGCGCTGCTGTATGGAACGGAATACAGTATCACCTGGCTGCTGGCGCTCATCATCATGTCTTTCAACGGATACATCATTATCTCCGCGTTCCTTGGCGCCACCATTGGCTTCATGATTGTGAACTGGGAGAAGATGAAGCCTATGGCGAATGAGCCTTTCACGGCGCAGCCGGTCTGCTGCTGATACGCTCGAGCCGCATTCTCAAAATGGCCGGGCACCCTCAATGTCTACGAATTTTGATTACAATTCTGTTTAATGATAAAATACTCTGTACAGCCACGTCTCTTTATGATTCTTACAACACGATGATGTCGATGTTTCTTGCCGCCTTGATCAAATGGCACGATTCATCGCTGGCTCAATTATCCGCCGCGCAATTATCTATTGTTCTCATTTTTAACGCACTCAACCGCTCACTTTGCGATGCCGCGCTGCCACTGCGCATGCAGTTAAGCCGATCTTTTTCTCGCTCATTTAACGAGCGCACTTTGGATTCCCGCGACGATTCGTCCGGCAGCTAGAACTGAAGTCATCACCGGTGAATAGTCACTGCCTCGGAATACGTATCATTGACTGAATTTAGGTAACCAGGGTAAATATTCTATTGGATCTGCTTTGCAAAACTGCTTTTCTTTCTCCGGGATAGGTCTGGGTTTGCCATATTGACTGCGCTGTTTAGCTCTCCAGCTTGTCTCGTTAAGGGTTTGGGGCGATCGTCTACCGCTCCTGAGATTTTTCAGACGTCGGTAGAAAACAAGCCACGACCGCATGAGTTTGAGCCTCCGTAAAAGCTTGCAGGGGATTATCGGCAAGCATGGCCCGATTCCAATTGCAACATATATGCAGCAGAGCCTGACGCATCCACAAGAAGGCTACTATGTGACACGAGACCCGCTAGGCGCGAAAGGAGATTTCATTACCTCGCCGGAGATTTCACAAATGTTCGGCGAGCTTGTTGGGATTAACATTGTCACGCAATGGCTGGCTCAGGGCCGTCCAAGCCAGATCCGCCTTGTAGAGCTTGGTCCGGGAAGGGGCACGCTCATGAGCGACTTAATGCGGGCGAGCCGCACGTTCAAGCCATTCTATGATAGCATTTCAGAGCTCGAGCTCGTAGAGTCGAGCCCCGCTCTGCGACAGAAACAAAAGGCTGCGCTGGCCGGCCACGACTCTGTGAGAATAGAATGGCGAGACATGACGAAGGAACTCAAGCAGGACGGCATGCCTACCTTCATTGTTGCACACGAGTTTTTCGATGCTTTGCCCATCCATCAGTTTGAAAAGGCCGCTGACGGGTCCTGGCTCGAGCGCCTTGTCGACTACAGTCCCGACGCGGACCAGTTCCGGCTCGTGCTCGGCGCCAAGAGTCCGATGCTGAATGCGACGCTCGCAAACCAGCCGCGCTTTTCTGCCCTTCCTCCGCAGTCGTCAATTGAGGTGTGCCCCGAGGCGTGGGAAGTCGCTGACCATTTGGCAGCGGTGCTTAAGAAGAACACCGGTGGTGCGCTCATCATGGATTACGGCCCGATGGCAACGATCCCTGTGAATACGCTCCGAGGCTTCAAGGAACACCACCAGGTAAACCCGTTTGATGTGAACCCAGGTGAAGCTGACCTGACGGCGGACGTGGACTTCAGAGCCCTGAGTGATATCTTCACGAAAAAGAGGCTACATGTCCATGGCCCAGTCACTCAGGCCGACTGGCTGCATCGCATGGGTATTGGCGCCAGAGCGACGGTTTTGGCGAATCACCAAAAGACCGAGGAAGGGCGCGAACGCATTGCATCAGGTTATAAGCGATTGACAGACCCAGGCATGATGGGCAAAACATATAAGGTCCTCGGGGTGACGAGCCAGTCTGGTAAGGTGGAGGGATTCTAGCTGCAGATTGGCGGATATTATACAGAAGCGAACAGTAAATAGTTGCGATTTTGACACATTTATAACGATTTATCGAAACGTTTTCGCACATAAGACTAGGCATTGACCGATTATCAACGTTCCCACACCAAATATTACATTCCAGATTGCATCTAGGGAACAGGAAGAATCTATTTCTTTCCCCAGCTCTATGCCATACTATGTATATGCCGACGATTTTGCAATGTACGACTTAACGGGCTCAGCACGGCGATTCAGGTGAAGAGGAGGACGTTAATGCGCTTTGAGACTTCGCGCCAATGCACTTAAATAAACTAATGAGGGTCACCTTTGGCCCATGCTATACAGTAGTGGCGCATAAGAAGGCGCATCTCTTCGACCTCGTCGAGGAACTCGAGGCGTGAGACGCGCGAGTGATCGTCAGGCGGCAGCCACTCATCATACACAGTTTCTACGCTGACTGCACCGATTTCCTTAGCGCCAATGATGGTGCTGAGCCGCGCTTTTTGTGCGTCCAGCGTGTTGTAGAGGCGGAAGGCCGGCAAAGAGAGACCCCGCATCGCCAAGTTCTCCGCCATGACTCTGCCGAATTCGTCGTTCAGAGCAAGGGGCTCGTACATGGCCAACGACAGAAGCGGCTGAGGTATGTTTTGAGCAAAGAAGCGGAGAGCTCCGTCCGAGTCCTCGGGCGACATGTAGCACAAGCAGCATTCGCTGAGGAGAAGGGTCGGTATTTGCTCGGCAAACAATTTTTGGAGCGCAATAGGCACTTCCGCCCCGGGCTTGCTCAGCGTTCGCAGGTCTACGCCATACAAGTGATACGCGTTGGTGTGGAGTTCCGTGGCGGTGTTCGATTCCGAGCCGTTGTCGAGGTCGAGCACGCTGCCCAGCTCATGGTTCGCTTTGATGGTCTGCACCTTTTTCTTTGTGCGCGCGGCGAAGTCGAGCTCGTGGTACTCGACGTTTGCGTGGGCATGAAGAACGTGGAACGGGCGCGTGTCCGAGCCCGCGCCAAGCGAGACAATGGCGCGCCGCTTTGCGTTGGCCGTGTCTGCCAAAAAGTCGCCGACCAGGCGCTCAATTCCCTGCACACGGCAGTACGTGCCGATGTTTATGAGGGGCAGTCGCGCCGGCGGTGCGCGCGCGCAGAAGAAGGAGATGTATTTGTCCTCGAAGTAGCCTTTTGACACCGCCGAGTACTTGGAGCTTGCGGCATCGTCGTCTGTTTTCTGGACAGCTCTGTCCATAGTATACCCAAGGCCCGGTAAGAAGCCTTTAATTATACGGATACATAGCTTCGCCCTGAGCAGGCGGGCGTGTGTAGTTGGGCTTGGTGCAATACGGGGACGCGCGAGGCCCACGCGTATCGCGGTGCTTGTCGGGCTGAGCGCAACGTGTAGCTTTTGTCGGCGGTGCTCGAACAGCAGGGTTGAGGCTTGCCGCCGAGGGTTTGGCGGCGCCGGCGCGACCGCACCGGAGCGGTATCGTGGCGCAGTATTTTTCACGTGGGTAACGTCGATAAGCTGGTGCAGGTGGTTTCGCTAAGGTTCTTTTCTTGAGTCATTTGGAGCGGTTCGACCTAGACTACATTCACACATGGTAGACGGTAAACTAAAAGCTGGCGTTCTTGGTGCCACAGGCAGTGTAGGACAACGATTCATTCTTCTTCTCCAGGAGCACCCGGACTTCGAATTGGTCGCGCTGGGCGCGAGCTCGCGCAGCGCGGGCAAGAAGTACGCGGAGGTGACTGGCTGGAAGCAGACGGCGCAGATCCCCGAGCACGCGGCGTCGCTGCTTGTGCACGAGTGCGAGCCGGCGCACTTCCAGGGCTGCGACGTTGTGTTCAGCGGGCTCGACAGCAACGTCGCGGGCGATGTTGAGCGCGCGTTCGTCGAGAACGGCCTGAACGTCATTTCGAACGCGAAGAACTACCGCCGTGACCCGAAGGTGCCACTCGTGGTGCCGACGGCGAACCCGGAGCACCTCGACGCGCTCGAGCACCGCGACAAGTCGAAGGGCATCCACGTGTGCATCTCGAACTGCTCGACGGCGGGCATTGTGGTTGCGCTGCGCGCCCTGCAGGACCGCTTCGGGCCCATCAGCGACATGGTCACGACGACGCTGCAGGCGATCAGCGGCGCGGGCTTCTCGCCGGGCGTCGGCGGCATGGACATTCTCGACAACATTGTGCCCTACATCTCTGGCGAGGAGGACAAGCTGGAGAACGAGCCGCGCAAGATCCTCGGCAAGGTCGACCCGGCGACGGGCGAGTTCCTCGAGATCAGCCCGAGCGACATGCGCGTGTCGGCGACGACGACGCGCGTGCCTGTGATTGACGGCCACACGGCGTCTGTGGCGCTGCGCTTCGAGACGAAGAACAAGCCGAGCCTGGCCGAGGTCAAGGACGCCATTGAGGCCTACCAGTCGCAGTGCGAGCTGTTCAAGTGCTTCTCGGCGCCGCCGCGCGCGCTTGTTTACCTCGAGCAGCCCGACCGGCCCCAGCCGCGCCTCGACCGCGATACGGGCAACGGCTACACCGTAAGCGTGGGCCGGCTCAGAGAGGACGAGGTCATGGACGTCAAGTTTGTGTGTCTGTCGCACAACACGGTCCTTGGTGCGGCGGGCTCCGGCATTCTCATCGCTGAGCTGCTGAAGGCCAAGAAGCTCATCTAATTGCGCCCCCACACAAGAAAAAGCTGTATATATAAGGACCAGACATACAAAAGATAACTATTCATGAGCACGGCGCCAGCGCCAACGGCCCCATCCAGCGCGAGCGCGCCGGCCGAGCACGCGTCCGCCGAGGCGCTGCAGCATCTCGCGCGGCTCGTGGAGGCCGACGGGCTCGTGTGCTCGCTGAAACGCGCCGGCGGCCTCCAGATTTTCCAGGAGGACGACCGTGGGTACTGCTACTTCGAGGTGATTCCGTGGCGCGCGGACCCGCGCGTGCCGGTGCTCTACTTCACGCGGTACGAAGAGGACGCCGAGGGCACGACGCGCGTCGCGAACTCGGAGCTCATGAGCCGCTCGCTTGCCGGCATGTCGAAGTGGGTCACGGCGACCGAGCACCCGCACACGGCGCTGCCGACGCTGTTCATCCACCCGTGCCACACGCAGGAGTGGCTCGAGGTCACTGGCGGCGACTGGCACCTCTGGCTGCAGCACTTCGGGCGGCCCGTCGGGCTCCGCATTTAGGCGCCCCCCAGCATGGCCCCGCAGCATGGCGCCCTCCAGCATGGCCCCGCAGCATGGCGCTAGGCGGCCGCGGCTAGGCATCCCCGCGCGTGGCGTCGCGCTGCAGCCACGCAAGCCGCTCAGACTTGTGCTTCGCGTACGCAATCACGAGCGGCTTGCTGAGAAACGCGCGGCCCTGCAGGGCGGCCAGCGCCCTGCTCGCGGCCGCGGCGTCCGCAAACGCGACGTGCGCCTGCCCGCGCATGCGCGGCGACTTGTGCGCGTTCACGGCGACCACATGCCCGAAGCTGCTGAACAGCATGTACAGCGCCGTGCGCAGATCGGCAATCGCGACCTGGTCGTTCAGGTTTTTTATGTACAGAGACTCAGAGGCGGCCGACTCTGCGCTGGCGGTCGCCTCTGCGCTGGCGTCCGCCTCCGCGCTGGCGTCGCGGCCGCTCCTGTGCTTCTTGGGCTCCGGCGCAGCGCCGTGCGTCTGCGGCCGCTTGCGGCCGGTTCGGGCCATCGTAGCAGAGGGCCGGTTCACAGAGGGCCTGTTCAGGCGGTTGCCAAACCGCTGTCCAGGACGCGCGCGCCCTAACCCGGCAGCGTGGCCAGCAGAGCTCGACCCCGCCAGCCGCGACTCCGACCACAACCATGTCTGAATTCCAGCGGCTGCATGCGTTGTCGCGCTCTCTAGAGGCAGAGTGCGACAGACTGCTCACAAGCTACTCCGGGCTCATCGCGAACCCGGAGGACGACTCGCCGCTGGAACTGGAGATCGAGTCGAACCTGGGCCGGCGCGCCGAGGCCCTGCGCGAGCTGTACAACCGCGCGTACGAGCCCGAGGGCACGCAGTCAATGCTGCACCAGGCGCAGCGGCATGCAGAGATCCTCGAGGACCACAAGCAGACCAGCAAGCGCGTGAAAAGCTCAATATCGCAGGAGCGCAGCCGCCGCACGCTGCTGTCCAGCGTGCGCCAGGACATCCAGAGCCACCGCTCGGGCCTCGCGTCGCGCTCGGGAACAGCCACTCCCGCGGAGCAGGACGCCGACGCCGAGCGGTACTTCGGTGGCGAGGCAACAAGGATAGACGACTCGCACAGCATAGCAGACTCGCTGCTGGCCCGCGCATACGAGACGCGCGCCGAGCTCGTGCGCCAGCAGCAGACCCTGAAGGACATCCAGCGCCGCATGTGGCGCGTCGTGAGCCGCGTCCCGGGCGTGAACTCCGTCATCTCCAAGATCAACACGCGCCAGAAGCGCAACAGCCTCGTGCTCGCCGGCATCATCGTCTTCTGTGTCCTGTTCGTGTTTTTCGTAAGATAATCTATTTATTTTATTCCTTTTTTTGGCTACGCATACAACTCCGGCCGCGTCATCGCCAGCCAGTGGTTGAAGAAGAACTCCGGGTGCAGCAGCTTCCGCTGCTCGTTGAACCGCAGCGCCACCGTCAGCGCATCCACCACGCAGTCGCTCACCCCAACGCCCCGGCCGACCGCCATGCCAATCAGCGCAACGCGCCCCGCGTACGCGCGGTTCAGCCCGCTGTGAATCTGGTGTTGTCGCGCGCTGTGGCCTACCTCATACAGCGGGATCGCGTTGCGCTGCAGCGCTACGTTCACAACGGCCGTGTCTTCATCAAGCGGTCCAAGAATCTTTTGCAGGCCTGAGAGCGCCTTCGCCTTCGCCTCGTCCTCGGTCATGCCCTCCCGCCACAGGTCTCCGCCAAGCATAACTGTCATGTTCGAGCCCTTTTCGCGCTGAGCGGGGTCCGCAGTCATGGCATTACGCACGCTGGAGTCGAATATTATGCCAAGAATGCCGTCCGAGTTCCACTTATCTTCGGTCTTCGGTACGAGAATCCCAAACCAATCTTTTGCGTACTGCGCATCCGGCACCCATACA
Source organism: Entelexis sp. DX6506 (assembly GCA_037041025.1). NCBI lineage: Eukaryota > Fungi > Ascomycota > Dipodascomycetes > Dipodascales > Trichomonascaceae > Entelexis > Entelexis sp. DX6506. Next base: position 362,763 of record JAXQHU010000032.1, read on the forward strand.
TTAACAACCGCTAGGCTGCTGTACTGGATCTTGCGCATCTCCTCCGCAACTTGCGGCGCCGCATGCTCAAACAGCGCGGGCTGCGCAATGGTCGAAACAACAATGTTGCTAGTCGCCACTTCATCGTTGTCGAGCTTCACACGCACCTTACTCGCCTTGTACGGCTCAATCTCTTTGACACCAGTGCCCAGGTGGATAGATACGTTTTTCCTCGTGCGCAAATCATCAGCCAGGGCCCTTGCTACTCCCTGGATACCCGACTTGAAGCCATACAGACTGAACTTCGGAGTTGGGTGCTCTTTATTTACAAGTTCGCGATTCTCGGTGTTGGGGCTTGGTGGAACAAGCGCATCGAAAACCAGAGGCAGGCCGAATTTCGTGTTTTCCTCCAGATACCCAAGGCTTCCAGACATCGCCCCGCCAATAACAGACATCTGCTCTGTGCCCTCAAGATAGTACATGCGGCCTAGCCGAGCCACGGACCGCGCGCTTAACTTAGAACTGTCTGCGGCGTAAATGCCCCGCATCACAGCACTAATCATCCGATCAGCAAGCGGCTGTCCCAATCTCCTGGAGATAAATGAGTTCACAGACTCGTCGTGAACGTCGGAGGATCTGGCTTTTGTCCACAAATCTTTCAGTGCAGGCCACTTTGCGCCCTTCAAAATAGGTGCCGAGAACACGAATTTCAGCGTCTCCGACATAGAGCTCGGCAGCTTCTGCACGCTCTGGTTATACACAAGCGCCTTTTGGTTGGTCGGCGATGAACGCGGAAGGCCTCCCATGATGGAATCCCGCACACCGATTTCTTGAAGAATGCGAGCAATTATCTCCGAGCCTGGATGAGACGGAAGCAGTGTTCGGGGACCGGATTCAAAGCATACGTCGCCAGATCCGTCGGGCAACGTTACTTTTTTGGATGACATCCAACCGCCTACGTCGGGGCTCTTGTCATAAACGGTGATTTTCACATCCGGCCTAGATCGGTTCACGATCCACGCTAGAGTCAGGCCTGTGATTCCTGCGCCAACAATTGTGAGTGATTCTCCCTTGCCGAGTTGCTCAAGGCCCAGTCGCTCGGCCTCGAAATCCGGAGAGATTTCATTCCAATCAGCAACGTCAAAAGTGCGCTTCACATTGGCTACATTCGTCTCGGTACTAACAGACTTCTTTGGCCTCACCTGCTTCTTTTTGTCCTTGCGGGAACCTCCCTGCTCGTACTCCACTGCTGCCTTTACTAGTCCATACAACGCGCGCACGGGTAGGCTCTTTTTCGCAGGCTTTGTTTCTTTAGAATTATCACCGGGCGCTTCAATTTGCTCTCTCGTGATATAGGGCCCGTCTTCAGGAGGTTTTGTGAGCTCCAGAACGCGCAGCCAATAAATATCATTGAGTCTTTCCTTAGGAATGCTTCGCCCAGCAAATACACCTCCTTTGGGCACTGAGAGCCTCGATATCGGGGTATTCAGCACTTTCGATATGAATTTCCCTTTGGCCATTGTGGGTGCCGCAAAGAACCGACGCGACGACGCAGAAACGAATACGAATCTGCCGTCGTATATTTATCAGGTCTAGGGTGGTACTGGGTCTCCCACACTTTTAAGGGTCGCTTCAAGTGGTTTTCACGCTCGCCAACTGCGCTCACAAAGCTCAAACAATAAATGAGACTAACAGTGGTTGTATACGTAAATAATTTTATGAGTTGTAGATTCTACTTTTGTTCATGGTACCTAGAACATACCATTGATTGTGCCATCCTCCTCGACTTCGATGTTGATATAACCGGGCATGGTTGGCAGACCAGGGACGGTCATGATCTCGGCCGCAAGTGCATAGAGGTAGCCAGCACCAGCGCTCACCTTGATGTCGCGAATCGGCATGGTGAAGCCGCTGGGGACACCCTTCAGCTTCGGGTCGTGAGAAAGAGAGTACTGGGTCTTGGCAATGCAGATCGGAAGATGGCCAAAGCCCTGAGCCTCGTACTGGTCGAGCTTGGATCGTGCTAGAGGGCTTAGCTCAACCTTCTCGGCACCATACATCTTCTGCGCAATGGTGTTCAACTTCTCCTCGGCAGTCGTGTTAATGTCGTACAGGAGCTCGAGCGGATCGTCCACAGCGTGTCCCTCTGTCGCCTTAACAACAGCCTGAGCGAGGCCCAGTGCACCCTTTCCACCAAGTTCCCAGTGCTTGCATACGACAGCGTCCTTAGCACCGGCCTCGATAGCAGCCTCACGGATGACAGCATGCTCAGCGTCAGAATCATCCTTGAAGTGGTTGATAGCCACAAGTACAGGACGTCCAAACTGCTTCGCGTTCGATATTTGCTTCGCCAAGTTCAAAGTTCCCTTCTTAACAAGCTCGACGTTCTCCTCGACGTACTCCTTCGGAAGAGGAGCGCCAGGCTTCACGTCAGGGCCGCCACCGTGCAGCTTCAGGGCACGCACCGTGGCCACAATGACAACGGCATCAGGGTTCAGGCCCGAGGCGCGGCACTTGATATCGAAGAACCGCTCGCCGCCCATTGTGAAATCAAACCCGGCCTCTGTAATCGCGTAGCCGGCGTCGCTGCGGAACGCGTCAGTGCCAACAACCTTGAGGGCGATCTTGTCGGCAATCACAGACGATGCACCGATAGAGATGTTAGCGAACGGGCCAGCGTGCACCATGACGGGAGTTCCCTCGAGAGATTGCATCAGGTTAGGCTTGATCGCATCCTTCATAAGAGCACACATCGCGCCAGCAACGCCAATATCTTCAGCAGTGATTGGCTCACCATCCTTAGACGAGCCCACGACAATCTTTCCGAGGCGGCGACGCATATCCTGGAGATCATCGGCAAGAGCCAAAATGGCCATGCACTCCGACGCGACGGAGATGTCGAACCCGGTCTTGCGCGTCAATCCCTTCTCAGTGGGATTCTCACCAATGGTGATACCACGCAGGTGACGGTCGTTGCAATCAACAACACGCTTCCAGGTGATGGTGTCCTCATCGAAATCGAACCTGATCAGCTTGCGCGTCTCCTCCGGACTTAACTGACTGGGGTCGTGGTGCTCCGGGTAGTTGAGCTTCTTCCACCTACGCTCAAGAAGCTTACTGAGTTTACCCTTGGTGAGTTGGCGCTTCAGAAGCGCAGCATCGCCCTGCGTCTTTTCGTGGAAAATACGCGTGTCAATGGCAGCGGCCAAAAGGTTGTTCGCTGCAGACACTGCATGAATGTCACCCGTAATGTGCAGATTGAACTCATCCATGGGAACCACCTGAGCATAGCCACCACCAGCGGCGCCACCCTTGATACCAAATGTCGGGCCCATGGAGGGCTGACGCAGGTTTGCAATTGAGAGCTTTCCAAGATGACCGAAAGCCTGAGCCAGGCCCATCGTGGTGGTGGACTTACCCTCGCCAAGAGGAGTCGGTGTGATACCAGCCACAAGAACGTACTTGCCGTTCTGGCGATCCTTCAGCCTGTCGAGCACGGAGAGGTCGATCTTACCCTTGTATCGGCCATAAGGCTCGAAGTCGGAATCGAGAAGGTCAATCTCCTTTGCAACATCCGTGATGCGTTTCGGATTCACGCTGCGCGAGATCTCGATGTCGGACGGGACAGGCTTCTTCAGCTCGACCGGCGTCACCTCGATCTTCGATGCAGCTCGGTTCTCGTAGTAGCGCTTGGCAGCCTTCACAACGTTGAACATAAGCATCGCAACTGTCATTGGGCCAACTCCGCCAGGAACTGGTGTGATGTAGGAGGCCTTCTCCTTGACATTCTCAAAGTCCACGTCTCCGACGAGGCGGTGTCCGGAGGCCCGCGTTGCATCCCGCACATGGTTAATACCAACATCAATGACAACTGCACCTTCCTTGACCCAGTCGCCCTGGATAAAGTTCGGAATGCCTACGGCAACGACAACAATGTCAGCCTGCTTGACGATCGAGGGAAGATCCTTCGTGTAGCGGTGCGCGTGAAGAACCGTGGCATCGCTTTTGCGTAGCATGTGGGCCACGGGGTTTCCCACAATGTCAGAGCGACCAATGACGCAGGCAAGCTTCCCTCTCGTCTCGATCTTCTTGTGCCGCAGGAGTTCCATGACACCATTGGGGGTGCACGGCGCAAACAGCGGCTCGCCATTACGCTGAGCAAGCTCACCAATGTTGTAGGAGTCAAACCCATCCACGTCCTTCTGGCGAGCGATCGTGGCAGAAACACGTCGCTCGTCAATCTGAGCAGGAAGCGGCATTTGCACAAGAATGCCATGAACAGATGGATCATCGTTCAGATTCGTGATGGCACGAACTATTTCACGCTCAGAAGTGTCTTCCGGGAGCTTCAATACCTTGCAGTCAATGAGAGACTGGCGGGCGGCCTTCAGCTTGGACTTCACGTACGAAGTCGAGTCCGGCCTGTCGCCGACCTGGATGATCGTGAGACTCGGGGTGAAACTTTCGAACTTGGAGAGCCGTGTTTGCTCGATTTCCGCCTTCATTTTGTCGCGAATTTCTTGCGCTAGCCGCTTTCCGTCCAGCAACTCATAGAGCCTTGCCGCGGACATGGAGAACGCCCTGGGCTGGCAAGTGCGGCCAAAACGCACAGCCGAAGCCCGTGATGCGATTTTTGTGCTGTTTCTGAGCATGGTTGCGCTGGGGCAGGAAGCACGGAACCGGCCTTTTTTCGCAAATTTCACTCAGTTTACCCGGCTTACCCTACATGAATATATGCGACTATGCAATCTGAGGCACGTGCAAGGTCCACATAATGTGTCACACAGCATGGCAGTGATTGTGCGCAGAACGGCGGCAACGCGGTCAGAGAGCTAGGAGCCTGGATGGCCGATTTGTCGCAGACTGAGAAATCAGAACTGACCCCCTCTTCTATTTTGGCTTTTGGTTGCTCTGAGTTCGTGTTGCTACTAAAGTCTTAGAGCCTTTGCAACCCTGCGCTGAGAGATACAAGTTTGTACCATGTAAATATCGATTTGCAAGCTTCAATTTACTGTTGTGTCCCCTTTTTCCGTTTCCGAATCACCTTTTAAAGCAATGCTATTCATGCCGGCACTGTGCTCTCTATTTAAGACGCGTATGTTTTGGATTAGAAATCTTACACCGTTTCCACCCATGCCGGCCATAACATTCCGCGACAACAGAAGAGAAACACCAGCAAAACAAACGCCTAAGCGGAAGGCTGCTACATTCAGAGACGGCCAGTCACCGCTGCCGAAACAGCAACGCAAATTCGGCACAGACCTGACGAATGATACGGGGCTGTCGCGCCTGGTGTTCAAGCAAGGAAACCGAGATAGGTCCGGCGCTCCAATAAGACCATTGGAACTGCTCGAGAGCCCCAAGAGCCAGACGACACCTATAAAATTCGCAGAACCGCGTTATGAGCCAGAGCTGCATGATACGGATCTAAGCATATCACCCTTGGCCAAGCCCAAGGCCTCGCATACGCCATTGGCCACATTAATTGAGGCCAGATGCCTAGAGCTGAATACCAGAAATCCATTGACCGAGGCGGTCGAAATTGAGCCCGAGGTGTTCGAGCCTTATAACGCTGTGTGTGCGTTGAACGACGAGGAGATCATAATGAACCCGCGAAGAATACCTCTGAAGTACGCACAAATACACAAACACGGTGAGAAGACGTATATAGCGGGTATTTGGTAGGCATTATTTATTTGCAACATAGAATTATTTATTTAGCTCTTATAAGCGTGACGACGCCAGAAACAGACCGATAAGCGCTCGCTACAACAAAGATAGACATAGGCAATTTTCACGTAATGGTTTCCCTGGTAACTAGCGTCTAATAGTTTGTATTGATCCTGCATTGAGGTCGACTTGTAGTACGCCCATTGTCTGTTATAAGCTACTGCTACCACTTGGGAAGTGAAATTTCAGATTACTGAGCGGCTCGTCAAAACCACTCGTTTCCAGCCCAAAGGCGTGCAATGCTCAAAAGATTCCATGTTCTGGGGCGCAGATGGGCCTCAACAAAGAAGTTTGTACAGGAACACGATTATACCGTCACGCCTTCGACATACACGTACACTGTAGAGGGAAACGAAGCGCTTTTCGATAGATTTCCGCTTTTCAATGCCAAAAGTTTAGCCCGAAGAAACACGCGCCCCAAGAAGGCACGCATGCTCTCGCGCGACTTTATTGAAGATAGCATGTATAACCCCCACTATGGGTACTTTTCTCAAACGGCTGAGATCTTTACTTTGAAAAACAGACTGGAGGTGGAAAAGATGGGGAATCTAGATTCATTTTTGGACAAATGGGCCATGGAATACAAGAGACAACAGCATCAGAAAAAAGAACAACAACTGCAGCAAAATCGAACTGCTCCGCTCAAAACCCAGCAAGTCCCTGTTAAGGTGCCAGCAGACGAACAGAAGAACATTAGGAGGACTAAAGTGTCGCGTCAATTGTGGCATACTCCATCCGAGCTTTTCACTCCGTTCTACGGTCAGGCACTAGCGAGGCACATCGTGGCCCAGCATTCAGCAGAGTCTCCGGAGGATGACTTAGTGATATATGAAACGGGAGCCGGCAATGGCACGCTCATGGTCGATATTTTGAATTTTCTGAAGAAAGAGCACCCAGAGCTCTACGCAAGAACGCGCTACAACATCATTGAGATCAGTGCTAGCTTGGCACTGCGGCAAAAGGCGCACTCGCAAGGTCATGCTGACCATGTTAGTATTCACAACAGAAGCATTTTTGACTGGAACGTTGTTAAACCGGAAAAGTGCTTCTTCATATGCTTGGAAGTCTGGGACAATCTGTCGCATGATGTTATTCGCTACGATAACACTAGCGGCCAGCCTTACCAGGGGTTCGTCGTTGTAGATCCGAACGGGGATTTCACAGAAGTATTTAGCCCCAAATTGGACAAGCTCGCAACCGAGTTCTTAGAGCGCCGCGCAAACTGCAACTTCACACCTCGTAAGGAGCTTGGCTGGCATCCTTTGTCTCAACCGCAGCTATGGCGGTATGCGAAGAATGCCGTATTACCGTTCCACGGGAATCTGTCTCCACCAGAATACATCCCAACTCGCTATCTTCAATTGTTACACACGTTGCGGGATTTCTTTCCGAACCACAGACTTCTAGCGGCCGACTTTACGCACTTCACGGAGAGGATCAATGGCTACAATTCACCAGTCGTCCAGACATTTATGGAAGACACTCCAGTGACGGTCTCAACATACATGGTACTCCAGGGCTTTTTCGACATTATGTTTCCTACGGATTTCCAACTTGCAAGGCAGCTTTACGAGCAAGTCATTGGCAATGACCGCAAAGCTTCGACGGCAACTCATCATGATTTCCTTCAAAAATGGTCCGGCCCTGACAAAACGTCAACGAAGACCGGCGAAGATCCCATGCTTTCGTTCTACCGTAATGCGGCATTTTTGTACAGCTATAAGCAGTAGAGGCAGTTGTATATATTTATTAACGACGGCAAAATGAGCACATCTATTCTGTTGATTCTCGTGGTTCTCCTGCGAATACAGCCGAGCTACAAACTTAACGGCTTTCAATTCCTGCCAATTGACAGGCATGTTATATGTCAGATAAACAAAATGAAAAGATGTCGACTTGGGCTCAGGAAATAATAAAAGGCGGCGCGTCTATTTCCGGCGATGCGGCGGTTCGATTAGTGCGTTAGGGTTGGCTGCATACCGAGATCCTTCACGTGAGGTAAGCCGGCCTCACACTTACCAGCAGCGGATTTAGGACTCTAGTGGAGAACTAATGGCTGCGGCCGAAGCGACCTTTTCCAGCTTCAAAGAGCTGTACCCAAATGATCCCACCGATGAGTACCGTGACAGCGATTCGTATGACATTGTGCCTACCATAGCCTTTATTCAGGGCTGTCCGGTGTTTAGCTTGGCCGGGTCTTGGGGCATGCGCTATGTGTTTACCGGTGGTGAAGACGGGTTTGTGCGGAAGTATGATTTTTTAGCTAGTGTGAATGGTGCACAGCTCTTGACGGTAAGCCAACGCCACATGCATCCTGATTCCATCACGAAATCTGGTGTATTGAGCGCATATTGGGAGAACGAGCAGCCGCTGTTTGAAGAAGAATACCAAGTCGGGCAAGATGGCACGTATCTTCCCAAAATATCACCTGTGTACTCTCTTGCAGCTCAAGCTGAGGCGCTCTGGGTTTGTGCTGGCCTGCAATCCGGCGGCATCTCGTTCCAGTCCGCCACGTACGGCGACGTGGGACAATGCCTGGCATATTTTGACGGTCACACAAAGGCCGTCAGTGATCTGCGACTCAATGGCTCTGAAGACCAACTCCTTAGCGGAAGCTGGGATAAGTCTGTGTGTATATGGGATTTGGACGCGGGCGCCCGGATCCAACAATACAGCGGGCTTGCTGGCCAGGTTAGCTGCGTTGAATGGCAACCTATTGGTGCTGTCCCTGTAGGCCCCTCTCCACCGTCTCCAAAGGGTACAGAGAGCAATGCAGGAAGAGGTGACGACGAAAACGACGATGATGACGATAAAAGCATGGAATCACTCTTTGGGTCGGACGATGATAACGAAGACGAAAAAGAAAAGTCGAAGGACGACAGCACTGAGAATGCCGAGAATGCGGATAAGCCTGGCGAGGAGCAGGCCGACGAGCCAGAAGAGAAGCAGCATGCCGATTCAGAAGCCGGAGCAGGAAATACTGTGGAGGCCGAGGAAGAGCGTCGAAATACTGGCAATGTGTTCCTTTCGGCGACCTTCAACGGAATGGTGGAGCTATGGGACACACGCCAGAAATCCCGCTGTTCCTGGCTAGCCGGCTCGCAAGCTCCTCCGTGGTGCATGAGTGCGTGCTGGTCGTACGATGGCAATCGTGCATACGTGGGGCATAGAAATGCAACGATTGACGAGTACGATATACGCAACCTAGAGCAGCCGAAGCGCACACTCAAATTCCCTGGTATTTCTGGCGCCGTGTCTTGCGTAGCATCAATGCCGAATAATCGCAATTTGCTTTGCGCCTCTTATGACAACATCAGAATGTATGACCTCGAGTCTCAGCGCAAGACACCATTCTTCATTATCCCAGGACACCACGGTACCATTGTAAGCCGGATGCTAGTCGACAAAAGTGGAAAGTTCATGGTGACCACTGCTGGTGGACGAGGATGGACAGAATCGCCAAGCGATGTTGCGCTCGGTTATGAAATTGCAGCTCGAGCGCCGCAGTAATCAGATGCAATAAGCTTCGCGCATTGATCCCGCATGATTTAACAAAATGCTGGTTCTAGACAAAAACTAATAAAAGCTCTCTAACTGTAACATTAGCTGTCTGTATAAGCTGAAACTTTCAATTTGGCTGTGGGCTACTCTACTTTATATTTACAAGGTCAGCCTATTTTTGGTTTTTCTTTGACCAGACTCATTTGGGATGAAACCGAGTCCAGAGCATGCCCGCCGCAACTGCGCCCATAGCGACCGCTAGGCTAAATGCAGCCTTGGGAGCAGAGTCGCTCAGCGAGCCCAAAACGCCAGTGCCGCCCCGAGGCGACTTTTCGAGCTGACCGAGAGTATACAGCGCCGTACTGCGCTTGGTGACTTTACCTGTTTTCAGCACAGAGTAGCGGGATATCTTTGGCCAGCTCGGCAGGGTCCTGAGAGGATACCGCGACCGGAGGCGGCGAGCCTTTCGGTCAATAAGCTCGTAGTTTTTAGCATTGATCGAGGCAGCCACGCCTTGAACGGCAATGTCGATATCATCATCATCACTAGATGGACTCAGATTCTCAAGGAAGGGTTCTCCGTTCTCGAGAAATAATGCAACATAAAGATAAATGACATACGCAAGACCCTCCTTCAGCACAGTTCTGATAATGTGGGTGATGACAACGGAGTCCGAACAGTCGTGACTGAACAGCGTGATGATCGGAGCAATAGCAAAGTAGCCAAGCGCTCGCCGACTCTCTGGGTCCGCAGATTTGAAGAAGCGGCCGAGTCCGTTGGGGTCTGCAGCAACCATGAGCTCAGGAACCAGATGTAGCATTTGCGTGGTAGGTACCAGAGACGAAGACATGAAATCCCGGAGCTGTTGCAGAGCAAGGCTTTCCAGCTGTTTTGTTGAATGCGAATGCTGTGCAATGTCATGGAAGCCCTGGTAGTAGCTTAAGGTCGGGTTTGCAGCAAGCACGGTAGCAATGCGTCGCTCGAGTTTCGCGCGCCCGGCCTTCGACACAGACACACGAGACACATCCAGCTGAACCTGCGGCTCATCCTTGTACTTCAGTACAACAGGCGGCTCACTGGCTGGCACACCTCCCTTTACACGCATTTTTGAAAAATGTAGCTGGGAGGTACCTAACCCGTCATACAGTTCGACGCATATGTAAATGGTGGTAGGACCCTAGGAACAAACATACAATGCTGCTGGGCCGCGGCAGGTTTGCGAGGGTGGTTGCGCAAGGTGAAAATGACTCGCGAGCAATAAAGATCATCGATGTAGACGATCAGAAGCCACCACATAACTGGAAAGCCGAAATTGCCGCGCTGGAACGCTTGCAAACCACCCAACATGTAATTCATATGATAAAGTGGTCCGAGTCCCTGAAGAGCATGGATCCGGAAGTTCGAATTGAGATGCCGCGATATCCCCTAACTCTCGAGCATGTTATATATCACTTTGCCAAGGCGAAGTATCCACCTGGCTCTGGTTGGCGCAATGTGATGCCTGTTCAGCGCATCAGCGAGATTGTGAGCGGCATTGGCGCGGCGCTGGACTCAGTCCATACACAAGGAATTATACATCGTGATCTGAAGCCCGAGAATGTTCTATTCAGTAGCTACGAGGGTGATCCGATACTCATTGATTTTAGCATTGCGTGGGTTCCTGACACGAGTGAGAAGTCAGAGCCCGTTGGCGACAGAATCACCGATGTCAGTAGCGCGGAATACAAGGCGCCAGAGCTGCTTTTCGGAATTCGAAGTTATACGGAGAAAGTAGACATGTGGGCTCTTGGATGCATTCTGGGCCGGCTACTTGGTCCCGACACCGCAACACTATTTGGCCCTTACACTACAGACATGGCTCTTATAGCCTCTCAAGTAAAAGGACTGGGAGCACCTATCTTGTCTGAATGCCCAAGTCTAGCTGGGTCCGTCGCGGGACATATTCAGAGCTCTGTTAATGCTCCACACAGCTCTCAGAACCTCGAAAACGGTGCGGCAACAGCTGCAGCACTGCCACCGGTTCTACAGTCATCCAGGAATCTAGAGAATGGCGAGTTTCTCAAACTGGCTGCTACAAAATTACTCAAGTATGAATGGACAGCGCGGCCCAGCGCCCGCGAGGTTGTTCATCAGATCCAGGAGGGTCAGAAAAAAACTTCTCTATAGGGACCGACTGAGGCAATGCAACAATGTTTGGCACTGCATTCCGTCACACTTAATGAAGCATTCCGATCGCTGCAATCCCGACAGTATACATGACCACATTGTCGCACGAAGCATTTAGTTTGTTTAAGTGGACGGTTGCAGCACACACATACAGTACTGTCCCTTACAGACCAAGTGAAACCTTCGTGGGCTTTTTGTGCTTGTAGCTTGGGTAAAACCGAGAGAGAAGGAGGGTTCGCACAGGCTCTCGTATAATCATGAAGGCTCCGGGTTTGCGCTTCAAGGAAGTCGCGCTCCTCTAACTGAACAGCATCCAAAGAGCCAGAATTACCATCTTGGCGCATATATCGCCGAGTTTGTGGCCCAGCAAACCTGAACGAGTAACGCAAATCACTTGATGTATTTGAATTACTATCTGCATCAAAATGCACGTTCACGAATGTGTGCCCAATAATAGGCTCACCTGTTCTTTGAGTGCTGTTTCCTAGGTCTCTTGCGTGAGCGTCGTTGTGCACTATGCGCTGTGGATGCAACACTGGTTGTGGTAAAGGTTCCAATCCATGCGTTTCCAATGGGCGATGCATGTGCGAATTATGCCTTTCATAAAGAATCGGAGCCTGGGAAAGAATAAAGAATGGCTCTTGTCGCTGCGCGTGCTGTTGAGCATTGTAACCTGAGATGAATCCTGAATGCTGCATGTTTGGAGGATGCTGATGATTCTGACGCGCTGGCTGCCACATGTTCTGCTGCGCCTCGAACCTGTGGTGTTCAAAAGCGGTTTCATGAAGTGTATTGAATACTTGTTGTACAGCGTTATCTTCAATCTGAGTCCGCTGCTGACGCGCATATTCGTGTTGCTCATATGACGAGCGATGAGTGAGACTGTTATATCTCCAAGACTGTTCAGACTCGGAAAGCATCACGCCGGCTAATATTTGAGGTGCTTCATCCAAGTGCTGAAAGCGATTAGCACCCTCTATATGGAGGCTAGGAGCCTGTTGCCCTGGTAGCTGTGAGGGCACCTGCAAGACCGTTGGCCCCTGTTGCTGCTGGTGACCTCTAAAAAGCTGTATATGTGAGTGGTGCGTCAAAACGCGGTAAGCAGTGGCCGGGTCTGAACTATACATGGGTGCCCAAGTGTACTGACGCCTGCTGCTTGTAGGAATAAACGATGGTGCCTTTGCTACATGCACGGCTTGTCCTCGAGCATGCATTTCCCGGACGCATCGCATGCGGTAGGCAGCTCTTTGCGAGGCCGAGACCTCGCTGGAGCGTTGCCGCCTCCGTTTAAAAGCACCAACGAACCCGGCAGTACATGGGACTTGAGCAATGTGATCTTCACTCATCGTTGTTGACTCTCTCAAATTCTAGACTCTTCAATTGCAGTAATTCCAGACCTCCGTTAGTTCAGTCGGTTCAGCTCTAAATCCGGAAGCCATAATTCGCTGCCACCTTTCTGCTGCCGAACGTTATCCAGTTCTCAATGCGGCGTCTAAATATGATCGGACTAATTTCGGTAAAGATCGCACGTATTTAAGTGATTTAAACCCGGATGCTGCAGCACGGCATTCTTATTGTTTTGAGCCTATCATTGCCGATCCTATTCCTCGGGGCAGGCTCGCTTGTAGCATGCGCGGGTTGCATGCAAGGGCAAGGACGGGTGCTCGCCTTCCTGCATGCAGTGAAATTGATATCCAGCGCCTCTGACTCGGTATCGCGTAGAGGGGTCCAATATATAGTTACTAATCAAGCCCTAAGGGCTGTCGTGGCGGCCTTACATTGTCCCAACCACCCGACTCTTCGATGACAAAGCAGAATGCAGTCGCCGGGACCCTGAATTTGTCAAAATTTCAGTCCGTCTTCTCTTCAGACTTTCCATACCACACAAATGTCGCACCGTAAGTACGAAGAGCCCCGTCACGGTTCGCTTGCCTTCCTTCCCCGCAAGCGCGCTGCCTCGCAGCGTGGCCGCGTTAAGTCGTTCCCCAAGGACGACCCGAGCAAGCCTGTTGGTCTGACTGCCTTCCTTGGTTACAAGGCCGGCATGACCACGATCGTGCGTGAGCTCGACCGTCGCGGCTCCAAGATGGACAAGCGTGAGATCGTCGAGGCTGCCACCGTCGTTGACACTCCTCCCCTGGTTGTTGTCGGTGTTGTTGGCTACGTCGAGACCCCCAAGGGTCTGCGCACGCTGACCACTGTCTGGGCTGAGCACCTGAGCGACGAGGTGAAGCGCCGCTTCTACAAGAACTGGTACAAGAGCAAGAAGAAGGCCTTCACCTCTTACGCCAAGAAGTACTCCGAGGGCGGTGCTGACATCGAGAAGGACCTCGAGCGCATCCGCAAGTACGCCTCGGTTGTGCGTGTGCTTGCCCACACCCAGATCCGCAAGACGCCTGTTGGCCAGAAGAAGGCCCACCTTGCTGAGATCCAGGTGAACGGTGGCTCTGTCGCTGACAAGGTCGAGTGGGCCAAGAACCACTTCGAGAAGACCGTTGACGTCAGCTCTGTGTTCGAGCAGGACGAGAACATCGACGCCATTGCCGTCACCAAGGGTAAAGGTTACGAGGGTACCACTGCTCGTTGGGGCACCAAGAAGCTGCCGCGCAAGACCCACCGTGGTCTGCGTAAGGTTGCCTGCATTGGCTCGTGGCACCCGGCCAACGTCCAGTGGACGGTCGCCCGCTCTGGTCAGGACGGTTACCACCGCCGTACGTCGATCCACCACAAGATCTACCGTGTCGGCAAGGGTGAGGACAAGTCCAACGCCAGCACCTCGTTCGACCGCACTGAGAAGACCATCACCCCCATGGGTGGCTTCGTGCGTTACGGTGACGTGACCAACGACTTCCTGCTCATCAAGGGTGCCATCCCTGGTGTCAAGAAGCGTGTCATCACGCTCCGCAAGTCGCTCAAGGTGCACACCTCGCGCCAGGCCACGGAGAAGATCGAGCTCAAGTGGATCGACACTGCCTCCAAGTTCGGCAAGGGCCGCTTCCAGACCCCCGCCGAGAAGGCTGCCTTCCTCGGCACTCTCAAGAAGGATCTGTAAATCGTATTTTATTCGTAGAATGAATCGTGATTTGCGGTGTTTGACTTAACTTAATTATTTCTTTTGCAATGTTTTAGTTTTTTTTTTAAAATTTCAGTCATTGCGATGAGCTGTTCGCAGCCTCCATGCGGGCTGTGAGGAACTCATTAACCTGGTGCTGGACGCTTACGACGTCTCGCCTCAGCTCGTAGAGCGGCGTGCCAGGCTCAGCCACTGTGGCGGCATCCCGGGACGAGTCTACAGGCGCAGGGGTCGTTTCCGTATCTTTAGAGAACACTTTCTCTTCGTCGCCGTGCCTGTATGTTGCCTTGAGCTGCGTGCAGGTCATAATACGAGCGCACTTTGTTTGCAATAGGTAGAGTGACCTGTTATGGTAGGAAGAATCTGAGTAAAAAAGACACACAAGCTAGATGGCCGCGCCAAGCCAGGACCCTTGCAATGAGTCCTGTCTCTCACGAAATCAGTTTCTTAGTCGTACTTAAAGCGGCTGTAGCTTTAATTAATTTTTAACAGTGAATTAGTTCACCTCGAGCTTCGTCAAGTTCTTCACAAGTTCGTGGTTATTACGCGCCTTTTTGGAGACCTCCGAAATCGTCGTCAGCGACTTCTTCCAGGTAGCCAGGCGCTCATCAATGATGTTCCAGTGCTGCTCCGTGACAGGGCCTACAATCGACGCTGTCTCGACCGTGAACACGCCAGTAAGCTGGTTCATGCGGCCCTTCAGCAGCCCAGCCTTGATGGCGTCAAAGATTACAATCTCCACGTTGTCCTCAGGCACATCCACCGTTTCGGAAATCACCTTGTACTCAAGTTCGCGCGAGCTGGATGCAAGACGGGCAAGCGCCGTAACACGCGCCTTCTTTGCCAGTACGCGGTCCGATGTGTATTTGGAATCGAGCTTGCTGAACGCAGCATAGTCACCCTGAGAAATAGATTGCAACGCCTCGTAAAGGCCATCCGACTGGTTGGCAAGGCTCTGAACAGCCTGCAGAACAAGCACGGGCTCGAAGTTGTACTCAGCTGGGTCGGCAAGAACGCGCTCGATAAGGAGCTTCGAGACGCCGCTAAGCGTCGGCTGGACAGTCACAACCTTCGTCATGAATTCCACAGCTTCGCGCGACGCAACGACCGGCAGGTTGCTCACTAGTTTGGTAACCAGCTCTTCCTGGGTCTCGGCATCGACGTCCCACGTCTGCAACCACTCAGCCAGCTGGGGTAGCTGCGGGACAAGCTGGATCATAGCCTTAGCCTCAGCAGAGAAGTCCAAGATCTTGCTGAACACGAATGCCTTCTGCGCGCTGTTAACAGGCAGAATGTTAAATAGGTTGCCGAGGACCGAGAGAAGGGCCAGCTGCTGGACATGGACTGCCGGAATCTTGTTAGCAATGTTGGCAAGGATGACAGGCACAAGAGCGCTGAAGTCCGGCGCCGAAGAGAGCACAAAGAATAGAAGGTTGAAGGCCGCCTCGAACTCAGCGGGCGGCGACTTCAGAAGCGCACCAGAGGATTCGGCCAAGGTGAAGAAGAAGTCCTGTGTATCCGCGGGCATCTCGCTGCCAGCGTCAAGTGCACCAGGCGTCGACTCAAGAACCGACTGGAACTCCTGAGCCATGCTGGTCAGCGGGCCATCAGGCTGGTTGTTGCGCTGGTCGATGAGGCGCGTGATGTCATTCATGCTATCGACGATGGCACTGCCGGCCTCGCTGTCGACAACAATGTACTTCGTGTTGCTCATCGTGGTCACCAAACGCGCTACTACGAGATTTTCGCGGTTAAAAGTTTTGACTGACTAACGCCCACCGCGGCGGGCCACAGCCGGTGTGATTCGGGCAGATAAGCAGCGCATTTCTGAAGCTTCTGTTATCGAAAGAGATGCTCAAAATTTAACAATACACCATTGTGCTATCTAATTAATATCATTGTCTGCGTTCCGGCCATCTTATCATTGTAATCTATTATTGGAGTTCGCCCCGCTTTGGCCCAACATGCATAGGGCTAATGCGTCGAACGATTTATATCTGCGTAGCAATTTATGTCTGCGTAGCGTAAGGACAATCCGTAATTTAACACGGTTCAGAACAGCATCACGCTAGCATGGGTTGTGCGTGAAAGGCGCCTTGATCACAATTGGACGAACTAATATGTCACAAGGCTAGCCAGTTGGCTTATACAAATGGTTAAGAAACACAGAAAAATCGGTACGCTCCAATGTTTCCCACAGGGGTGCAATATACTCTTGCTTCGATAATATCTAGATCAATCTTTTTGCATCACATGTGCCCCACCAGTGGAGATAAAAGCCTAGCAGCGAGACTCGAGCGAGTGTAAGTGCGCTCAAGTCTGAGCGATGTTAGCTTCCAGGCATCACCAACGCGTCTCCAAATCTCATGATAATAACCCCCTCCTTGGACCTCTAAGGGGATGACGCCCAGGATAGGAGGCATCCTAATCCAGTCCTCCATACCCCAGATAGCCTCAACATCACCGTTTTCGAGCTCTTTGAGGTCTCCAGCACCAATTTGGTGCAAAGTCTGCGCATTTTTGAATAGTTTCTGGAGGTCTTCAGTGAAAGCGCGCGGAGAATCGTACTCAAATTTGAACACGCCACTTTTCTGAATCGAGCCGTCGGGATTGAGAAATGTCAGTTTTGCTTCTGGCAAAGCTAGCTCCTCTAAAGCCTTCCATTGCTTTGTGTCAATATACCTGCAGTATTTTGCCTTAGTGCCTCGAATGGCCTCCACAACATCGGCAGAGATCATACAACGAAAGAGATTCTACGCGTGAGCCGTAAGGATAGGCTAACTAAGCCATTTATTTTGCCAAGACTTCAATTCTGACAGGTTCTGCACTTTTTTAATTAGAAACAGCCTTCGATCCTTCACGGGCGGATTGAGTTTGTACGAAGATGCTGTGATAAGAAACAGTCTATTCGTACCTTTTCCATTGTGGAAAAATAATGGCCTGTGCTTGCTTGAGCGGTCTCAAGATGGGCAATTGACGTTGCAGAAAAATCGGTGAAACGTGCTCGAATCTTGAATATGTGTTTCAGTTCGAGTTCGCTTGGTGCAGCAATGTTTAGTGTATGCTTGGTACAATACGGCACCTAAAGAACTCTCGCAGGGATTTGTTATTATTTCACAACCCGGGCCAGTATATTAATGTGCTTGCTCTTATTCTCGCGGATCAATTGTATTTTTATTGAGTTTCATGGCGTAACAGTAGAAATTAAAAAAAGTAATGGCAGCGGTAGATTTTACATGTAGAAAAAGTAATATATTAACAAATGCTTGACATCTGGAGAGATCTATCCCACATAGTGTAACGGCTAGCACGGTCCGCTTTCATTCTGACAAAGAGGAAAGAGCCGGGCAAACCCGAGTTCGACTCTCGGTGTGGGAGAATCTTCTGTTTTCTTTTTTGCCCTATTGGTCAAGCTTTTTGCTCTTGATTAGAGCCCTATGGGCCTTCGCCAGTGTACACACCCGATGTTCAGGTACTTTTTTAGAAGGGTAGTACCATACCGGCAGTATGCCACGAGGCAACGCCGCCACGTACCAGCCCCGGTGGTTGACATCGAGTCGCAGATTTCTGAGTTTCCTGAAGATCAACGCAAGCAGATAATGGACCAGGTCCATGGCGAAATGCCTCGATTGAACCACACGGAAGTTGAGGGCGACGATTTCACCGCGAATCTCATCCTTGAATTTCTTGAAAATGCAGAATCTCCAGCGGACCTAGATACTAAATTTTGGAAGACTGTGAGGGGTCTTGCTAAATCTGCTGCGCGCCAAAGAAATGCAGAGTATTTGGAAATATTCGCGGCTTTGTTTGATAGCGCAAAGACGATAGGTGACTTGAAACTTCGCCAAAAGATGCTGTATATGATTGGTCGCTATATATACAGACAAAAGCAAGTGCGCATGGACCCAATCAACGAGGTAGAGTTTCTAGATACCCTGGTGGCGAATGGTAGGGTATTCAGTGCTCTAAGTCTTTGGCGCTCTCGACAAGAAAGGCCCGATGTCTCTGGATCTGTGTACTGGTCCGAAGTTGGCGCCTTGTATCACATAGAGGCGGGCCTTTTAAGAAGCGCGGATGCCATTGCTGTCAAAATGACCGAGGATTTTGATGGTTATACACCCCCTCGTGTGGTAGTTCGACTTATTGAAGCGTACGCGCGGCAAATACGGCGAGGTCGCGATGTCGCGTTCGCTAAACAGCGCCTCGAGGGTTGGACGAAAAAGCTTCTCTCTGCTTCAATGATCTACAAAAATATTCTGGGTGAAACAGAAGATTACCTGTCTCTAGAGGACAAGCTCCAAGAGCGAAAAGAAGTTAGTTCTTCAGACCTCACTAAATCCTTGACGGCTACAATAGCCGCAAGACAGTGGGAACTTGCAGCGCTGGTCGCCAACTCAATTGAGCACATAGACAACGAGGACTTGATGAAAGCCTTGGAAGCATCGAATACTAGTGAGCAGCAGAACGAGGAATCTGTAATGCCCTTTCTTGACACGATTCTCACCCAGGATCCAGGTAGGGTGAGTGATGGGCGTGTTGCGGCAACTATAGTACTTTCGTTTGCCAGATCCGGTGAAATAGATGATATGGCTGAGATTTTGAAGGACATGCAAAGCCGTCAAGTTGAACTTCCAGACTCTTCGCAAGCGTTTGTTGCTCAGGCGATATTGAACGAGCCATCGTTGAGTTTGGAGAAGAAACTCTCTGCCATCAATAGTTGCCTTACAAGCCCGGCTGCTGCGCGCGAAGTTTTCCGGGTGCTACGGAGGAAGAAGTATGGCGAGTTGATTGATAAATACTGGGGTCAATACAATGGTGAAGTGACAAGTGGTCTTGCATTAGAGGTTTTGCGCTCCCGGAGCGTGAAAAGCGGTGAGGATCTTGTGCGACTTGGAGTGTGTCAAGAATCATGGAAGTTCATTTGGTATTCGATTGCTGCTAAAAAGGCATCCGTGGACTCCACATTCGCGTTTAAAACCATGTTGCGATGCGCTGATAATACAGACTTCGTACTGAATGATGCAGTCATGTCACTCGTGATTCCTGCAATGATTGTGAGCAACACTGACGTGTCAAAGGGAGTCGCAGACGCTATAGCTGCCCTGTCTATTGCGAGGGACAAATACGAGGTTCCTATCACACGGATCAATCACACTATTTTGCTGAAAACAACGAAAAGCGTGATGAAAGGAAAACGTACGGTCTTCACTCCACCATCTAGAAGAAATGTTGCTACATCATTGTTGAAGAGCATTCAAATGGAAGCCGTACCTCTGGAGGACTTGATAGCACATGCAACCGCGATTCTGAAAAATGACGAGCTAGCTTCGTTAGCAGATAGTGCAGTGCAGCAGCTTTCAAGTATCTGAATTATAAGCGCTGGACGCATGAAAAACACTAAATAGATACAACCACTCAGCATAAATAATTGTTACCTGGCTTCCCGAAAACGTATGTATTCTCTTTAAAAGAACTTTTTTAATGCAACGTTTCCAATATCGCTGCCGTAGACTTCTAGTTAGAGAAAAAAAGAAGATGCTTGTGGCGTTTGGTTATTTTTCATTTCCTCAAGGTTAAGCTACACCGCACATCCCCGCGAGACTGCTCGCCACGAACTGCCTGATTAAACGCGAGGTTAGGGTGTGTCATTTTCTCGCTTCGACATTCCGTTTTTGCCCCGCCTGATATGATACGACTTTGGTGCCTAAAATCACTCGAAAATTACCAAAAAGGGAATTAAACGGGCGATTTTGATCCAGAATCGGCAAAAAGAGCGGCCCTACTGACGTTTGGAATGCATTTCATGCGTTTTTATTTGTCCACGAGTCTGTTTTGCGCGTAGACTGGCCATTAGCTGAACTCAACAGTTGGTCAATTTCGTGAGACGAGGTCTAGGGTAATGCGAGATGCGACCTCGAGGTCCGCGCCTATAAATTGACACCTTATCCGGCGCCTCTGGAGGCCACCAGCTCGGTACAGCAAAATACAAAACATGGTTCACCCCCACCCGTTCGAACAACTGACTGAGGCTGAGGCTCGAAAGGCCGTTCAGATCCTCAAGAAGGCCAATGAAGGCAAGGAGATTCACATCAAGAATGTACAGGCTCAGGAACCACCTAAGGCTGCCATGAAGAAGTACCTGGAGGCGGAGCACTCGGGTTCGCCAATTGCACCCCCGCCTCGGATTGTGTACTGCGTCTTCTTTGTCCTGCAGGACTATCGCGCTGAGGAGCTCTGGCTGGACCTGAACGACGGCACTGTGATCGGCCGCCAGAAGTTCCCCAAGGGCGCTCACCCGCCCTGTGACCAGGACGAGTTCGACAAGCTTGAGAAGGTCATGATGGAGCATCCGGAGACTCACAAGGCTTTCGCCAAGCTTGGTCTCGACGAGAAAGCAATTAAAGCCGTTTCTCCTGATGCGTGGATGTACGGAAAGGACACCGCTGAGCTACAGCCGCGCTACGTCACCTTCCTCATGTACATGCGTGATCCTGAGACAAACCACCCTGAGTCAAACATCTATGCTCGCCCTCTTCCATTCTGCCCCGTTTTCGACATCGTGACAGGCGAGTTTGTGCGCGTTGACTGGTGCGCGACTGGCGGTGATGGTGATGACGACGAGGAGTTCAACTATGCTACGCGTAACACGAGCAAGCCAATTACGGAGAGCTTCGAGAACCGCGATTATATCCCTGAGCTTCGTCCTGAGGGTGTCCGCACGGACCTCAAGCCTTACAATGTGGTGCAGCCGGAGGGCCCGTCGTTCAAGACTGATGGCACCCGCGTTGACTGGCAGAAGTGGAGCTTCCGTGTGGGCTTCAACCCGCGCGAGGGCGCTGTGCTTTATGACGTGCGTTACGACGGCCGCCAGGTCTTCTATCGTCTTTCCGTGTCGGAGATGGCTGTTCCCTATGGTGATCCTCGCCCTCCGCTCCACCGCAAGCAGGCCTTTGACCTTGGCGACATTGGAGCTGGTTACTCTGCTAACTCGCTTGGTCTGGGCTGCGACTGTCTTGGTGTGATCCAGTACTTTAACGGTACGCTTGTGAACCCGGATGGTAGCGTCGAGGTTCGACCCAATGTCGTATGCATGCACGAGCAGGATGACGGAATTTTGTTGAAGCACACCAACTTCCGCACAAATGTCGGACGCGTGGCTCGCCGTCGTATCCTTATTCTGCAGACTGTCATTACTGTGGCCAACTATGAGTACATTTTCATTTGGCACTTTGACCAGGCTGGTGGTGTTGAGCTGGAGGTTCGCGCGACGGGCATTGTTTCGACGCAGTACATTGATCCCAACAAGACTTCTAAGTGGGGCACACTCGTGTCTCCTAGCGTCCTTGCTGCATCGCACCAGCACGTCTTCTCCGTCCGCATCGACCCAGCCATTGACGGTTACAATAACACCGTCCAGGTCTGTGACACGGTCCGCCCCCCTTGGGATCACCTGAACCCGAAGGGCACTGCTTTCTACAACGAGGTCAAGAACGTCGAGATCAGCTCTGCCCTTGACGCGGACATTTTCAAGAACCGCTATGTCAAGATTGTCAATGAGCATGTCATAAACCCCGTTACCATGCAGCCCGTCGGCTACAAGCTCACTGGTGTCCCGTCGGCTCTCCTCATGCCGGCAGAGGGTTCAATCGCTCGTGAGCGTGCTCGATTCGCGACGCACCACTATTGGGTCACGAAACACAAGGACAACGAGTTCTATGGTGGCGGTGTATGGACCAACCAGTCGGCGAAGGAGGTCGGCGGTGTTACTGAAGCCGTTGCACGGAAGGAGAAGGTGCGTGACGAGGACGTCGTGTTGTGGCACTCGTTTGGTCTTACGCACCATGTCCGCCCCGAGGATTGGCCCATCATGCCCGTGGAGAAGATCACAATGTCACTTACACCGTTTGGTTTCTTCACGGAGAACCCGGCCATTGATGTGCCCTCGTCTACCCAGGACTTCAACCGCTCGGTGGAAGTGAAGGACTGCCGTAGCTGCCAGAGACTTTAATCTCTCTTTTTTCTCGAATAAGTGAATCCAGTACATATCAAAATCTTATAAGCATTAACTTACTTTGTCTAAAAGAGTATGGCTGCTGTCATTGCTGAATCTAGCTAATCTACATATTCTATATCGAATGTATCCATGCACCACTCAACCCACTTAGGCAAGACACTATCTTTGTCCATGCTCTTCCCTCCTAGAGTCTCGCTATTCCCAATAACGCACAAGTGACGCTTAGGCCTCGTTATAGCCACATTGATTCGCCTCGAGTCAGATACGAAACCAACATTGCCGGGATTGTCATTGCTTCGCACCATTGACAGAATGATGACCTCTTTCTCGCGACCCTGAAATCCATCAACCGTCGATACTTCGACGTCAAGCTCAGAAGCAGGCAGGAGGGATCGGATAAGGGCAACTTGAGCATTATAAGGAGCAATCACGCCAATATCTGAGGCCCTGATTCCACTTTTTCGAAGTGTTTGGATGTACTCGATAACCTTTTCTGCCTCACCTGGGTTCTTAGTACTCAGAACATTCTCTTCTTTGACTTCAGGACACACACTGTTCATTGTGTCAATCCATAGTGTGGGGGATTCTGTAGCAGAAGTGAGCTCGACTCCACCCAGGTCAGTGAGGCGCTGGCCCGCAACGCTTTCATGAGCGACAAGAGCTCCGCCATAAATGAATTTGGAAGGAAATTCCATGATCTCTTGACACATGCGATACTGGATAGAGATAAGATGCTTCACACTTTCACCATGAGCAGCTACTATTGTATCAAACAGAGTAGTTTCTAGCGTTTCGAGGGTCGCTGCGGATGAAGACTTTATTGTGGGCGGCAGCTGCTTGTTGTCGCCAGCAATAATCAATCGTTTTGCTTCACGGTCAATAACAGCAGGTATCCAGCATTGGGGAAGCAAAGCTTGTGACACTTCATCTATGACTATTGTTGAAAACATTGGCGTCACTGAACCTAAATCCTTCGACCCTGCGCCATGAAGAGTGGCGGCAACAACTTTTGCAGACTTGAGCATTGATTCCATGAGCTTTCCTTCACGAGACCTGTAGTCCTTGCGCAGCTCCTTCAACAATTTGAATGCCTCGCTTCGGCCCATGCTGGGCTTGGAATCTGTCTCTTTAGACTTCCCCTTTGCTGCAGTTTTGCCCTTTAAGCTGCCACGGCGCAGTGCAACTCCTAAAGTGCTCTGAATCTCGGATTGAAGTTCGCGCAAAATCTGACCATCATCACCATTTTTCGACAACAAGTCGTATGAGTGCCTTAAAACAGCCGGGGAGAGACGAGCCGGGTGTCCTAAGCGTAGAAGCTCGTGGCTACCATTCGCCATGGGCATTGCCTCAGCCAAACGTTCAACAATATTATCCACAGAGACATTCGAAGGACCGCATACGAGGACGCGCTCCCCCCTCGCTACTAGCTGGCAGATAATTTCAACCACTGTGCTGGTTTTACCCGTTCCAGGGGGGCCGTGGATAACAGAAAGGTTACTACCCAATGCATAGCCAATCGCGTTTCTCTGAGTTTCATTGAGATCACGCGATGAAAGCGAGCTTTTTGCTGCGCCGCTATCAAAGTTAACTTGAGCTTGACTGTGCCCGCACATGAGCTGCGCAATAAGACCAAGCTCTTCTGATTTCTTCATTTTTTCGACTGCCCATTTCATCCGCTTAAAAACTGCAGTGTCAGATAGCTTCGTGAGCCACAAGCGACCCTGAGGCAGGGCATCAAGGCTGTCATCTTCCGCAACAACAGAGATGGATTCCCGGCCTACTTTGAGAACGACGGCCTTGGCGAACTGAGCATCATTTAAACTCATATTCTCCGTGTCTTTGACAATGTCACTGTCACCATTTTTGAGCTTGCCTTTGCTCTCTTTCTTGCCTTTGCTGTCAGTCTTCCTGGGCTGCTCGTCTACTTTTACAATGTCTCCTACTTTGAAGAATGGATTCCAAACGTAATCTGGGGACAGCAGAGCAGGATCTGGAACCAGTTCAAGAATTGTACGTCCACCAAAACCCGTAGAGGTGTTTTGCGCAACCAAATTGAGCATTGCGAGCTCCTGCGCTTCGAGAGCCTTGGGCGAGAGCGTGCTCAGAAGCTCGGAATTTTCGGCAGCCTCATCCTTCTCTAGACGATTCAACGCATCAAGAACTCTGTTTGGCGCCGTGCGTTTCAAAATTGTCTCGGAGGACATGCAAAACGGCCAACAGGCTTATTTACGAGGTCTCGCAGGCGGTTACCCCAGAATGTCAAGAACCTTTGTGTTTCTCTTGATCCGGCTCAACCAGAGGCGACGCACACCTGCTGCCTCTGAATCAGGAAGACATGTCCGAGGATGTGGAGAAATTGGAGGGTCTCCACTCGCAGCTACGGCACGTACGAGCTTTGTTGCCGCAGATGATCCAGAAGATCGCCTTTGTGAGCGACGAGTCGAGTAGCGTCGAGCTGTTCCAAAGCGTTGCCCAGGATTTGAGTGAGTGGAAAACGGCCTCCGCGGAATTCGACTCACAGTACCAGGAGTTGAAACCATTGATGGACGAGCTCAATGGCGTAGAGACTCATGGGCCTTCCTAGTCGAAGCGAAAAAGTAGGGGAGATCGTCATCGCCGAAGCTCTGCCCATGTAGTCGTTTCTGGCGGCCATAATGCTTGCCGGATACTACTTATACAGAACTCCGTGAGTTAATTCAAAAGTGCATTCGTGTTACTGACTCAATGAACTTCTTGGCTTCAGCTGAAGTAGAAGACCAAGTGAGTTCCACATAAGTGCATGCATCACACTCGCATGTTACCTAAATAACTGGTTTTAGAACAAAAAGATATTTTTCGCTTCACAATCCAGGAAACAAGCGAATCCCCGCAGCTCGGGCACAGCGTCTTCCCGAAGTCACCAGCACATGATACCGCCACCAGTATATGGTCATAGCCTTCTATGAGTCAGTGGGGCCCGCATATCCTATATCTTAGTGGTGAACAAAACACATCCTCAAATATGTCACAGCAGCTAAGAGAGACATTCAAAAAGTGCAAGGCCGAGGGCCGCTCGGCACTTGTCACCTTCCTTACGGTCGGATACCCGTCCGTTGAAGAGACAGTACCGCTATTGCTGGCTTTGCAGCGCGGCGGCGTCGATGTGATTGAGCTGGGCATGCCATTCAGCGATCCTATTGCTGATGGCCCAGTGATCCAAAACGCCAATCAGATTGCCTTGGATAACAATGTGTCCTTGAAGGTAGTGATCGATACGGTCAAGAAGGCGCGTGCCGCTGGCGTAAAGGTGCCCCTTCTGCTTATGGGCTACTTCAACCCGCTGCTGCAGTATGGCGAGGAGAAGTTCGTGCGCGACGCTCGCAGTGCTGGAGCAAATGGATTCTTGCTTTGTGACCTGCCTCCTGAGGAGGCACAGCGGTTCCGTGCAGTCTGTGCGGAGCGCAGCATGAGCTACGTTCCCCTCGTGGCCCCCAGCACCACAAACGAGCGTCTCGAGAAGCTTGTTGGTGTTGCGGACTCCTTCATCTACGTGGTTAGTCGTATGAGCCCCACGGGATCGACGGGAACTCTTGCGGAGAACATTGACACACTTCTCGAGCGTGTGCGCTCCAAGGCGGGAGACACTCCACTTGCTGTTGGGTTCGGTATCTCAACACGCCAGCACTTCCTGCAGGTTGCTGATTCTGCTGATGGTGTTGTCATCGGAAGCCATCTTGTGTCGCTCATTGGCAAGGCGCCCAAGGAAGAGCGTGAACAGGAGGTCTTGAAGTACATCCAGGAGGTCGTTGGAAACCGCAAGGTAGACGAGAGCACAATCATCGAGGACTCTTTGGCACCGGGCGCCTATGCCGACACAGCCGAGGCTGCCGAGGCCGCTGCCGAGGCAATCACTAACGGCCAGGACCGATTCGGTGAGTTTGGCGGTCAGTACGTTCCCGAGATTCTGCATGAGGCTCTGAAGGAGCTGGAGGCGTCGTTTGTCAAGGCCCGTGATGATCCCGCCTTCTGGGAAGAGCTGCGCTCGTACTACCCTTACATGGGCCGTCCGTCGTCCTTGCACATTGCGGATCGACTCACGGAAAAGATGGGCGGTGCCCGAATCTGGCTCAAGCGTGAGGACCTGAACCACACAGGAAGCCACAAGATCAATAATGCCATTGCTCAGGTGGTTCTTGCGAAGCGCATGGGCAAGACACGGGTCATGGCTGAGACCGGTGCTGGCCAGCACGGTGTGGCCACTGCCACTGTTGCCGCCAAATTCGGCATGCAATGCACCGTCGTTATGGGGGCTGAGGATGTGCGTCGTCAGGCCTTGAATGTCTTCCGCATGAAGCTTCTGGGCGCCGAGGTTGTCGAAGTCCACAACGGTACCAAGACGCTGCGCGATGCTTGTAGTGAGGCGATGCGTATCTGGGTCACTAGGTTGCACGACACGCATTACGTTCTAGGTAGCGCCACCGGACCGCACCCGTTCCCGACAATGGTGCGCACGTTCCAGAGCATTATTGGTAAAGAGATTCACAACGACTTCGCCAAGCTGCACCCTACGGGCAAGGAGTTCCCTGACTACATTTTTGCATGCGTTGGTGGCGGATCTAATTGCTCAGGCTCGTTCAGCGAGTTTATTCCTCACGAGCAAGTCAAGCTCATTGGCGTCGAGGCTGGCGGACAGGGCATTGAAACTAAGTTCCATGCTGCTACGCTCTCTGCTGGCGTCCCGGGTGTTTTGCACGGTGCTAAGACCTATGTGCTTCAAAATGAGGATGGCCAGATCACTGACACGCACTCGATCAGCGCAGGCCTTGACTACCCCGGTGTTGGTCCCGAGCTGGCTTCGTGGAGGAAGAGTGGCCGCGCCGAGTTCATTGCATGCAATGATGAGGATGCGCTTCGCGGATTCCGCCTGCTGAGCGAGACCGAAGGTATCATTCCGGCGGTTGAGTCTTCGCATGCTATCATTAAGGCTGCTGAACTTGCCCAGGTTCTCCCCAAGGACAAGGACGTTATCATCACGCTTAGCGGCCGCGGTGACAAGGATGTTGCGCATGTCGCGGAGCTGCTGCCTGAGCTTGGCCCAAAGATTGGCTGGGACCTGCGGTTTGAGCAGCAGTAAGCACATTAAGTCTCTGTAAATAAAAATCCTTATGACCTAAATCTAATTGTGTATCATTGTTTATGATAGTGCTCAAAGAGTTTGCGAGAAGTTTGCGAGAAACTATGAAGCCAGATTAATGACTTGACCAGCGCTTCGGGCGTGTACGTTTTCAGCTAGGATAGCAGAGAGTGACGACACAAGCGATGACACAATAGCTTTTTTGCTAGCATTGTAAAAATGAGAATTCGTTTGATTTTAGGTATACCATATTTACGGAGCGGCATATCACTCGAGCCTACAGCGTGAAAGTCAGTATATAGCCTCTGTGCATAGCCGTCTGGCTACGCCCTAACCGCACTTGTATCTCGCCGCTAAAATAAAAGTGGTTAACAGTCGGGTACATCTGCCCTTGAGTCGAACGCTGTTATGGCATGAACGATCCGAAAGATGGTCTGAGCCTACCAGTCGTTCAGGATTGGCCTGGAAGAGGCACCGCCACGGTAGGTTACGGATCCATTGGCGGGCTCGTGTGGGATCAGGAAGGCAAGCCTGTTTTCGCGCGTCAGAGCATAGCGCCGCGGCTGGTGAGCAGCGGAACGCACCAAATATCACAGCCAATACAGCCAGTGAATAATTTTAGGAGTCATGCCAACAGTGATATCAGGAATATATCAACGTTTCTCAACTCTATCGGGGCAGCAGGTATTCCAGAAGACCTTCTAATTGCCGAAACCTACGGCACTGCAAACACTACATCCTCGAGCACTATTGATCCGCAGGTTGGCCAGCGAATTTACGAGGTTGATCCTGCCTCTGGCATGCTTGCATATGCAGATGACAACTATGTGTTTCTCATGGACAAGAACGATTGCGTAGTTCGAACCGTTGATCTATGTAGTCCCGTTTTGCAGGTAGACAAGTTCGGTCTAGTAAGAACAAGACGTGGCCTAGCGACAATTGATGCTGAGGGAGAAGTTGAATATCTACGAGAAGGCTCCTTCATGCACACAGCAAGCAAAGGAACCAGCGGAGAGGAGGTATTGGCGACATCTACTGGAGGTACTATTATGCTATTTGATGTGGAAACAAATACACGAAAGTGGAAGCAGACCATGAGTCGGGGATCGATGAGTCGATGGAGCCGAGTGATCGGGTTGGAAAATCCAGCTACTATTTTGTGGTGCAATCGCTACGAAATGGCGCTAGTAGACTTGCGAGTCAGACCAAAGAAACGACAAAAGGCTCATTCCATACTCAATTATGCAGATCGATTGACCGAGATTAGAGGCGTCGACGCAGGGTTTGAAAGAGGCAACGATGTCTTCGCTTTGACCTCAAGAGAATTAATGTGGATTTCCGCTACCTCGTCCCGGCCAATGCATCCCGTGCTCTCATACAGGCATATGCTTTCTCAGGAGGATGTTTCCTTGAACTTTTATAAAGGGTCTTACGATGGCGATAATCTTGTCACTATATCTTCGCAGCTTGCCCCTATAACAGTTGTTGGAAACTTCGGCCGCATCGACGACGACCTCCCTGTTTCGAAGCGAGACCTCTATTTTGTGAATGCATGGCCCACAATTATACCTCAAAGCCATATCACCAGACAAACCCCTGAGGGCGTGGATGTATATACCGTTGCTCGTGATGGTGGTCTTTTCAAACAGTCTTTGATTGAGTCAGACAGCGAAGCAGGCCAGAGTGCTGCTGATTTACCGCCACCAGACCCGCTTCCAGCCCCGAATTATGCTGCGATGATGCATCCTGACGACCAATTACCGCACAAAGACTACGATTTGTTTGATATTTACGAACCTATGAAACCCTTCCACTTTCAATGGCTATATCGTTGGGCGTTCAAATCACTTTCGGAAATTGAGGATGACGTTGTTAACGGGGGTTTAGACACCACCATGGAACCTAGACATCAATTGAGCGGTGAGGGACCAGAATCTCAATTCTGGACAAAAGACGGCCTTCAAGATCACCTTGAACGGTCATGGCTCGATCCTCTGGAAGACAAATCAGCCACACACGAAGTTAATCCTCAAGCTTTGAATGTTCGGCGGCATGTCATTGATGTGATCTTGCAGGACGCGACTAAAATCGGTGAGAGTGACCTCGACGAAACAATCCCAAGCGTGGAAGAAAACGCAAAAGAAATAGAGCTGCCCTCAATCTTCACTGAGATGCTCGAAAGGTGGCCTGTGCCACTGGACTCTCACGAGAACACTCATGAGGCTTCACAAGCGTCACAAGCACCATGGGAGGCAACCTCACAACCTACCCAACTGCCTGACCCCTCACTGAGCTCACAAACCCAACCAATGAGCTTTGCGGGATCATACTCACAACCCACGCCAGGCTTGCCTTCTTTGAAAGTGTCAAAAAAGCGCCGCGGCGACAAAAAATCGAACAAGAAAAAGAAGCTTCACCGCTGATACACGCAAAAAAAGACCAATTGCATTTTGTATATTATATTTATGAGCCAATAATCGAAAAGTGCCTTTCCACTAATGAAGAAAGATTTCAAAGTCAGGTTTCGATATGCAGAAGTATCTGAATCACCATCGAAGACCGACACTACGCTGTTGACAAGAAGTAGCACGAGCAGTGATTGCCCTTGCACAAGTATTTTGCTAACACGAGTCTTTTCTACTTGGCCGCCCGGGGATTTTTAGCTTTTAATACATGGGCAGCTATCTTATCAGGTCCTACACCTGCATCGCATGCAGCCTGAATGGCTTGTACCTCTTCGACAGTTATTCCGGTGTCGAGCAATTTAGCGACCTCACACAATGTCTTGAAATCTTTCTGTGGAGACTTCTGAGAATTGTGCGGGGCACCAGGACTTGCCTGTCGCATTTATTGTGCGAATTTCAGCAGCCAACGCGTCGTGTGGGATGAACGCGGTTGTAAGGAAAGGGAAAGGGTGGGCGAGGTTTGTGGGCTTGAATAATCAACACGTTACCTATCGCGGATCCGTGTGGAAGGCAGCTAATAACGTGCCCCGAGACATTCACGGTAAAATGAGACTGCTCTCACTGTGCTCGGCCGTTGCTTCGGTGGTTGCTGGCTCGGAAGCCGCCGAGGACAACTCCCTGCTATGGGGCCCCTACCGTCCTAATGTTTACTTTGGGATGCGTCCACAAATCCCAGAGTCCTTGGTTACGGGGCTCATGTGGTACTCAAATAGCGACCTCGGCGGCCTCGGCCACATTCGCCACGACTGCACGAATGACGATAAGGTCGCCAAGTTTGGCTGGACTCAGTATGATCCGCGTCTCGGAGGCCGTCAAGTCGTCGATGACACGGAGCATCGTGTCAATTTGACCACGGACCTCGTGAAGTCCGAGGACGGATTGGCGTGGGAGGTGCGAGTGCGTGGCGACCAAGACCCAGACTCCATTCTCACTCTTGTGTATTACGCTGGCCTCGAGAGGCCCAAGGGTCATGAGGGTTCTAAAGACTTCATGACCTTGGACCCGCGATCGAAGAACTTGTTGTCCAGCAAGGGCCTGCCCAATGACGTGAGATTGAAGGGCTACGCAGGTTCACTGGGCGGCCCGTTCCAACTAACGGTGACGAAGGGAAGGGGTAGCAAACCGACGCACTGGCATGAATGGGCAGACGAGCGTCCCGCTACGAACAGCCAGTACACCACCCTAAACGTCCCATCAGGGCATGTGTGGCAGGCTCGCGACCTCTACCTGACTCTGGTTCAGGACCAGGTGAACGATTTCCTTGCCAAATACGGTGACTCGGAGCCGGATCTTCCCGTTTGGTCGATCTTTGCGCTCAACAATGACGACAGCCTAGGAGGAAACACCCACTTCATCCAGAAGACCTTCCAGGGCCCGTTCGAGTTTTCGATCCGCTTTGAGCCGCAGGTCTCTGAGGGGTTCTCCAAAGACCTTGATTTCGACGCGCGCCTCACTCGCATCTTGGACACACAACGCGAGAAGTTTGACAATGCCTTTACTCTAAATGCACCTTTTGCCACCCCGGAACACCACAGGTTTGCTCGTGAGATGATCTCCAATCTGGCTGGTGGCATTGGCTACTTCTATGGCGACAGCCTTGTGGAGACGGAGGATGGCGTAGAAAAGGCCCCGCCGCATGAGCTATTCACCGGCACCCCCTCACGTACTTTCTTCCCTCGTGGCTTTTACTGGGACGAGGGCTTCAATTTGCTAGGTCTATTGCCTTACGACGAGGATTTGACGCTCAAGATATTCGACTCGTGGTTCAATGCTATGGATGAGGATGGCTGGATTGCCCGCGAGCAAATCCTTGGTGACGAGGGCCGCAGTCGCGTGCCTCCTGAGTTCCAGAACCAGAACCCCGAGTTTGCAAACCCTCCCACGATTGTCATGGCTCTGGCTCATATTTCTGCCTCGAGTTCCAATCCTGATCTGAAGAGGCTCTATCCGCTGTTAAAGAAGCACTTCGAGTGGTTCAGAACTACGCAGCGAGGTGAGACTACATCTGTGGATCGCGAGCTGCCTGCCCCTCGTGAGGCATACCGCTGGCGCGGACGCACACCAACACATATCCTGACCAGCGGACTCGACGACTATCCGCGTGCGCCAGAACCCTCGGACGGTGAGCTTCACGTCGATCTATTGGCATGGATTGGTGCAATGGCTCAAAGCCTGGCGCAAATCGCAGACATTGCAGGCAAGACTGCTGATGCAGAGAAGTTCCGCGAGATCATTGCCGGCATTCAAAAGAACCTGATTGAGGTTCACTGGAACGACGAGTCACAGGCGTTCTGCGACATCTCTATAGATGAGTATGAAGAGGACACGCATGTGTGCCACATTGGCTATGTGACTCACTTGCCCTTTATGCTGAGGTTGGTGCCAGAGACCAGTGAGAAGCAGCTGTTGGCCATTTTAGATCAGTTGCGAGATCCCGATCAGCTCTGGTCTGTGGGAGGCATTCGCAGTCTCAGCAAGCAGGATCCGTTCTTCGGCACTGACGAGAATTACTGGAGAGGCCCCGTGTGGAACAACATGAACTATCTTACACTGGATGCGCTGCAACACTATGCTAGCTCTGAATCCAAGTCCAGCCCCAAGGTCAAGGCACGCGCTGCCGCCATCTATAAAGAGCTGCGTCGCAATGTTGGCAAGAACATTTACAAGCAATGGCAGAAGTCTGGCTACGTTTGGGAATCATACGAGGCCACTACTGGAGCTCCAAAGGGCGCAAAGCAGTTCACTGGCTGGGCTGCCCTGGTTGCGAACATCATGGCCATGCCAGAGACTTTGTCTGCTGATACCAGCGGACATGATGAGCTGTGAAGAGTTGAGAGAGATGTCAAAAGTAAAAGTTCGTGGAATACAAAAGTAACGTTACAGTATGAAAACATGAGGAAGTTTTATTCTAAGTCGTCGTCAAAGTCTGACCTTTTCTTTTCGGCAGCTTTATTTTGCCTTCTTGTACATATGGAACTGGCCAAGAATAATGAGGTCCTCTACAATCGTACCCAGGGACCCCAAAAGCCACGGTATGTATTCCATCAGCCAGCCAGCGTCTGTGCGGTAGATAATCATCTGGCCAGCGTACGTCAAGTTTCCAATGATACTCAGGGTGAAGAAGCCCATTGACAAGCCCTGCACAGAACGACGGCGATGGTTCTGAACAATCTGGGGTATGCGCGCGGTTAAATAAAAAACAGCCGAGATGTAACCGAGGATTTCCGGCCCCAAAGACGTCTTGACCGGGGTCTCGTCCGGACCAGTGGAGTCTGAGATGAAATAACTCAGAGTTGCCACGACGATAACAAACACGGCAGGAAGCCCTTTTCCAAGAAGCCAATTCTGGCGCGAGTTGTAATCGTCCGAGCTGCCGAAGGATGTGTGTTCTGAGCCGTGCTCAGAAGGCTCCTGTAACAATGGTGTGCAGTCATTAGAAGGGCCCGTGGCCGAGCCCTGTGCCCCTGCCTCCGGGTCCCCAACATGCGGAGATGAAGGGCGCGTGGACGGACGCGCAGATGCAAGGCGTTTATAATAGAAATAAGACATGATGAGCAAGGTGTCGCTGAAGCAGAACCACAGAGCAAGTAGGATCACATTGGGCCTCAAATGGCCCCACAATGCACCCAAGAGGTTGGCCAAATCACCCAACAACCAGGCAAGGATGAAGCCGATCGCTACGCCCTCAGACGACTTAAGACGCCATTGTTCCAGCAATTGCGGGAGCAACAGAATGACCCAGCATGCCAGAGACACGGATCCACTTATGTTGGACAGGACCTCACGAGTGTGAGAGACGTCTGGTTCGTGCATCGAATCTTGCGGACAGCCTATGCTTTTGGCCCGGGCAGACCGTCTCTTGCTTTATATTGATGAGTACTGAAATGAAAAGTATACACGGGTTAGGGCTCTGTACGTATGCGGGACCACGAAGGGCGAGGTTGATGGTTGATGTGCCGCATTGAGGCGGTTGCCAGAGTAATTGAATTACGAGAGTGCCCCGATAAGGATTATGGTACATAATAATTACGAGGATATAGACAGTACGTTGAGTTGGTAGGCGTTTGCGCAACTACATAGGCTGTTGACTCACTGAAATTTTCCGGTGACAGGATCTGCGACACGCTTACCAAAGGCGCATTAACGGGCGCCGCTGTTATCGGCAAATATTTTTGTGTCATGTCGATCAGACGCGAGGCCCGAGTAGATAGGCACACCTCGGTGAACCCGGGTCAGTCGAAACAATAGTCACAATTCCCCGGGTTTTTCTAGGCGCGGGATCTGAATGCTCGTATTATTAACAGGGCTCTGCCCTAGCGATGATCCCAGCATGAAAACTTTTCACTGAGAACGTAACGAACTACCGGGCAAGCCAGCTGGGCGCTCTGATTACGTCACCAGGTGGGAGCGGAAGTCACTCTGGGTGTCCCTTTTTTTTCAGCCCTTCAGGTTTCTATCACCAACCGACATCAAATCTCAAATGGTAAGTGCATAACGGAAGAAGAAGAGAGACCAGTGGGAAGTTAGCTCTTTGCTACCTGTTATACTAATTTCAATGATTAACCGCGGACAGTTTTATCGGCTGAGTCTTGCTGGGTCCAGCAAGCTCGATCTCTCATGATCGGCTTGTTGTCCATGCAAGGCTGTAGAGTGTGAGGTTCTGCCTCTCTCTTCCACGGAGTATAGCTTGTGGTTGAGAGCTAGTCCCTGTTTGACAGCTGGGACTCGATTCTCTTTACCTTTTTTGGATCCCAAAAATGAACACAGTACTGACACTCAATGACCAGGCCGCCGCTAGAAGCTCGAAGACCCCCGCTCCTGCCCCCTTCGCCCAGCAGAAGAAGGCGGAGCCTACTAACCCCCTCTTCGAGGAGGGCCCCAAGCGCCCTGTTGGAATTGGCCAGAACGTGCGCCCCAAGACCAACATGTCGCGTTACGTGAAGTGGCCCAAGTACGTGCGCATCCAGCGCCAGCGCAAGGTTCTCAACCTTCGTCTTAAGGTTCCTCCTGCTGTCTCTCAGTTCCGCACGGTGCTGGACAAGAACACTGCTAGCCAGTCGTTCAAGCTCCTGAACAAGTACCGCCCGGAGACCTCTGCCGAGAAGAAGGAGCGCCTTGAGAAGGAGGCTGCTGCTCTTGCTGAGGGCAAGAAGAAGGAGGACGTGAGCGGCAAGCCGTACGTTGTTAAGTACGGTCTGAACCACGTCACGGCCCTCATCGAGAACAAGAAGCCGAAGCTCGTGCTCATTGCCAACGATGTTGACCCCATTGAGCTCGTGATCTTCCTTCCTGCTCTCTGCCGCAAGATGGGTGTTCCCTTCGCTATTGTGAAGGGCAAGGCTCGTCTCGGAACTCTTGTCCACAAGAAGCAGGCTGCCGTCGTTGCTCTGACGGACGTCCGCTCGGAGGACGAGTCTGCTCTTTCTAGCCTCCTGTCGGCCATCGAGGCCAGCTGGGTGCCTACTTACGAGGAGAACCGCCGTAAGTGGGGTGGTGGCATCATGGGCCACAAGTCCCAGCAGAAGGAGCGCAAGAAGAAGGAGGCTATTGAGACCGCCCTGCGCATCTAGATGCCTTAAAAAAGTATCTTTCATGTATTTACTGATAATTTAAGCCCGTTATTGATACCATTCGACGCGCTGCATGCTTGCGAGAAATCGGAGTTCTGCTCGTATGAGTGGCCGAACGTGTATTAGCATACGCTACGCGTGTAATGCAGTAGGAGAAACGTGTTTGTTGTATGTAAAAAAAAAAGTGGGTGCATGTTACTTCACAAAAAGCTCTATCGACGTTAACAAAAGGAGGCTGTGAAGTCCATTTAGCCTGAGTATTGCGGGTATTTGTAACAGCGTGTGATCTGTACCAGTTGTCATATGTACGCGGCTGTACAAGTAGTTAGCTATGGCAGCATTGCAGCCTGAAATTTGCGGCTAACAACCTCACGATACATTCCGCTCCACGAATTGGCTCTGTCGCATGATTTCACCGCCGCTTGCCGCCGCAAACCACCGTTGGTTGCCCCGTCAATGCTAGTCTTTCAACGGCGGTGCCAGTTTCCACCAATTACGGAGCTAGGGATTCGCGATGGGAGAAATCGGTTTGCTCCGGGATACTGGCTGTGGGTTGGAGCCAATGGCGTGGAGCAAAAGGGCGCATTATTAACCAGCCCCTGCTTCACAGTCGCATCTCGACCGATCACCGCGGAGAAGACCTCATAGACTTGCAAAAGGAAACCATGTCCAGCCTCGCATCTGTGTGGTCCGATATCAAGGAAAGCATCTTCCCATCCGAGGCGTACGCCGAGGAGCCCAAGCAGCAGGGCGCGGAGACCCAGGAGAACGAAGAGGAGCGCCAGGCAGAGGACACCGAGGCCTCCAAGAACGACGACGAGTCTGAGGACAACGAGGAGCCTGAGTCGAAGGACGACGAGTCTGAGTCCCAGGATGGAGAGTCTGAGGACGGCGGCGACGGCGACGGCGACGAGGAGTCCGGTGACGGAGATGAGGACGAAGACGAGGACGAAGATGACGACGAGGACGAAGACGAGGAGGGTGTTGTTGACCCCCTCGACGCGCTGCGCGAGAAGTACACGGCGACGGTGTGCCGGGACTTCAAGCACCACTTCGACGAGTGCACGGAGCGCGTGACGGCTGCGTCGCAGGAGGAGGGCTACGAGGACCGCGAGGATAAAGAGGACTGCGTAGAGGAGTTCTTCCACCTGCAGCACTGCCTGAATGACCACATCGCGCCTGTGCTGTTCTCGAAGCTGAGGTAGACTTGCATGCGTCCACGCATCTTAGGACTGAACTCCAACACTAAAAAGAAAAGTTGTTTAATGTTATAGGGGCCCTTTGGCGCTGAAGTATATATACTGCTTTGTGGCTCTAAAACGATCATATATCCTGTGCTACGTACTCGGGGCATACATACTGCCACAACACCAAGGATGAGGCATCTAAGGATGAGGCATTGAGGTTGTAACGCGTAGTGCTTTCTTGTGCTAGCGTGCTAGCTGCATCTGGACAGATGAAGCTGTACGACACCCAAACATGTGTACCTCGAGCCGAGGCAATTCGCCACGAAGTGGCGCTGAGATCCGCGATCCGCGATCCGAGATCCAAACCTAGTCGTGATGCGGCTTGACGCTGGCCGGATCCACTCGCGCGCCTGCTTATCCTGTCTTAGGGCACAGGGTGTCACTTCCGTCCACTGACTCAGCAGGCGCGCGAGCCAAGACCAACTCGACATGGAAAACCCTCCTGACGGGCCGTCAGGCGTGCACGTGACGGGAGAGGGGGCCAGGGCGACTGCAACATTCTGATCCTGGCGAAGTCCTTCTACCAACTTGAGTTATTCACAATGTCCAAGTCGAAGAACCATACCAACCACAACCAAAACAAGAAGGCTCACAAGAACGGCATCAAGAAGCCTAAGAGCTACCGGTACCCTTCGATGAAGGGTGTGGACCCCAAGTTCCGCCGCAACCACCGTTTCGCCCTGCGCGGCACGGCCGAGGCGCTGAAGAAGCAGCGCGAGGAGAAGGCGTCGGCTTAAGCTCGGTTCTGCACACCGCTCTTCTAATTATTTCGCCGCCCGCGCGCCGGCGCTCGCCGGCGGCGCGGCTTGGTCGAGTGTCCTCGGAGTAGCAATGATTTACTTCGTGTACGAAAAGTTATGTATAAACCAAAAATTAACTCCGATCACTCACGAAGCTGCCACACGTATATTTGTTATTTCGTGAAACTTCTGCCTGTCGCTCAGGGCCTACTGGCTGCCTGCGTCAGCCGCGTCAGCCGCGTCTAGCCCCGGCATTGATCTTAAACAAGTGGCGCATGTTTGCTAATCAGCAGATAGTAACCCTATGTATGCGGCTGTCGGACCATAATATTGCGCGAAAGGGTGCGGGTAGGGCCTGGGATTTCCCAGGGTCGTAATCCAGGTAAGGTTGGGTGTGAGACGGGCGCCAGGCGGGTGCAGCGGGCCGCTGGGCTGCATGCGCGATGAAGGCGTTTGTGCTCTGGGATTGCCGCAGCAGCAGCCGCAGCCGCTGATGCGGTTGGCAACCGAGATCCGCTGGGTATCACGAACGTAGGGGGCAAGGGTACTTAATCATCCGCACGCTGAGGCCTCGTATGGACGACACACATTATAATAAGCGGACCAGCGACCCCGGACCACCCAACGATTCCAACCACAAGGTATTCCAAACCGCAGAGCCCTATTTCATCCGGAGCCACATAGCATTGCCACCATGTCGACCGCCGAACAAAACACTTCGAATACGCCCGCAGTGGACCCGCCTGCCGCCGACTCCCCCGCTGTCGAGCCTCCTACTAACGATCTCCGCATATTTGTGGGGAACCTACCGCCGACTGCAGACGGAAAGGTGCTGAAGGCTGTCTTCCGCGAGGTGGGCGTATTGGCGAAGATCAATGTTGCCCGCGCCGCTCGGGCTCAGAATGGCAAGAAACGCTACGCGATTATCACGTTTAGAAGCGAGGAGGATAAGAGCAAGGGCGTGGACAGTCTTGCAAAGGAGTTCGAGAACGCGACCGAGGGTGACGTGCCGGCCCAGTCGCAGGAGACTGAATCGCCCAATGCCGCTGCAGAGAACGGAGACGCTAAGCCAACAAAGCTGAAGTTTGGTACCGCACCGGCCAAGAAGCGGGCGCCGCCAAAGAGCAACAAGAAGCCCGCGGCCGACGGCGAGCGCAAAGAGGAGGATGCTGCCGAAGCTGATGCAGCGGCCAGCACGACCGCCGCACCTAAGAAGAAGGCGTCGCTGAAGCCAAAGCGCCCGCCCACGAAGTTTGTGCCGCGGCCGAGCGCTGTGTATGTGACTTTGCCGCCGCACACCGAGGCAGATGAGGTGCGCGAGTTGCTCTCGGGCTTCCCGAGTGTCGAGATCAAGTTGGGCCACAAGCGCGGGCGCACCGTGACCCGGCGCGCGAAGCGCCTGGAGATTCCTGAGCGAACGTACGCAGTTGTTACGGTCGGCGATGAGTACCAGCAGCGCGCAATCGAGCAGCTCGACGGCAAGGAGCTGCGCGACTTCAGGATAAGCGCAAAGCCCTCGAGCCAGCGTCTGCTGGCCGAGGACGCCAAGGAAGAGGCGCGCGAGGCTAAGAAGGAGGACGAGGCCGCCCCGGAGGCACAGCCCGAAAGTGAGCATGCTGAGCACGCCGAGCAGGCTGCGCCGGCGGCTGGACCATCTGTATAAATGAGACCTTGTATTTTTAACGTTAGAGAGAGTATGCTGAGGCATTGGTGTGCTGTCGTCTACGAATCTTTTACTATCTCGGATGAGATCGGTGTTA
The DNA here is from genome assembly GCA_037041025.1 of Entelexis sp. DX6506. Taxonomy (NCBI): domain Eukaryota; kingdom Fungi; phylum Ascomycota; class Dipodascomycetes; order Dipodascales; family Trichomonascaceae; genus Entelexis; species Entelexis sp. DX6506. The sequence goes on from JAXQHU010000032.1 coordinate 402,121, forward strand.
CCGGCTTGCTTGTGCCGCCAGTTAACATTGAATACATACTTAAGGTGACGTATGACGGTTAAGCCCCGCCGCGGAACTGTCCGCGTGGGCTAACGCGACGGCGTGACTTCAACACTAGTTAGTTGCAAACACTAGCTAGCCTAACCACGAAAAATGGGTCATGTGCGATGCTCACCGAGCAACTGAAAGTGCGAGGCTGCGAGCACGTAGCAAAATCCTCTGTTGTCACGGCCTTTGCGCATCACCGCGCATTGCTCTGCGGTGCCACGCTCCGGCCAGCAGCGGCACCACCTAACCTCCCACCTAACCACTACAGCAAAACAAGAATCACATGTGTTCGCGGCGCGACTGGGGGCCCCGTCGTGCGTTATGCTTTGTCATGATAGGGCTCGTGTGTCTGATTCACCATCGCAGTCACGCGACTGAGCCACGACCGACTCGGCGTAACGAGGAGGAGGATTCGGGGCAAGGGCGAAGATTTCGCAGCACCCGGGCTGACACACACACAGCCCTTAGCATACTGGATCCAAACCATCCTCTCAGGTTTTTTGTCAAAACATGGGTCGCGTTATCAGAGCGCAGAGAAAGCACGCTGCCATCTTCCAGGCCCACACCCGTCTGCGGAAGGGCGCTGCGAAGCTGCGCACGCTCGACTACGCTGAGCGCCACGGCTACACCCGTGGTCTCGTGAAGCAGATCATCCACGACCCCGGTCGGGGCGCTCCCCTCGCCAAGGTCTACTTCCGCGACCCTTACAAGTACAAGTACCGGGTCGAGACCTTCATTGCCAACGAGGGTGTCTACACTGGCCAGTTCGTCTACGCCGGTAAGAAGGCTCAGCTCGCCGTCGGCAACGTTCTGCCCCTCGGCTCCGTCCCTGAGGGTACCATCATGTCCAACGTCGAGGACAAGGTTGGCGACCGTGGTGCTCTTGCCCGCACGTCCGGCAACTACGTGATTGTCATCGGCCACAACCCTGATGAGAACAAGACGCGTGTCAAGCTCCCGTCGGGCACCAAGAAGATCATCTCCAGCGACGCCCGTGGTGTTGTTGGTATCGTCGCCGGTGGCGGCCGTATCGATAAGCCCCTGCTCAAGGCTGGCGCAGCTTACCACAAGTACAAGGTCAAGCGCAACTCTTGGCCCCGCACTCGTGGTGTGGCTATGAACCCCGTCGATCACCCCCACGGTGGTGGTAACCACCAGCACATTGGTAAGGCCTCCACCATCTCCCGTGGCGCCGTGCCTGGCCAGAAGGTCGGTCTCATTGCCGCCCGCCGTACGGGTCTGCTCCGTGGTTCCCAGAAGGTCCAGGAGTAAGTATAAATATATATCGTTATTCAAGGCTAATGTCAACCTTACCTTTATTACCCATGTTTCTTGAGTTTCCTCGTGCAGCTTTCTCCGCTTGAATGAGGCGCGAGTAGTCGGTTCAGTGCTCTGTTCAGTGCTATGTGCAGCCCGGGTGGGCTGGCTCTGCATGTGGACTTTTCATAATACTATGTCTCCCAATTTCCATGCACAACAACTATGCGTAGCGCTTTATAACTGCTGCATGATTGGTACAAGGGCTGCCTGGTCCGTCATGCTGCTCCTGCCACAAAAGTAACGAAAGCACAATTAGTCGAATCCAGATACAATGGTACCCAAGGTTTCATGGCTAACGGTCCGTCTGTTTAATGTGCAACTAACTATGTTTACATCTCGCATGATGCCCTTACCCACACCCACAAACTACATAACAGACCACATAGTACTTCCACCTCTTTCACAGCTGAAGGTGAACAAACACGCGAACATCACATACAGAATCAAATGGAGCGCCGCCTCAGTGGCCCCGAGGCTGCTCGTACTTCAAAATCGTTCTCAAGGTTCTCAGAAGAGGGGCCGGCTCGGTTAAAGCCCGTGCCGATAGAGCCACCGCGCCGGCCATCAGGCAACCATCTGGTACATGGCTACTCCAAACAGACTTCATTAAACCCAAATCGGAGAAGTGTAGTGGAAAGAGTGGCTAAGGGCGTTGTTAGGCCTATTCGCGCCCGTTCAGTGCCTCCACCCGCCCCGCCGCGGCGTATTTCAGTTCCCCCTGCTCCGCGCCGGGCCCGCACAAGTCCTATCACCAGTGGATCTAAGGTTGATATTGTTGGTTTATCATTAGAGGTTGGGCGCCGAATCGGGACTGGCGGATACTCTCAGGTATATCAGGCTACCCTCCAATCCTCAAAACAAGACTGCGCGCTCAAGGTGGTTAACCTTAAGGAGGGAACCGACGAAGAAAGAAAGAATCTCATTGGAGAAGTTGACCTGCTCAAGTCGTTGAAGAATGTGGACCATGTCATTCAGCTCATTGCTTGCGAGGTGTCGTCATATGAGGCCTTGATCGTGCTTGAGCTGGGCCAATGCGACTTAAGACACATTTTGGCCCGCCGCAACAAAAGCGCGCAACCTCTCGACTTAGACTTCGTCCGGTATTGGGGAGGAGAAATGCTGAAGTGCATTGCTGCCGTGCATGCGCATAATATTGTGCACGCTGATTTGAAGCCAGCGAATTTTCTTGTTATCGAGACTGGGCTTAAGATTATTGACTTCGGCATTGCAAATACCGTGCCAGACCATACAACCAGCGTACATCGCCATACCCAAGTAGGTACTGTTTTGTATATGGCCCCGGAAACTTTGGAAAGGCCCGACGGCTGTCCCGATTTCAAGGTCACGAAGGCTAGCGACCTGTGGAGTGCTGGAATTATACTATATGAAATGGTTTATCAGCGTTCGCCTTTCATCTTTGACAAGAACGCGATCTTGTTACTTCAGATTTTGAAGCAGCCCATAGATCACCCAAAGCACGCGTCTGGCAATGTCGTGGTGCCAATAGCCCTCCATGAAATCATTAATAGTTGTTTGGATCGCGACACTCAAAAGCGCCCAACAGCAGAGCAGGCGTTGAATAGTTTGTTCTTTTCTCCAGTTTTCATTGACTGGCAGGGTCTGAACTCGTTGATGACGACTTCTTCTCGGTTCGGCTGGGAACAGTCAGGCCGTAGCAGCTCCGCAGAGTTCGAGCAAAAAGTGAAGAACGCAGTTAACGAGGCCTGGAAAAGACTCATCGCAATCAATAGGGGAACGTGAAAACATAAAGTACATGGCAAAATAAGTACGCGTCCCCTTCTTAATTTAGAAAAGAAAATAGTTACTTCGTAACTTAGTACCACGTCTCAGTGTTGAGCAGCTCGCATTTGCCAGATCCCGCCACGAGTTCGCCAATCTTGTAAACACGCTGCGACTTTGCGAACACTTGAGCAACCTTGTCAGCCTCTGACGCCTTGACCACGACGGCCATGCCGATACCCATGTTCAGCGTCTTGCTGATGTCTGTAGGGGGAACACGGCCAGCCTGGCCAAGCCACTTGAATATAGCAGGCAGCTCCCATGTCTTGACATCCACCTTCGCATCAAGATGCGAGGGAAGAACGCGCGGAACATTTTCCACGAGACCACCGCCTGTGATATGCGCCAATCCACGGATGGCACCCGGGATTTCCTTGAGGGCCTCCAATACCGCTTTAACGTAAATTTGGGTAGGCGTGAGCAAACTGACGCCCACCGTGGTAGTTTTATCCCAGGGCGCGGTGTCAGTGAAACTGATGTTGCTCGTCTCGAGGATCTTGCGTACAAGCGAGAAGCCGTTGGAGTGGACGCCAGCAGAGGCCAGACCAAGAACAACGTCTCCAGCCTTCATGTCGTCAACGCGAGGCAGAATATCACTTCGCTCAACAGCGCCGACACAGGTTCCGTTGGTATCGTAATCCGTGCCAGCATAAAGACCGGGCATTTCGGCCGTCTCGCCACCGACAAGGGCACAGCCGGACTCAATGCAACCATCAGCAACACCACTCACAAATGCCGCAGCGGTCTCGGCAACAAGGTGGCCCGACGCGTAATAATCCAGGAAGAAGAGTGGCTCAGCACCTTGCACAATGAGGTCATTAACGCTCATGGCAACAAGATCAATACCGACTGTATCATGCTTGTCGATGCTCTGAGCAATCTTCAGCTTGGTGCCAACACCATCCGTAGCTGATACCAGCAAGGGGTCCTTGTATCCAGTAGCCTTCAAATCAAAAACTCCGCCGAAGCCACCAATGGACGCGTCAGCACCGGGGCGACGCGTGCTCTTGACCTTTTGTTTGATCTGCTCGACGAACTGGTTGCCAGCGTCCACCGAAACACCCGCGCTCTCGTACGTGATCCCTGTGCTCTTAGAATCAGCATCCTTGAATGCGCGGTGCGCAATGTCCGTGCGGAAATAGCGGTCCTTGAATTGGACCTGCTCCACACCCTTGTATGCGAGATCTACAGCCTCACGAAGCGTAGGCGCCCAAGCGGAAACTGCCAGCACACGACCGCCTGCAGTCAGAATCTTGCCCTCCGGGTTCTTTGAAGTTCCGGCATGGAACACTTCAACATTAGCAGGGAGCTCTCCAACCGTGATCTCGTCGCCCTTTTTGTAAGCTTCAGGATAGCCACCAGCTGCCAGGACAACGCTAGTTCCGTATCCAGGAAGAACCTCAATATCGACAGCATCAAGGCAGCGGTTTGCAGTCGCGATCATGAGCTCAGCAAGGTCCGTTTTGAGCAGTCCCAAAACAGTCTGTGTCTCAGGATCACCGAAACGCACGTTATACTCAAGAACCTTGGGCCCCTTCTTGGTGAGCATGATTCCGACAAAGAGCACGCCACAGAAAGGAATCTGGTCCTTACGCATACCCTTAATAGTGGGCTCTAGGATTGTAGAGCGAATTTCCTGAATAACTGCTGGCGTCGCAATAGGTGCTGGCGCGTAGGCTCCCATGCCACCAGTGTTCAGACCAGTATCACCATTGCCAGCGCGCTTGTGGTCCTGCGCAGGAGGGAGGTCTACAATTGTGTAACCGTCGCTGAAAGCCAGGATCGACAGCTCGTCACCTTCCAAGCACTCCTCGATGACGACCTCATCACCAGCCTCGCCGAAGGCACGCTTCTCCATCATTTGCGCAAGTGCTTCCTCGGCCTCAGCCTTCGTCTCGGGCATGAGCACACCCTTACCAGCTGCCAGTCCAGAAGCCTTAATCACAACCTTGTGGTCGACGCTCTTCAAGTAAGCCTTGGCCTTTTCGTAGTCCTTGAAGTTGCCGAACTCAGCTGTAGGAATGTCATGGCGAGCCATAAAGTCTTTCGAGAAGGTCTTAGATCCCTCCATCTGGGCAGCAGCTTCGCTGGGGCCAAATACCGGGATACCCACCTTCGTGAAGTGACTCGTGATACCCTCGACAAGAGGCTGTTCGGGACCAGGAACCACCAAGTTTACGCCTTCCTTGACAGCAAACTCAACAAGCTTTGGGAAATCAGCCTTGGCCGAACCAATGGGCACGTTTTCGCTCTTGGGCACAAGCTCGATGCCGCCATTGCCGGGCGCAACAAAAATCTTGGACACGCGCGGGCTCTGGCTAAGCTTCCACGCAAGCGCATGCTCGCGGCCACCGTTGCCGACCAGCAAAATCTTCATTTTTAGTTTCGTCAAAAAGCTGAACAGCCGTGTGGATTGGCTTTTCCTTTTCCAATTCTTTTTAACTTTATCTCCGTTGACAGATTCTCCCGGAGAAACAGTATCACGGCGCGATCAAGGTAAATCTAGGGTTCTATATTCGTAAAATCAGTCAATGCATAACCCGAACCGCAGAGTTCAGTTATCGCAAAGAGTTATGGGAGCGTGAAGATCGTAAAGTTGTACGCGAGGCCAGTTGCTGAGATGCGACCAACAAAAACGCGAACAGGAATGTCATTACAATAAATGGTGCCTTGATGTAAACATCAGACAGCGGGCCACCGAGTTGAGTGACGATCAGTATTCCAAGGCTACCGAACAGAGAGTACACGCCAGCGACGCTACCGTTTGAGATGCGCCGCTTATCTGTGGACATGGAAAGTGACATAGTCATAACGCCAATTTGTGCTGCTCCAAAAACGCACGATATGAGGATCGGCAGCAAACCTGTGACTGTACTGAGAGTCCAGTAGCCAAGAGTTGCTATGACTCCAAGAACGGCACTGATGCTCAAAAGAAGCACAGAGCCAAAACGGTCGCCAGCCCATCCAAATACGGGTGCAGCGAATAGAGTCACTGTATTTGCAACCCCAGTAAGAATAGCGGCTTGAATCACTGCCTCACGACAACCCTTCGGATCGGCAATGGTACACCGCCCTGTTGAGTAGTACCACTGGTTGACCCATAAGGGAACAAACAAAGCAAGTATGGTGCTTGCGGAGCGCGCGACAAGGCTTCCAAAGTAAGCGAGCTGAAGCCGTTTGTCAGACTTGGCGACGAGAAAGCCGTCCTCTAGTAGCTCGTAATAGGAGACGACTGTACCACCAGCATCTAGAGCGGCCTCGTCAAAAATTGAGACCTCAGAGCCATTCATGAATAAGGAACTAATGCCTAGCGCCGGGTTTTGGTATAAGGTCAACAAGAGAACGATCGAGACGACTAGTGTGAACAATCCAACCACCAAATATGACTCGATCAGCCCATCAACTCCTCCGGACTTCAATCTAGTGGGTAGTGGCAGAAGAAGAGAGACGGCCAAGACGGCACCAATACCTGCAGCCAGACCAGTAAGTCCAGCAAGCTTTCCATTCGGCCGCGGGGACGCAAGAACAGACTCAAAAAGCGGAACAGTTTGATCACCTGTAGAGTTGTCACCACTCATCCAAGGCTCTGCTCCGTTCTCCTCAGCCTCGCAGTCGTATGGCGGATCAGGAGACCCGTCTCGAGACAACGTCTCGGCGACCGAACCTCCTTGGACCAGGCCCAATTCTGCAAGCGCACCTGCCATCATACTGACACACGCCGATGCACCTAGCGAAAAAAGGGCGCGGAGGAACAGAAGTCCGGGGTAAACCGAAGAGGCTCGAGGATAGACGAGAAGGCTACCAGCCATGAGCCACAGCCCCAGAACGGCAACATAGCGTGTCCCAACCTTGTCGCTGAATGCACCCCACAGAGGAGCTGTTACGAGGACTACCAGTTCGTCAACCAAAGCCAGCACACCGCTGGCAGAGCCGTTTTGCTCTAGACCAAACACTTGCGATAGCACAAAAGGCTGCGTGCTGTTGAGAAACACAAGCAGTGCAATTGTTTGAGCACAGAGTGCCAGGTACGGAGCAGTATATTTCCACATACTCCGGCTGTTTCCTGTTCTACACTGCGACACGAACAGCCGCTCCTCGTGAGTAGTACCCCTACCCTCGGCTCGCACATAACTAAGCTGTGCATTACCCGCAGGCAGTCATCGGGCGGTGATACATTTATCACGGACCCGTGAAGCAGTTAATCAAGGAGCCTAGCACGCAATGCTATTGTGACCGAGAGGCCAGCGCCTAAGATTGTACTCGGCCTACGAGATAGCGGTTCTGTCATCACTTTGTCTTTGCAACCATGTCTCACAGGGACACGCTGTAAGAATCCTCTGAAAGCTCTATACATCAACATTGGCTATTTGACATAGCTTCATAGCTACAAAATACTTCGTGATGTACAATCGGGCAATGTGTTCTTATCACACTATTGCAGACTTATCGGCCCTTACTTGTTGTATCTAAGGTGTTTAGTGCGCTTGAAGGATGCCGTCCTGCAGTCATCAAGCATAAGTATAGACCTAACCCTAGAGGGCATTTTAACTAATAAGGATCGACATTTTATCTTTATCTACCTTAAAAGTCTGGTTTTTCAAGCGGCCTTTCGTTTTGTGAACAGCGGAAGGTACATGGACCATTCTAATTCCACTAGTCCCTATAGAGGATCTTGCCCTGGTGGCTTGGCGGGCTTCTGGAATTATGATGATTTTGAACAATGTCATCGGCAGAGGTATCTCGAATACTACCCTGCTGTAGTAGCATTGGCCATTGCCGTTGTTTACTCTGTTATAAATATAGCGTTCCGACACAGCACGCGCGAGCCAATAGAAGGAGACGTGTTCCATCCGGCCGATTCCCCTGATAAAGACGCCCAGATTGTGGTGCGCGGACGGTCTGTCTCCGACAGGCTTCGTATTGTGGCAGAGTTCTGGCTCAATTGTGTACAGACGTCTTTGCTCGTCTTTATGACACTCTCCTCTGACGTCAGTGGCCAGTACACAAAGTACGCTGCAAACACCCCAGTCGCACTTTTGCTGCTTGCAATTTACACACTTGGATGTGCTACATATCGGCTTCTCAAGGCTGATAAACGTGAAAAACTGCTGTGCTCTCCTTTCACACAACAGGCGTATCTTTACACACTATTTCTGTTGATGTTTGGGCTCGAGTGGCTTTCTCAGATTACGCACTTGTACACGAAGACCGCCAGTCACGTTTTTACAAGCCTGTTAATTGTTGCCATTGCAAACTGGCTCATTCTGTTTACATCTCCATTAGGAGACCATGCAGCGCGTATATATACAGCTGCTGGATCGACGCCGTCAACTGAGCCAACGAGCTCCCTGTTGACGTACATGGCCTGTGGTTGGAATCAGAAAATGATATTAGACGCGCAAGACCATTCAATGACAGAAGAGACTGTTTGGGATCTTTGTGAAAATGACCACGTCTACCGATTCATGGGACGCATGCATTTGCGCCCGTCTAATTGGTCATTCTTCCACAAACTTGTCATAGTCTTGCGCAAGCCCATTTTACTGAATATTCTATTTGGCTGCACTGGATCATTGCTCAAGCTTACACCAACCATCTTCGTACAGAGGATCTTGCAATACGTGGAGACGCGCTCAGTACCGAAAAGTGTAGCATGGTTATACGTCTTTGGTTTCGGGCTGATGTACCTTGTCGAGGCCATCACTATAAATCAGGCTTATTATCAGGGCCGGAAACTAAGTTTGGGCGTGCGCTCTCTTATCATTGGAAGTGTCTATCGAAAGGCTCTGTATTCGAAGGTTGCCACCACAAAGGCCAATGAAGCTTCGAACAGCGATAGCAGTGACAACGAAAGCATTAAATCGACTGACTTGGATGTGTTCGACGCAACAAACACGGGCGCAGTTATCAACCTCATGAGCGTAGACTCATTCAAGGTTGCAGACTTTGCATCGTATTTGCATGATAACTTTGCCACTCCCTTACTCGTTGTCGCAGCTATCTGGTTTTTATATGGTATCCTTGGCTGGTCGGCATTTGTTGCTGTAGGTGTCATGGTGGCAATAATGCCCACTAACATGCTATTGGCGAAACGCCTGAGTGATGTCCAGGATAAGCTCATGGCTGTGACAGATCGAAGAATCGAGAAGACGAATGAAGTCCTCGGTGCCATCCGGATCATCAAGTTCTATGCTTGGGAGCGTCAGTTCACTGATAAGATTTTAGAAATTCGTGATGAGGAGCTTCGACTTCTGCTGTGGAGGTTTGTCTACTGGACTGCCAGCAGCTTGTTCATCCTTTTGATGCCTATGTTGGTAATAGTGTCTTCTTTCTGGTGTTTTGTTCGTTTACAGGGTGGAAATCTCACTAGCTCTGTTGCGTTCACAGCGATGTCGGTCTTTTATATTCTGCGCATGCCTCTTGACGACCTCATCAATGTCATTGCTCGCTTGAGCAGTCTCTATGTGTCGGTTCGCCGCATCGAAAAATACCTCGCTGAAGAAGAAACACCGAAATATGATCAGCTCGAGTCTCCCTACAGCGACCCGAACGAAGAATATATTGGATTCAAAGATGCTATGTTTTCATGGGGATCTAGCAATTCTCAGAACTCGTCGAGAAACGGTGCGTTCAAACTCAGAGATATCGATCTTAAGTTTGTGATTGGCGATCTCAACGTGATTGTCGGTGCAACAGGATCCGGAAAGACCTCGCTACTTATGGCTCTACTCGGAGAGATGCAACTTGAAAGGGGACACGTGTTTTTACCTCAGGGAAACAGGCGCATTGTGCCAGTGGACCAGGAAACAGGTCTCACGGATACGGTGGCTTACTGCCCTCAGGAAGCTTGGCTGGTCAACGACACCATCAAGAACAATATCATATTTGCTCAGGAATTCGATAAAGAACGTTACAACAAAGTTCTTGATGCTTGCCAGCTGCGGCATGATTTGGCTATACTTGGCGAAGGCGATCAAACGTTCATAGGCGATAAAGGCATAGCTTTGAGCGGTGGTCAAAAGCAGCGTGTTTCTATTGCTCGTGCTCTGTACTCGAACTCGAGGCATATCATTTTGGATGACTGTTTGAGTGCTGTCGATTCGCATACGGCTGAAGCTTTGTATAATAATGCGCTTACTGGCCAGCTTGCTCATGGGCGTACTGTCATTCTTGTCTCACACAATGTTGCTCTGACCATTGGAAAGGCTGCGCTGGTAGCGGTGATTGCGAATGGACGCATAGTCACTCAAGGGTCTCCACTCGAGGTCTCTGTCTCTGGCCATCTTGGCGACGATGATCTTGTAAGACGCAACGCTGAATCCTCTGTTGCAAGTCGAACGAGTTCCGTGGCAAACTTACAACAGCTCACGAAGGTTGCTAAGGAGATTGACCAGCCAGCGACAGTCCCTGGGTCGGGACCGGGCCCTGGATCAGGTCATGCTGTCATTGTTGAGGTTGAAGAAAATGTCACAGATGCAGCACGTGAAAAGGAAGAGCGCGCAGTTGGAAGTGTTCCACTGACAACCTACAAGTACTACATCTCATTGCTGGCTAACAAGTATGGGCTCATTTTGAGTGCCTTCTTGATTGGGATTGTACCTTTTTTGGAGTATACTGAATCGTGGTGGGTAAAAGTTTGGTCAGGACACATGGGTGACGTGGACGAGCAAAATGGAACGCTTGACATCGCGGCCATTTTCGCAAAGCTTACAATGCCACACCAGCTACTTCCAAGTACTTACGTGCAAGGGACTGTTGATGAGGATACGCTCGCGAGTCTCAAATACTATTCGGCGATCTACATCGTAATTGGCCTGGTCTGTACCGCAGCATCATTAGCCCGTGAGTACGTGATTTCACTAGGTGGCATCCGCGCATCTCGCAAGCTATTCAGACAGCTTTTATACTCCGTGCTGGGGGCACGCATGCAGTTTTTCGACTCCACACCATCTGGTCGTATTGTGAATCGCTTTTCGAAGGACATGGAAACGATTGATCAGGATATCAGCGCTAATCTGCTCTGGTTTGTGATCAGTGCCGTGGATGTCACTCAGATCACAATTGTCATTGGCTATGTCACTCCTATATTCTTCCCCGTTGCATGTCTCGTAGCTTGGGTCTTTTCTATGATCGGTAGGGCGTACCTAGCGGCCGCTCGTGAGCTCAAGCGTCTGGAATCTGTGACTCGTTCTCCCATCTTCCAGCAATTCGGCGAAACGTTGGGTGGATCTGTGGTGATTCGAGCTTATGGCGATGAGCAACGGTTCCAGTCAACCAACTGGCGATCAGTAGACACAACCCATAGACCATATTTCTGGCTCTGGGTGTCGAATCGCTGGCTCACGTTTTGGTGCTCGATGATGTCTCTGCTTGTCTGTGTTACAGCTGCATCTTTCATTGTATTTGGTGCCGATTACATAGATGCAGGTTTCGCGGGAATCTCCCTTTCTTTCTCAACTTACTTTGGTGAGTGTATTTTGTGGATTGTTCGCAACTATGCAGAATGTGAGGTCTCAATGAATTCTGTGGAGCGCGTCAATGAATATTTGAGCATTGAGCAGGAGGCACCTGCAATCATTCCAGAGTCACGACCGCCAGCTTCCTGGCCGTCGAAGGGAGATATCAAGTTCAAGGGGCTCAGCTTGAGGTATGCTGAAAACTTGCCACGAGTTATAGACAACGTTTCCTGCCACATTCCGGGAGGAAAGAAGGTCGGCATTGTTGGGCGAACTGGTGCTGGGAAGTCAACGATTATCACAGCCCTCTTTCGATTGCTCGAGCCAGACTCAGGGTCCATCACAATTGATGACATTGATATCTCGACAATTGGTCTTGAAGATCTGCGTAAGGGCCTTTCTATTATTCCCCAAGATCCGACTCTGTTCAAAGGTACCTTGCGTAGCAATCTCGACTTGTTCAACGAGTACAGTGATGAACAGATTTTCCGAGCTCTTGGCTGCGTTAATCTTGTACCGGCGGGTACTACAGTCGCTTCCGCCACTGCAGGGATCGAAAACGGTGTCGAGGGCGAAAATGCAAATCAGTTCCTGGACCTCGAGTCGGAGGTTGCCGAAGGTGGACGAAACCTGAGCCAAGGTCAGCGACAACTTCTTTGTTTGGCACGCGCTATTCTAAAAGAGCCGCGAGTTCTTCTGCTTGACGAGGCAACAGCCTCTATAGACTATGAAACGGACGCGACAATACAAAAAACGATTCGTGACAATTTCAAAGACGTAACGATTCTCACGATCGCGCATCGTTTGCGAACCATTGCTGATTACGACCTTATTCTTGTTTTGGATAAGGGCCATTCGGCACAATTCGGACATCCTTATGATCTGCTACAAGACAAGAAGGGGCTGTTTTACAGTATGTGTGAGAAGAGTGGTGAGCTAGGAGCCCTTGTGAAACTTGCTACCGAATCGAAGGAGCGCCTTAGAGACCAAGCAAATGATTCGCAGTAAGCAACAAACATTTATATTCTTAATTAAGGGTTAACAATATCAATTGAATAATAACTTCGTAGCGTACTACGGCATAGCCTTATTTCTTTTAATGTGATTCTCTTGTCATTTTGAAAAGGTTTCTGTATGTACTACTACTATGCAGCATGAGCTAGCCCAATGTACATCACACATCTCTCCATCTCGGTGTCTGAAAGTTCTGGATACCTTCATCTCATTATCTTGGGTGACTTACATCTATAAAATATAATAATTTAAATGACTCCAGCTGCAACAGCGGCAGTCCAGACGGTATCTTTCGTTGGCGGACGTTCGTTTATGTCGAAAGGCAACTGGTTCATCTCAAGGCCCCGCATTTTAGCGCTAACGTAGATCTGCAAGATATCATCCACAGCAGGACCGGTAGGAAGCACCATGAGCTTTTCAACGCATTGATTTGCGACATCGCTGTCTCCTTTGATTCCTAAAGCTCGAACAAGTTGTCTCATCTGCCTACTTCCCTGCATTAACAAGGGCCATATTGGCAGCTTGACAAGATCATTGACTTCGACGAAACGTGCCAGGACCAACAGTTGCGTGATAACCTGGTCTACATCCGATTGTGCATGCGCAGCCACTTTGCCACGAGGGCCCAAGTACGTGGCCAGTTTCAAACGCAAATCATGGTAGGCATCTCGCAAGAGAAGCAGTCTGTGCGAGTCAGGCAGTGCCGCTAAAGCTTCGCTCGCGGACCTAGCTAGAGCATGAGAAGGCCGTTCAGAGAGCAATTCTAGTATCTGACGGAACAATCGTTGAATTTGCTGCTCGGAATCAGGACGCCCCAGAAGTTTCTCGCTCGGTAAAAATGAGGCAACTGATAAAACCTGAGCCAGCAGCTCATCGTCGTATCGCATCTTGAAGATCAGATTTGGCAACGCACTCAGTAGAGCTGTTCCGGAGGCTGCAGCTGTGGCTCTAGCCAAGCCCGCGTAAAGCGTAAGCAGGTGACGCTGCATGTTTATGTCGTCGAGCTTTCCCGCTAAAGAGCGAAGCCGCTTCTTCTCTTGCGCTGAAACCTGTGTACCTCGTGCTTCTTTCAGGAAATCGCGTGTAAGCAGGTTGCCAAGCTGCTCAAGCCAATTAACTTTGAACTTTTGCTTCTGCCGCTCTAGAGCATGTACAATCGCCGCAGTGGCTTTGTCCGAGCAGGAACTATTCAAGACTTGGGACATGTCATTTGCAAGCTCAACAAGCAAGATGAAAGCTGAGTCTGCTGAGCGAGCGTGACGTCCTACAATATGAACGGCAGCAGCATTCCGAGACTGCGCATCAGCATCGATTAGCATGTTCATCAGGTTCACGTCATACTCAAGCCCACGTGTTGCAAAAAACTTGACTGCATTACGACGAACACCAAGCTCAACATCCTGTTCCGCGAGCTGCGCCAGTCTGTCGAGTGCGCTCTGAGTCAACTCAATCCCGCTGGAACCCGTTGTCAAGGCGCGCACGGCTGCCAGCCGTACAGATCCTACCGGATCATTGAATGCACGCACCGCAGCGTTAATGTCGCCTGTACCAACCAGCTCGGCGATAGCGGTCTTCCGAATTTGCGGCGAAACATCAGCCGCGCGTTCGTTCAGGGCACGAAGCAGTGCCGTTGCAGCCATGCCAGTATCACCTAGAGCTTGAGCGAGGCAGGCACTAAAAACGGTACCGGCGTATCGCAAAGACTGCAGACGCGTTGTGGAGAGGACTGCAGTGTACTTGGCCAACGCAAGGACTACGTCAGCGTTGTCGGCCTCGTGCAGCTTCTCCGAAACAGAGACTAGCAGCAAGCGCACGCGCTTTACATATGCAGCCCGCTGCATGTCGTAAGTAGACGGGCAGCCAGCTGGTGATTGCAAGCATGCCTCTTCAATTTGCTCTGCTTCAGAAACGATCTCGTCCGCACTCGCCCCGACGCCAGTGATGCTGAATTCTACGCTGCAGCCGACAGAGCGCAGCGCCAATGCAACAACCTCGGCAATTCCCTCAGCAGACTCGTACGTGAGAAGACGCAACAGGTGCTCTTCGATGCGGTCCAGAGGATAATTCCCGTCCACGAGCGCGTCGTACGTCACGCAATCGGCTGCATCGAGAGTTGTAAGTTGATGCTTAGTTGTTTTTTGCCGCTTGGTGCCGGCACCTGTCTGGCGTGAAGCTGGCATTTTGGTGTTTCGAGGTGTGTAGATTAGCAGAAGGGGCGAAAGACGCGCACGCGTAAGATCACAAACACGAAACCCTGGAGATCCCATAAAGCACGGGTTAGGGCGCCTCGCGTGCGGGCCCGGGTGGTGCCGCCATTTGCGGCAAGACCGTCGATTCAGTGCGCCGGAATGCCATCTTGCTACGACTGCGGCGGTCTCAGTGGCGGCGGTGATGAATTCGAGCCGTGACCTTTTTCGTAGGCGCGAGATTTCCTGTCGTGGGTCTGTTGCTCCGTACGGATGGACGCCGTGCGCGCGTCTTCGTAGTCCAGAATATCAGCGCTGGTCAGTTTTATACGGGTGGGTCCAAGACGAGACATTCTGCGGTGCTGTGGATGGGTTTAACTCCTCGGGTTGAGCAGTCGCCACAGCAGGTCGGGACTGGATGCTGATTGCAGCCTTGCACCTGCGTTGACCAAGAGCCACAAAAACCGTTCGGTTCTGGGGCGGACCCCAGAATTCAAAACTGAGTTTGTGTAAGCGCGGCAACGTTCGGGCGGCTCGAGGATTCGCGGGGTATGATGGATGAGGACGTGTGTCGTATCTGCCGTGGCGAACAGACGCTAGAAGACCCGCTCTATCACCCGTGCCGCTGCGCGGGGTCAATCAAGTACGTGCACCGCGAGTGTCTGCTGGAGTGGCTGCAGCATGCTCGCACAGCCTCCAAATGCGAGTTGTGCGGAACCCGCTACACAATGGTCCAGCGTTACAATCCCAACATGCCTCGGTACCTCCACTTGGCAGATTATTTACTATACGTCGCCATTAAGACAAAGGAGAACATCTCGTTCCTGTTTGTGTGTGTACGAGGGTTCTTCCTGGTAAGTTGCTTGGCAATCTTGACCAAGTACGCCCTTGAATTCTCCACCATTGCGAGCAGCCGCGTGTTTTATTCGCGCATGATGAGCTCAAGTTGGCGCATCTTCACCGAGCGGTGCCAGCAACGCCCTCCGCGAAAAAGTGGAGCCCCGGCGCTGGACTGGTTGCTCTCGCTAGTGCTGCCACCATCTGAATTGCGCTCTGCATGGGTCGACGGTATTTTGATCCTACTGTTCTTTCTTGTAATGTTCATCATTCTCTGGGTGATCACTATGTGGGTCCTCAATGAGCCAGCGGTTGTTCATGATCTCGAGCACATCGGCTCCGGCGAAATATCGCACATGGATAACGGAGATGATGACATGGTCGAGTTTGATGAGCTCAATCCCATTCAAGAAAATATGATTGAGGGTGAACGTAATCTCGCCGCTCGGCGTGATGGGGCTCCACCTATTCGTCGCCGTGAGCGTCGACAGCACCAAGCAGAGGTTTTGGATGATGACGACGTTCCTGTATTGGAGTTCCCTCAGTTCCCGCAACTCCTCCCCGCTGTTAATGCCGAGCAGGAGGAACTCATGCAGCATTTGCGTCAAATTGGTGCAATGGCGCCGCTAGATGCAGATATGGATAGGGTAGAGGGCCTCGAAAATATCAATATTGAATTGATTGCTCGTAATGGTGCAGCGTTAGGGCATGCTGGCCCTGACAATAATATCAGGCACGAAGGCGCGGACCATGGTGAGGCACATCATGAAAACGAGTCCGAAAATGAAGAAGGCCTAGTTGAAAATGCCAACGATAGGAATGTTCAGTTGGCGAATGAGGGCCTCATGCGCGAGGAAGAGGAAGAGGCTGAGGAACTTGAAGCGCTCGGATTTGCGATAAGAGGGTTGCTCTCAGAAATTTTCGGCGGTACCAACGCAGAGGCTATGGGTGAGTTTGGTGTAGTTGCGTTCGCTACAGTGGCACTGGTAGAGTTTGTTTACATGATCCCATATATCATGATTCGTATTTTCTGGCGAGTCACAAGCTCACTTGTTGCGCGATGGGCGATGCTTCTCGACAAGCCTCAAGTTGCCTCTGTCGCTACCCAAGTGGGAATGTTCGAGCTCGATTCGCTACCGGGCCGCTTTGGCATGCTTCTGCTTCACTTTGCATTACTAGCGATCGTTTTGCGCTACGTAGAATTGCACTACATGCCCTTTCTGCTTAAGCGCGATTGGGGGGTCTCTGTGGTTATGGGACTTTATCAGTTCTATGCAGTCCTTAAGGCGCTCCTTATGATGATGATCGAGTTTTTCGCATTCCCGCAATTCTGCGGCACCATGTTGCATCTTGTGTCTGTGCCGCTGACGCCTACGTTCGCTGACCATTGGGAGCTTTGCAAAAGATCACCATACTTAGTGTTGTTCGCCCATTGGGTTGTTGGTTTCATATACATGCATGGCGTCATGACCTTTGTGAATACATGCCGCAAGTTCTTCCGAAAGGGCGTCCTTTATTTCGTACATGATGGCGAGGCGCCCGATTTCATCCGTGCCATTGTTTTCGTTTCTGTTCCAAAGCAAATATACCGTATTGGCATCTCAGTATTGCTTTACGGGTTTTTCATACTTGCCGGCGCTGGTTCTGTGACTTTAACGCTGTCGAAGCTTCTGCCCCTGTTGAACGTCACTTACTGGCCGGGGCTGAGCACCCTGAGATTGTGGCCTTTGTATATCCTGTTGCATGCGGGTTTTGTACCTCTCATTCCTACCAAGATCCAGTTATTCGGCGTAGTAAATCTTTGGTTCCGTGAAGAGGTTTGGCTGTATATTTTACGATTTGCTGCACGGTTGCTTGACCTCGACTCTTGGCTGTTCGGCAAGAGACGGATACTAAGCGCAAAAGAAAGTGCCACTTTGAACAGCAATGACCTTAGCATGGGTTATTTTGTGCGAGCGCCTCAATCGAGTCGTTTTCGGGACCGCAAAAACCTGAGACTCTTCGTTCCTGTTAATGAAAAGAACGTCCGGCTAGATAAGGATACTGGAGGCAAAAATGCTGAGTTATCGCGTTACACTGTTGTATGGCGACCGCCCCTGTTTTGGTTCCGTATTGGCGCACTAACGTTCATTGTTTGGGCTGCAGCCACTGCACTCACACTTTCCATAACCGTAGTGCCATTATGCATCGGGCGCGCATTGGATCGTTACGTGTTTGACCTCACTATTGGCAACGACCTATTGCTTTATGGTGCGGGATTGTCTATATGTCTGCTTCTTTATGCCCAAGTCATAAGGAAGTATCCGCCGCGTGAGATGGCTAACAGTGCTTCCTGGGGTGGATTGAGGGGACGACTGCCGTACCCAGGTAAGCGTTCGTGGGTACTTATATTCATTTGGTCTCTTCTATTCACTGGAATGCAAATCGCATGCCCCCACGGATGGTCTCATTGGACGGTAATTTGGCCTTTGAGTTCTTGGACTGCCGTTGCAAACTTTCTGGTAACTTATACCGCAGGATTATGTGCACAAGCATGGCTTAATTCCGTTGCTGCCTCTGATTTCATGATGTTCCAACAGGCACTGGAATTCTTAGGTATCGTACAGCCTACCAAATGGTTCTATTGGGCCGCTATTGAGCCAGTACTTCTGTGGAAACTTTGGGACCGCTGGTCTCGGTCCAGGCAAGCCCAGAGATGGAGTTCTAGCGTTAGAGACTTTATCTACCTCGATGGCACAGAGATCAAAAACTATACAGAATGAAGCCGTGAATTTTTGTTACGTATGATTCAAATGATACATCAATTGTCAAAATCCTGTAAAAAAAAACCTTCCAAACGTCTGAGCATTTAGAAGGCGCTGGTTTACCCGCTGAGCCTACATCCGGGCTCAAAGTCTCGCTCGGCTTGAGGTAGTTGAGTCGTGCAAATATGTATATGACACAGCCTAATGACTTCGAAATGGATTGCGATTAAGCACGGTATTATTATATGAAGAAATTAAAAGACCTTAGAAACTCTTGAACGGGTCATTAGCAGACAAGAAGCTGTTTCGAGACTGATCTTGTCCTTCCGCGACCTGGTGAGCCTCTTGGCTCCAGGATTGGCCGCTAGGTGCCGCCTGAGCCGACTGTGGCACTGCGCTATTAGCGGTAAACTCCTGAGGTTGCGCGCCAGTTGGAATCGAGGCATTGTGCTGAGTAGGGATCTGCTGCGTGTTAAACTGCTGAGGGAACTGCTGAGTGTTAACCTGCTGAGGGGCTTGCTGCGTAGGCACTTGCTGACCCGGAGTAAACTGGTGACCACCTGGCGAGCTTGGCTGATACGTCGGGGGTGCCTGATGGTCGTAATGCGACACGGGGGTTGCTTGTTGGAAAGCAGATCCTTCCGGAGCCGCATTCGTATTAGGTGCACCACCCGGCACACTGCCAGAAGCGGGACCGCGAGGAGAGCCAGGACCAGACGACGCAACAGCGGAGCCTGGGACACCCGAAGTCGGAGTGCCAGGGACAGCGCCAGTCGCCGGCGCTCCACCACCTGAGCGCTCATCCAAACTCGTGTTAGCGAAAGCTGCAGTCGGGGGCTCCCTTGGGGACTGCGGCTGAGATGGGTTGGGCGACTGCGGTGCAGAGCTGCCAAAGTCGTCACCATCAACCGGACTGTCAATTTCATCATCACCACCGATGTTTCCAGTGATACGCGCGATTGCGTTATACCAAAGGTCTAACTCACGAGGTGAGGTAGTTTTGAAGACGTACTTGTGGCGGCCGCCAATCTTCTTCTGAGTGTCCTTACCAACGATCTTGAAGACAGACTCACCCGGCTTGGAGCTCCTGCTAAGCTGACAGTCCGGCAAAAACAGACTGAGCTCGGGGGCGGCCTCAACCTGAGGGTCAGCCGACTTAAGCTGATGGAGGAATCCGCTCGGAGCCACAACGTAGAAAGCCTGGTTCCAATTCTTCAACACGGTGCTCTTGCGGCTAAGCACGCCAGAGATAATTGGCTGCGTGGATGGATGATTCTTGTTCACGAACGTCACGCGGTTGGGATCACGCTGGAAGTTGGTAGACGGAACCAACTGGCTTGAGTTGGTCTTCGTAAAGACAGCCCACTCACGATCCAGGTCCACGTTCTTGAACAGACCAGTGATGGCATCGTTGATCTCCCTCTCGCTGTTGTCGTAGCCGTCATTCAAACTAGCAAGGCTCGCAAGCGAGTGGCGGATCGTCTGCATGATGTGCACCTCAAGCGAGGCGAACGACTTCTGCACATTCAAGGCTGCCTCCGCCTGCGTGTTCTCACGTCCGACCTGTTCAGCAATAGCAGCCTGAACACGACGGTGCAAAACATAAGGATCATCGTGGTGGGACAACTGGCGCGAACCAAAACTCGACGAAACGCGGCCAAGGTGTTCAATTGTGCGCTGGGTATGCTCCCGACTCTTTTCGATCTCCTTGATGCCCTTGCCACCCTGGGTGCGCAAAGTTTTGTAGTGTTTGTCAATTTCGCTGACAATCTGATCGAGCTGGGGCAAGATTGAGCTCTTGATACCGTTGGCGGTGGCCACGCTGCGCTGAAGCAACACATTCGTGTTCGTCTGCAAATTCTGGAATACAGTGGCCAGAGAGCTGTTGTTGGGCGCCGCCTCTTTGCCCTCAGTCGCGGGCAAGTCCGGGAACGACGGAACATCACCAATGTTCTTGAGCGTCTTCTCAAGGTGATGCGAGATGCCCTGGTGAACCTGCACGTAGCCGTGGACATACTCCTGGACAACATGGACGCCCTTGCTCCATTGCTCCAGTCGCTCAATGAGAATCGGAGTGGAGTCGACGTGCTCCTGAAGCACGTCTGTCTCGTAGTTTTGGACCGACATTTCTCCTAGTGCTTATTGAAATGGGGAGAGGTAGAGAGCCGGTTGTGATCGGTTCAGTAATCAATTGCGGAACCCGGTGCACAACCCTACGGATCCGATCGAGAGGTTAGGGCCATAACGCATCTTGACGTAACCGTCGGTAATAGATGTACAGCTGGAATGACCTCGTTAACTTTTCGACGCATTTAGTATATCATCAATGCCTTTAGCTTACATTTATGTTAATTTTTGCAGTCGGTAGTACGAATCTTAAATGAAGAATCGGCATTGAAACAGTTGTGCTTTTTAGGACTCACGAGGTGTAAGAAGGGTATAAGAAGAGGGTGGAAGAGCGTGATTGGTCAGTGGCGATCTGACGACTTGCGACTCTTCACTCATTAGTTCTTGCGACCCTATCTGTGCAGAATCGCCCGTATAATGCATAAGTCTGAGGCATTGTCTCAATATGCATGTGCGCGGGGCGGGTGGTCTTGG